>JAAEAF010000917.1:0-22613 GCA_011037195.1 Triatoma infestans
CAATTTCTAAAAACCAGTTTTTTTAGTGGTTTTTCTGGTTCCGACGAAAACTCAATCGAAAATTTGACCAGTAAGAGAAAGTAAAAATAATAATAAAAACATTACCAAAATTCCATTTTCCAAAATCCCTTAACTGAAAGTTCAACTATATGGAACAGATTTTCTGAGTTTTTCGAAATTTTCTTGAAAACATTTTCAATGATTTTCTTTTCACTTGGTAAGCTTTCAATGATTTTCTTTTCGCTTGGCACATATTTATATCTATCAATTTTTTTTTTAAACCTTAGCTGGACAAAGTGACTTTTATGGGGATCTCAACTTTATTTGGAACCCAACATGTGCAATGACTCACACGATCTGTATTTATATTTAATGATAAGGCAAACTTTGAGAAAAGGCCATTCGGAAAAAGAAATGTCCATTAGTTGCAGTAAGAGAAAGTCATGTGATTCAAATCAGTTTTTTTTCAACATAACGAGAAAGTATAAAATTTCAACTGTATCACGATCAGCGACCCTCAATATAACATACATTAATCTTTAGGACAATGTTGTTTCATAAGTAGTGGCTAAAGTAAACAGTGGCAGTGTTAGAAAGATATCCAGTGGGAGGAGGTTTATCTATGGGGTATTGCTTAATTTCTCCTCCCTTCCTAAAACTGTTTTCTCTATGAATAATTCAAAATTTATTTTAGTGCCTTATTGTTACTACATATATACATAAATGATATTAAATCAAGTTCATGCCGAGCTTTTTCCCTGGTCATATAACCAACCGGATTAAATAAATATCGTGCTTGTAGAAACATCCACCAGAATGTGCTGAGTAACTATATTATAACAAGATCTCTCTTTAAAGCGCATGCGTGAATCCATCTCTCTTTTCTAGTTTAGTTCACACATAGGCATGCCCTCGAGATATGTGTGTACGGATACAAGCAAAATTCGCACACATAACAATAATACTTTGTTGCACACAACACTTAAAAACAGGGTCTACCAACCGACCTATTTCCAGCCCATTCAGTGTGTCTCTCACACAGTCACGCTCTCTCTCTCTCTCTCCCAGGAACGCTGCAACTCTGGTAAAGTTATCATCATCTTACCCAACCATCCCTCCCTCGCCCGTCTATTTACCTACCAAACAATTTAATTTACATAAAACAAACAAATATGTGTTTGAAATGATCACGTTAGAAAGGAAACACTCGTAATGGGTAGTCAGACCAGCTTAATGGTCTAATTTGAATGTACGTTACTTGCAATTTATATCCTCTTTGCTTTCAGTTAGTTTAGGAGAATTAAATGATTTAATTCTGGTGAATTTTGTGGCTATAAACTTATTATATTGACCTAAGTCAAGCCAGAAGAATTTTCGATTTGGGCGGATGAATTAGCCGCAGCAATTTGTAGCATTAGCGAGGCAGCATTTACTCCAAATTTCCAAATTGAAGGGCTAACAATTTTGATGCGAAATTGCTGCTAACAGAATTGCCCTGGATAAGATTTCAGATCTAGTTACCAACATTGGATCTTGAACGCGAATTACTCAGACTTTGGCAAACTTTTCCTATGCTGCAAAAAGCTAGCTGCTATTATTTATGCGAGTAAGGAGGGTTTTTTACAGTGTGCTATAGAAAGGAAATATACGGAAAAATACAATCGGAACGTCTGCCGCGGATCGGAGTTACCTAATTCCAGTTTGATTTGCTTTATTACTGGCCAGCACTAAAGGAGTCGTGAACATTGTTTGCAAGGAAAGGCTCCAGGAAAAAATGCGAAGGCAAGCGCTCGGATACCTTTTTCGTTCCAGTTAAACTTGTCTGTCAAATCTGCCAAGAGACTCACCGGCAGCAACATTCATTCTCCAGCACTACCATCCCTCCAAAATCGACGTAGCTGATTATCCGATTCCACTATGCGACGTGGAGGATATGACGGCAGAACAATCTTTAGACTTTCTGCAATACAATACAGTATTTTGTGTTTTATATTTATAATATTCATAAGTAACTAAAAAGGAATTTTGCCTAATGTAAACACTAATATGAAACAGGAATTAAATATTACAAAAAAACTACCGATCTCACTTTAGTATAACATCTCTCTCTGCCAACTGCAAAACTAAGTTGGCTATATCTATAGATAAGAACTGGAACTTTATATTATCCAAGCCATTACACTGTGGATTAGGTTAGGTTTTTCTATTTTTCGTAGGAATACAGAATTAACCTGGAATATCATTTCACCCTTAGTAATCCAACAATTTACCACTAGGATGTATGTAATGCGAATTGTAATGAAAAACAAAAAACCCCTTTTCATTTATAAAGGATATTGCGATATATATATATAAATTTTAATTCGTATTTTTTTTGTATTTGTCTTTTTTGTCTTTTAAAAATGTCCAAGTATGATTACTATCACAAATTGTTATTTTCTCAATCTTGTCGAATTTTCGATAAAGAGTTATCAACGGAAATAGGCGCGGTGAGGTCCTAAGAGTCCGACAAAGTGGTTCTTAGAACTTGGTCTGTGTCAATATGACTTAAAAACGGAAAGTCGCAGATACTTGATATTTCGTTAAATTTTCTACCAGGGAAACCGCCAATAAGGTTTCGTCAATGTAGGCCACCCGGAAGTAACATTTTTCTGAGTTATTTTTGTCGAAAACGGTGCCAAAGATTTTTCTTAAACTTGATATTCCTCCTCCCTTCAGAGCTACAACTTTTATTGGAAACATTTTTCTGGGGAAATTAGTTTTGCGGGAGGGGGTGTGGGGTTGTGGGTTAGGCTTTCCTTTAGAGTTACATACACATATTGAACCCGGCTACCTTCGCTCACTAAAGTCGCATGTTCACCCCTCGGCTATTGGCGAGTATTTATTTCTATTCATTACACAATAATATCATTTATATACATATAATATTAATGAGTATTAAATGTATTGCAAAAATTCCGAGTTCGAAAAAATCGATCGACCGGAAGTGCGACTTCTTACTAAACGTTTTATTGTCTTCAATATTATATGAATGGGAGAATCTAAACTTAATAAAACAATTATTTCAAAGAAAACATAATCTGCCCATACCCCATATTCTGCCCATTCCCCAAAACTACCCTTAAAATTTTGAAAGAAAATGATAGGTCTCTGAATGTATAAGTAGTATACAAAATTTAATGAAACCTTAGAGGTGATTTTAAGGAGAAAACTGAAAAAACTGTTCAGTAAAAACGCACCTCTGGTCAACTGATTTTCTTCAAACTCGAATTTTGGCAATTCATTTAATTCTAATTATATTATATAGACAATAGAATCGTATAGCACTTTAGAGGAAAACATAACCCTCACACCTCAAAACTCTCCTTAAATGAAATAGAATGTAACAAATAAAATTGTAGCTCTTTATATCTGTGGTTGGTATAACTAGTCTAAATGAAAATCGTTAGAGCCGTTTACTGTAAAATCGCATAAACTGAAAAGTCCATTCAGTAAAGTGGCACTTGCGGTTGATACATGTTGACCTAAATCTTATTCTCGGGCACGCTAGTAGAGCTTGCAGGAAATATCAAGGTTAAACTTTCTGCAATTTTCTTTTTTTAGTTGCGTAAACACTCTTTTGCGCACTCTCTCTCTCTCTCACTCTCAACACACACAACACACACACAAAACACACACAACACGCGTACTCAATTGTAAACTTCCTTTTTCTGCGGAAAGAGAATAAAACTGATAAGGGTACAGGGTTCTCAAATCCTTTCCTAATTTATTTTTCGCTTAGTAAATGTTTATAATTTTGGTGGTAAACAATTTTTTCTTTGTTTATAGAACAAATGAGTAACGCGATAAAGGAAGAGAAATTCAATATAATAAGTGGTAGCATGATAGTGTATTGAAGAACACCTGTCACATCACTACAGTTTGTGTTGGGTTAATAACAAACCAATTTATCGACTTTAGTTTTTGTTTTGTTCTTATACCATAATATGTACGTAATAAGTAATACCGCAATGCGTTTTCGTTTCACTACAGCTATTGTAAATAAAGGTTTAATGAACTTTAGGCTGGGCGGATTTAAAAAGGTCTAACTTACTGGTGGTTATAAGTTAGGTTCAGTTAAGATTGTATTAATTGTGGAGAGAGGTGATTACTCTCTGTGTTGAGCGTCTATGTATAGTATGTGTTTGGGGGTGGAGAAGGGGAGGTAATAGTTTGCATTCATCAAATCAAGTTCTCCTTATAAATTAATGAAAATTTAAATGCAATGGATTGCCGATATCGCGTCTTGCCAAAAGTTATATGGCAATCCACCGGACTTACCCACAGCTACATCACTCAAATCGTCATATGAAATTAGTTTTGCGGGAGGGGGTGTGGGGTTGTGGGTTAGGCTTTCCTTTAGAGTTACATACACACCATATTGAACCCGGCTACCTTCGCTCACTAAAGTCGCACTTTCACCCCTCGGCTATTGGCGAGTATTTATTTATATTCATTACACAATACTATCATTTATATACATATAATATTAATGAGTATTAAATGTATTGCAAAAATTCCGAGTTCGAAAAATCGATCGACCATACATTACACATCTCCTTTAGAGTACCGACTACAATTCACTACCTTGGGAGAGATCAGGATCCGTCAACCACAACCCCTAGGAGACTGGAAGAAAAAGGGAAGTTTCCCCTCACAAGTATAAAACAAGAGCTAACTACACTCAAACATGGAGTCTGAGATTCAGTCTTGAACACACTGTCCTCAAGAGAACATCACCATCACCAACAATCTGCCAGTTCAGTCTCAAGCTATCACTACCTGCAGTATTATGTTCTCCCTATAGTACTCCTTGCAGTACTATGTTTCTCTCAATTAATATATCAGTGTACAGTCACATTTGCATAATGAAGTACTGCAAGGATGTTTTAAATTCCACAAACTTCCACAATACTCACACTACCCAAAGGCCTGCAGAGGAAGTTGACATGGACAATTACTTGGGTTTCATATGTTCACGTAGACACAAACTCTAGGCCTCACACAGATTCATATTTTACACTTTTCGGAATACACTAAATTCTGTTTCTACCGTCAAAAACGGGTATCCAAGGGATACACAATTGATCTAGCAGGGGACAGTGAATGTGGGCTGATGTAATTTTTAATAAAATGTAAATTTTACATATAGTACATTAATGTGTTATAATTAGCCTATTGAAAACGAGATCTTTAGTTTGTCCGTCTTCTAGATTAATTTTCACTTTCTTTTACTAAATTTAGAAAATATATTCCATCTTTTCAATTTGTCCAAGAACATAATCAAAATTAAGATGCAAACTTGATTTTCCGTTTTTGGTATCACCATGAATCCCATAGAAACGTCGAAAATCCCTCACCCGGAAACACCATATTAAATATTTTATTTCCCTTTTTCGTGATTTTCTGGAAGTTGATTTCATTTTCTTTAAATATGGTATTTTACTCCAACAATATAAACCTGAATTCTTCGCTTTAGAAACATTCCCTTTGATAATTGATTTTAGATGGTTATTATGGGAGTTTCCCCAGAAACCTTCCATCGGACTTAGTATTCTGTTCAGTAACTACGACCATCGCACCTCACAGCAGCTTCCGGGCAAAATCCATTAATCGGAAGTGCTACATTACTGAATGTTCCTTCGTTTTTCTTTTTTTTTCAATTTTTTGAGATTTTCTTGAAAACCACTCCAAAGACTGTCTTTAAACTTGGGGTATAATTTAAACTTTTTAATTTTCTACTTTTATTTGAAATATTTTTCCTGAAAAATTGATTTTTTTTTGGGAGCAGAAACGTTAAGCTTTCCTCCAAACTAGTACCACTTCTTTACAATCTTTGGTATACTATAATCTATATATCCGTCTTGGGCACGACGTTAAACTGGGGAGACAGACCTCATAGCCGTAGTGAAGGCAGTCTGTCTAGGAGAAGGAAACTCCGAAACGTAATCAGAGCAGGTCGGGTTCTGTAAGGTGTAGTGAAGCCTAGCGAGGGAAACTCCAAAATCAAATGGCCTGGTCCTCCAGGATGGGGGTTGAACGTGGGGCTAACGACCCGCCTTGTAAAAATATTGTTACGAAAGCTCAAACAAGGAAAAACCGAAGGGATTGTATGGTACGAAATCGGGAGAACATGTCTTAACACTGGCTACATGGAATGTAAAACATTTGTGGAGGGTTGGTTCGAGTATTAGGAATCTGAATTGAAGAAATATAGGATAGATCTAGCTGCGGTTCAAGAAATAAGATGGCTGATTCTGAAATGGTACACCCGAACGATTATGAGATGATAAATAGTGGAAACAAGCAAAATATTATTGGTGCAGGCTTTATGATCTCCAATAGAATTAGTCATGCTATACTAGGATACGAAACGGTAAACGATAAATATGTGTGGTGAAGCTGAAAGATAGATTTTTCAACATCTCAATTTTATCAGTGCATGCTCCTAAGGAAGAAAAAGAAGATGAGGTGAAGGATGAATTCTACGGAATGGTAGAAAGAACGTACGATGCATTATCCAGATACGATGTTAAGATAGTAATGGGGGATTTCAATGCGAAAATCGGTAAGGAAGAGTTTTTTAGACCTACATTAGGAAAAGAAAATAAAGATGATCAAACAAAAGATAATGGGCTAAGAGTAATTGATTTCGCAATGGCAAGAGGCCTTTTTATTAGTATTACAATCTTCCCTCATAAGAAAATACACAAAGAAACCTGGGTGTCACCCGACGGACTCACAAGGAATCAAATAGATCATGTTCTGATTGACTCTCGACATCCCTCGGATATCTTAGATGTTCGAAGCTGCAGGAAAGCGGATTGTGATTCAGATCACTTCTTGGTAAAGGCGAAGTATAGATAAAAGGTATCGAACAGGCCTAGAGAGAGTGCAGACAGATTTGAAAGTTATAATGTAGAGAGCCTGAGTAACGCTGAAATCAAAAAGAAATTTGAAGAAAAAGTTAATGAACACCTTTTAGTATTAGAAGACAATGAGGAAACAATTGACGATAAATGGAACAGGTTGAAGAACGTAATGAAGGATTCGGCTGAGGAAGTATTGGGTATCAGACGGGCAAAGTTTAAGAATAGTAGCTTGATAGGGAGTGTGAAGAAGTACTAAGAGAAAGGAATGAAGCCAGAAAGAGAATGCTTTTGAGGAGAACAAAGTCGGCAACATAGGAATTCAGTAAAAAAAAGAAGATAGCTAGGAAGAAGAAGACCTTGAGGAAGAAGAAAAGAGAATTCGAAGTAAGGCAGATGGAAAAAATAAAGGAAGAGTTTGAGAATAAAAATACCAGGTACTTTTATAAGGATTTGAGAGAAATTATAGGCGGATATAAACCTAGAGTGCAGTGTTGCAAGGATGAGGATGGTAATATCTGGGAGATGCTCATAGGATTAGAGAAAGATGGAAACAATATTTTGAAAAATTACTTAATCCTAGGTCGAGATGTTGCATGAAGATGTGTTCTCTAAGGTAAAGATTTTAATGATGAGGATGTCCCTCCGGAGAAAGAAGAAGTTATTGAGATTATTGTGACCTGAAGATTAGTAAAGGACCAGGAGTTGATGGCGTGAATGCAGAGATCCTTAAATATGGAAGAGAAAAATTGTGGGATGAACTGTAGAAAATTATATATGAAATTTAGACGAAAGAAAAAATGCCAGAGGAGTGGAGTGTGGCAGCTATCTGCCCGATCTACAAAAAAAGATAAGCTGAAGTGCGACAATTATAGGGGTATTGTCTTATTAAGTACAGTCTATAAGATTCTCTCCACTGCATTAAATAAAAGAAGAGCACCTTATGTGGAAAAAGAAGTGGATGAGTATCAGAGTGAATTCCGAAGAGACCGATCGACAGTTGATACTCGTAATGTCTTCTCATTGAGACAAATGAATGAAAAAGCACATGAGTATAATGTTAGCCTGCATCATTTATTTGTAGATCAAACAGGCATATGACAGTGTAGAGAGGTCTAAGGTTTTTAAAGATATGGTACAATTTGGAATCCTCAAGAAATTAATTCGCCTGTGTCGAATGATTCTCCAAGGTATCAAGGTCGGGTTAAAGTACGGAATGGCCTGACTAATGAATTCACTATAGGTTGTGGTATAAGGAAGATGACCCACTAACTCAACCATTTTTAACTTCGTAATGGAAGGTGTGATGAGGAACATCCGCACGAGCCCAGGAGGGACGATATGCTAGGGACCGGCTAACTCAGCTAATGGCCTACGCCGATGACGAGGTCATTTCATCCAGAATATTGTCAGCAATGTCAGGAATTCTTGAAGAATTCGATAAGGGAGCGAGCAGTCGGGGGCTTAAAATAAATGACTTTAAAGTCGCGTACGTAGAATGTCACTGGACTCTTCTAGAAGTGGACAATCTACAATAAAGATTCTTCAGCATGAATTTCCGGTCGTACAAGAATTTAAATATCTTGGAACGTTATTTAGTGCAGATAATGACATGGTAACAGAAATGAAAGCAAGGATTGCTGCAGGGAATCGTTATTACTATGCAGTCTAGAAGGTTTCAAAATTCAACACTCTGACTCTTAGTTTGAGAGAGTTAGTGTGTAAGACCATAATACGACCGGTAGACATGTATGGCAGCGAAGCTTGGGTCCTCACGAAAGCAAGTGAAAGACTTCTCAACGTGTGGGAAAGGAAAATATATGGTCCCAATAAGGAATACTGGTCTTAAACAGTTTTCCTTAGTGAACCCTCGGAAGGTTAATGGAAAATTTCACTTTTCATTAAAATGGAAACGGAGCTTTGATAATTCGATGTTATAATTTTTGTACAATAAACTGTTTTGCTGAAGGTCAATAATTAGACAAAGGCAACCTATTTTGTGGTTTTTAAAACCATAGAGTAGAATTTACAAATTAAACTTCTAAAATTAATAACAAACTTGAGATAAGTCATACGAGATAATTTATAAAAAGCAATCCGCTACAAGACTGTAAAATTGGCAAGAGCTACCTGGCCAAGATAATATGACGTCAGTATTGCAGCACAGCTGACGATGACATTGCCTCTTAAAGGAAAGGAAGGTGGAGGAGGGAGGCAGTTGAGAGAGGTAAACTTAAACCTATGCTAGAAACTTTTCTTTGAACAATCATAAACTTAGCGAAATTTATAATTACAAAATTAATTCAGATTAATAAAGAGATTAATTCATTAAAAATAAACATTTCATTTTTTTTTTTTTAATTATTACTGTTTTGTTGCTTATGTAATTTTGTAATTTTAACTTATCTCAACCCAGATTTATCTAAATCAGACTGCACTTCAGTAGAGGGGAAATGCCGATTCTGGCACACTTTTTTTTCAAAATGGCGGCCATCCCACTCCTGCCCAACCCCACCCCGTCCTCCCATCCCCACTTCCACCCCTCTCCCCCATCCCCACTCCTGTCGTCTCCACCCCTCCTCCCCATCCTACGCCACGCCCACTTACCCCCCACTCCTTTCCCCTCCGGCCATCATCGACTCGACGAGCACTTAAGACACTCCCACTTACCCCACTCCTTTCCCTCCTTCCCATCACGAACTCGACGAGCCACTTAGACCACGCCGCACTACCCCCACCCCCACCCCTTACCAATCATCGGAACTCCGACGAGCACTTAGACCACGCCCATTTGCCCCCCACCCCGACCAATCATCGAACTGGACGAGCACTTAGACCACGCCCACTTACCCCACTCCTTTCCCTCTGACCAATCATCGAACTGGATGAGCACTTAGACCACGCCCACCTCGCCCACCGGCCAATCATCGACCTCGACAAGCACTTAAACCACACCCACTTACTCCCACCACTGACCAATCATCGAACTGGACGAGCACTTGAGCCAGCCCACTCCCCCTTCCTCTGACTCGACGAGCAGTTTAGCCACTCCCACTCACCCCCTCCCCTTAACATATCATTCATATCGATGACTCCATTTTCTTTCCACCCGCCACCTCTTAACTTATCGTCCAATCCGATGGCCGTATTTTCTCCCCTCCCCACTCCTAACCTAGCATCCAATCCATTACCCCCACTCATGAATGTATCATCCAATCCGATGACTCCATTTTCTATCCACCTCCATCCCCACAACAAGATGGCGGAACTAAAACCGTAACACCCCACCCCTCTCCTAACTCTAGGCTGGAGAGGTATTTTTTTTTTTTATTTTATGTGAAAAAACTTGTCTTACCTGCGATTCGATCCTACAATCTTTAGGTTGGAAGTCGCATCACCCTAACCACTCGCCCACAATGGTCCTCTCGCTAGCTCTAATTTTCAACGTACACTTAACGCCCGCACTATCATAATTTTATTTACGCTCAATCCACTCACAAAAAAATTAAATAAAAAAAAAAATATGGCGGAGATGCATTCAACTGTCACACATAATAATAATAATAAAGAAATTCACAAAAACATAAAAAACAATATGGCGGAGTGACATCCAACTTTCACCACGCAATGAAAATAATAAAAAGATTGACTTACCCCTTCCAGCTCCCTGCTGCTGCTGCTGCTGATATTAACACGACGCGCACTTACACAGAACTGAACTACATTCGACAATACAATGTACTATAGTAACGTTTATCCCCACTCCCCTATGACGTCATTGCTAATTGGGGCATGCGCATATCTGCCGCCGCCTTATAGATTACAAATATTGATTTTATTATATTGTATAACAAAAACCACTGCCTTTTCAATATATTATTCGTATGACGTCACACAGCAATAGTATTGCCAGTGCCTTATTTATTACCACTGCCTTCTAGACAAATCCCCCATTCAGATAACGTCACACAGTCTATAGTGTTTCACTGCCAATCGCAATATATCGATTACAAATATCGATTATCCATATCAATTAATATCGATTTTATTAATATAATTTATTAATAAAAAACTAACAAAACCACTGCCTTTTCAATATATTATTCGTATGACGTCACACAGCAATAGTATTGCCAGTGCCTTATTTATTACCACTGCCTTCTAGACAAATCCCCCATTCAGATAACGTCACACAGTCTATAGTGTTTCACTGCCAATCGCAATATATTGATTACAACTATCGATTATTCATATTGATTAATATCGATCTTATAAATAAAATTTATTAATAAGAAAAACACTATCTATTTTCTTCTACCAGTTATTGCATCACCTTTTGAAATTAAACTTTGTACTAATAAAATATATATATCTATTCTTACCTTAATCACTTTGTATTCTTTTGTTTATTGAACTTCAAAACAACATATATCTTGCCTGTCCGAACATGTTAGTTATTTATTAAGAAAAATACAAAGAAACTACACTGAGTCATCCAGGAAATGATTTATTAATATTTAATCCTATTATTTAAAAATACAACTTTGTACTCATTACCTTTCTTGCCTGTTCGGACATGTTAGCACAGGTCTTATTGACATGTTTAGTAATACTTAATCCTATTATGTATAAATTAAACTTTGCACTCATTACCTTTCTTGCCTGTCCGGACATGTTACCACAGGTCTTATTAACATGTTTAGTAATACTTAATCCTATTAAGAAAAAATAAAACTTTGTAACATTACCTTTCTTGCCTGTCCGGACCTGTTACCACAGGTCTTCTTAGCATGTTTCTTAATACTTAATCCTATTATGAAAAAGATTTGTATATACAATGAGTCATCATGCATGTCTCAACATGCATCAGCCTGCATTTATTATTCATAGTTTCTATATTAATTTTGTTTACCCCTCTTTGTTCAGCATTCGCTTTAAGCTTTCTCACCACGTCAAGGTGGGGGTAATCGAGAAAGTTTTATAATAAAATAAAATATAAGGAAATTAATAAAAACAAAATAAAATATTTTTTTACTCATTTATTGAAACATAATGCAAAATATTTACAGAAAAAACAGAAAACAAACTTCAAATTTAAAATAAAAATTAACTTCTTCTTAATACAAAATACAACTTAGGAAAATACAAGTAGACAGAGAAATGTTCACTATCGAATTTAATTTTCTAGGTTTTGCCTTAATACACATTCAAACATTGTACAATCCATTCAAGGTTTACGGGCTTTTTACACCTCGCCAGTGACCAGCAGTCAGGTTTACGGATATTTCTACCACTCCAGTGACCGACATTCAAGGTTTGCTGGCAATTTAATGCATCGCCAGTGACCACATTCATACACACATCAAGGCAAAAATATTTCTGTACCATTCCAACCAAACTTACTATTCAGCCAGTTGGTAATGACTTGAATTCGATACTGCGTACATTTCTCTCTACATGTGTTATGTTTAATTGCCTTTTTCTACTGCTTGAAGTGAATCAATTTTCGGACAACCATAATCTTCCAAGTTGATTACACAACCATTGTACAAATTTTGCAAGAGAAATCTTTTCTTATCATAACCCTTAACAAATACAAATTTATAGTTACAATCAATACATTTGAAAATATCTCTAATCAATTCATATTCAACTTCCCCATCATTCCATCTAATTTTATGATAATAATTTTCTAACCAATAATTAGTTCTTCTACTTTTATCTGTTTGTTTATGTTGTATTGGCGGTTTGAATATCCAGTGCCGAACAGTTTGATAGTTATAATCAAAAAGTGAAAGCTCTTTAACAACATAACCTCCTACACCATCCACAAAGCACTGGAAGTCAGCAATCAGTATGCCTGTCTGAGCCATACTGAACACTGAGCCAACAATTCACATCTTTTTATACCATACGGCGTACAATGCCAGTTAGAGGGTTATATTCTACCATCCTATCATGTATAATAAGACAATATGCAGTTGTGTTGGCCGGGAATGGATTTTTTGATTCAAATTCTAATCTTACATCAACTGGACCCGTTTTGATAGATTCAGACTGTTTAGAACAATCTATTACAATTAAGGGTGTTTTCTCTTTAAAATTTCGCCAGGAAGTTAGAGGTTTCATCTGTTCTCCATAATATGACATTTGAAAAGAAGCGTACATGTGATACAATAGTGCATAACGATTAGCTGAAAAATCGATGTTCAAATCATCGTATGGAAAAGCTTTACAAGTTAAGTAAAGTTTTACATTTGACACGTTACAATGGTCAAAATGGCTAGCATTGCTTTCCACATTATTTGCTCGTTCAGTTTGAAAAGCTAAAATGAGGTAGCGTGGCTTTTCCAGCTGACTTGATGTTTTCACCGACCAGATTTGTCTTTGAGTTGCCGGCAATAGTGGATAATCATAGAGTTCCCAGCTTCTAAAACTTAGTGAAAATACCTTTTCAGATTTGAGATGACGCATAAGAGCTAATCTCTGATGTTCGTTGACGGTGACATAGGGCAGCTTCCAGCATAGTTTCACCAATTCTATTTTACAGTTTTCCACCGCATCTTCAGCTCTCTGTCGGTTGAATTTGTAAGCGTTTCCATCTTGTCTGCTTCTAACGAGTATCAATTCTTGTTTAACATTGATCACAATCTTCTGAGAGTCTTCACAAAATCCCAGTAGTGATGATAGAGGAATGCATAAATTAAAGTATCCTTCATTTGAAGTGATGTTCAGTGTATCACTCTGAGGATAGCACCAGCCCCAGTTTTCTATGTATTGACAGCCTTCCTTAAGTGAAACCAAGCCTGTAAGGGTGCAAGCAATTCCTGGATTTCTTACACGATCTATTTCAACGCCACTCAGTTCATATCTTATTTCATCAAATAGAAATGCAAATGCATTATTGGTTAATTTTGAGGAATTTGGTATTGCTGAGCCGTCTTCCTTTAAAAACCTACCCTCCAAATAGAGTAAACTTTGACTGGGCAGCGTATATAGATCTTGATGTTGTACACTTATACGTATTTCATCACCAGGCAACAGTTTTGATGATGCATAAGGATGATGTGAATGCAATTCTATGCATTCAATTGAATTGTCGAACAGACGTCTTTCTTCCAAATCTAGCACTTCCATATTGGTGATAACACGTAGTAACCTGCCGCTTGAAGAAAGCGAATATTGCTGTTGGTTATCGATGTTCTCTCGTCAACTGTTCTCACTGGAATGATGCTTTTCTTCTCTGCAGTTGTCCTTTTATTCACTCTCCTAAAGTCCAAACCCATCGCTGCCTGGCGACCAAATGAATGCACCCAACTATAATCCTTCCTTTTATAGCAGATCCAGCAAGTAAAGTAAACACAGCTGTCCACAATTGTTGCTGCCCATTTTTTGATACTGCTTTCTGTTCGATGAAATGCGGCAATCTTTTAAATAGCGGATCAGCTCAGAAGGTGGATTGGCTCCACTGCTATCGAAGAATTGAACATAACCGCCTCTCTTCTTATAGCAAACCCAGTGAGTTCCACTCCCACAACTACTATCCAAATTAAAAATGGCTCGCTCATTTTTCCACGGTTTCATTGGAAATTCATCAATCATGAATACCCCTCTAAAATGGGGAATTTTCTTTGATTTAGCTAATCTGAGTAGATCAAAATTACTCAGCCGCAGACGAGGTAGTCCATCCAACATTCGTTTAGCTTTACCACTCAATTTAGGAGAATTCTCACCAATCCGTTTAGGAGTAGGTATGACTCGTTTCTTCTTCTTGTCTCTAGCACGCCTCATGATGAACTGAATCGAAGTTAGCCTCGTCCGGCTTTATATAAGTACATTCTTCACATTCTCCCAGCTGTTGTGTGAATTGTTTAAACCTAGCCATTTCACTAAGACTTTATCACCTTTTCGTTTCATAAACTTCTCCACAAGATAGATGTCGGGATATTTCACTAGCTGTAGCTCCTCTTGATAAAAACCTCCAGCAATTATTTGTCCTTTATAATCTTGCAGATGATATGTCACTGGTGTGGTATTCTTAACTTCTACAACTTTAAATATCTCTGTGGACCATGAAGGATGATAGCCTTTGGCAAATTGTGCTTTATACTTGGATATCCGTAGATGATCGCCTACTTTAAATCTAGGTACGTTAGTAATTGTTTTCTTCGCATATACATCACGCAACAGCCGTTCTTCTACATCCTTACCTCGTACAGAAACCGGTGCCATTTTGATCGTTCGATGTTTAGTTTGGTTATATTTCTTTACCAGAGAGTTAATGATGGTTAGCCAATCATAGGATCCTTGCAGGCTAAACTTTTTCCACATTGCAGATTTCAAAGTTCGATTGAATCGCTCAACAATTGAAGCTTTCAAATTACTAAAGGTTGAATAGTGATTTATACCATTCACTTTCATCAGCATGGCACATATTCTGTTATAGAACTCCTTGCCATTATCAGTTTGTAGATTGTTTGGCTTCCTTTCCTGCAATACCTTTTCAAATGCTCTACTCACCTCAAGTGCTGACTTATTCTTAAGAGGTACAGCCCAGGCATATTTGGAAAAACAATCAATCACTGTCAAGAGATATTTGTTGCCTTTGTTGAATCTGGCGTAGGGAAGCATCTCCACGAGATCAATTTGCCACAAATCGTCTATTCCCTTCAATAAAACTGATCTTCTCTTGAATATTCTTCTTGCTGGTCTATGCAACTCATGCACGATCTGTTCCTTAACGGATGTCATGATGAAATGAGGTGTATCGTAGGTGAGTCTAAGCAATTATACCTCCGTCTCTCAGTTGATCTTCTATTCTTTTTATTTCAACACCAGCATTCTTTGTGCCAAATAATACTCTTAATCTGTCTACAAGCCTGTTGGGGTCGACATGTCCAGCACCTTTTTTCGTTGGAAACAATTTTGAAATCACTTTCCTATATTTCTTGTTTGTTTTCAGTTCCTTGATTGCTCCAGTTGGACTGTGTCCTTCTTTATGAGCGTTCGTTTGTTGTAGTATTCGCTTATAATTATCGCAATCTGTCTTTTTTACCAGCGTTAAGTTTGGATATTTCATAAATAACAATTCAAAAAGTCCCGGGGTAGCATAAAAGGTATGTTCACCAACAGATAAAATGTCTTTACTGATGGAGATCTCCGTATCACCAATGGTGAACTTCTGGCCATTATAAACTACGCCATATACCATATCCAAATCCTTGGTCTCATTTTTCATAAATTTTGCAATATAATTTGAGGATATTTCTCCCACTTCTTTCAAATATTTTTCTGAAATTTCTTTTCCTTTGGGCGTGTATACCAGCTCTCGTACTTCTTGAAGTGGTGTAGTTGGAACTGAAGTTCCAGCCGACTGTGGAGTACACTTCAACGGTCCCTTTGCTGGAAGCTTCCGCTCTTCTTCAGACGAGGAATTTGATATTCCGGGTGTTGTAGCCGATTCTAGCTTTAGATATCTTGGTCTTTTTGCTGGTGGTGTTTCGGAAACAACCGGCTCCGGCTTCAACGTTCTCTTCAGATTAAGTTGAGACGAATGATCCTCTTGTTTACCCATTAGTTCCTTCAAAGGATTCAACAAAGGCTGATATTTCATTTTCAAATATTCGTCAGTCTTTTCCCTGTTTCTCCTTAGCAAGTTATACTTTTCTTGGATTGCTTTCCTGGTGGCGATTATATCGCGCATTGCTTGAGTTGACTCTTCCATGTCTTGCAGTAGACTGATTGTTACACCTACATTCAGGGTATTATATAGGCTCCGAAACCTTGTCGATATCGTCCGTCATTAATTTGTCTATCTTTGTCCAACACCAGAAAACCGTACCTGTCATCTTTCCAGCACCAATGACATACTTTTCTAAAGGTTTGGAACTCCATATCAGAGTTGATATGATCATCATAAATACGTCGAAGATTTAATTCATCCTGTCTGAAGAGTATTAGTATTTTCTCTCACCAAATGTTTAGGAATTCTAGTATAACTTTGACTGAGGTAAAATATGTCGACTCCATTGTGACGCCCCATACAAAAGTAAGATCGTACATTATCCTGCTTATCACAAGCAATAACATCGAATATAATGATTGAATTGGGCAGGGCCTCTTTAGGTGGTGGAACTTGGGAGTTGTCTTCATATTCAAAAAATCTAATATCTTTCAAAGGTTCCAATATTTGAGCTAAATGTCTATACTTTGGCTGATGCAAGGACTTTGCAAACAAATAAATATTTTCAAATCGTAACCCCTTGGGATCATAGATTAAACTCAACATAAGTTAGTTTTCCCACAATTTGATGGCCCACATATTAAACATCTAATGGAATCGGGGAAGAGTGGACCGTGTTTAGATTCTTTCTTTAAAGAGGCCCTGCCGTCAAGGTTTGTGATGGATATGTTATGTTGTTGCTTTAACAACCGCATGATGAGGAATGATAAGGAACGCTCTCCCGCCTCTCTTTATATAGATTTCTAAAAACTTCTGTGTACAGTTTCTATCTACTATGGGCACTCACACTCATACAAACAACCACCACCAACATTCACGCTATTTACAAAATTTAAAAACTATATATAGAAATAGAAATTCCCACCACCATTTTTTTTATTTATTTATTTATTTATTTATTTTTTTTATTATCATTAATTAACTACAACTAAACTCATATATGTATAAAAAAATATTTACAAACAGTATAAATAAATAAATAAAAAGTTTTAATTAGAAAATTAGTAAAATAAACATAACCTAAATACTGTACATAGCAAAACTATTTTACATGTATGTACATATTTACAAGGACCACAACGTCGTTACACAGCTGCTATGGTAAAGTGGCCATGGGCGAGAGTGCGCACACCATCCTCGGTGATGTGCCGCTTATCGTCGTAAGGTGAAAGAGATATTTTGCATTGTTCGACAGAAAAGAGTTTATGCTGCTTCGATATAATCACTCTTTTCGCGTGATTCGGTGGTAAACTCTTTTCTGTCGAAGAGGGCAGTCATATAATCGTTGAATGTGATCTTATTTTCAACGGCTGCCCTCTTTATCCCTTTCACCCGTTTTTTCTCTAGCCCGCGGATGCGTAACGCGTACATTTTAGCGCGGAGGCCCACGAATTCAGATACAGCCTCACCGTTGGCTTCATCCTTAAATTTACCCAACATCTTCTTATTTCTATTGTCTTTGCATGGGTGTCCGTCAGGATAGTCAGAGGTTTCAAATTCGTCCAGCATTGTCAACAAGTCTTGGTAAAAGTCGTCGGTCCGTATTTGGTAAATTAAACTGTCGGTGTCTGTATAGAGAAGTCTTAGTCTGTCAGGTCCGTACTTGTCCATCATAGTGTTGTAGTGAAAGTCGTACATCCGGACTTTGGACAGATCAAGTATGGCCATTCCTACGTAAATAGGTTTGTTCATCTTAATCTGTTCAAAGTCCAGATGTACTGCAGCCAGAGTCTCTGAGTAGATTGTCCTGTCCTTGAATGTCGGTTTAGCGATTAATTTTTTCAGTCGTCGTTCGTCGGTCACCAGTTCTATTCATTTGTTTTCGTACGTCTTCCATGAATTTACCAAATACGGCGTTGTTCATCAGTTTGTAAAAGTCTTTGTCGAAGTCGTTTGTCGCCTGTTGTCTCATTTGGGTGTTGAGGTTAATGTAAGAACTTAGCCAACGGGACTGCTTGAATCGCAGCGCTCTATGTACGCGCACCAACCGCAGACCCAAACCCATGGCTTGCCGCAAGTTGACGAAGAGCACAACATATTTCTCCCTAGATGTTAATGTGGTTAACAATTTCTTGTTAACCTGTCCCGGAGGCACCCTATTCTCCGGGAAGAGGGGGAAATCATTATGCAAATCGTGCAACTCGCTGGGATACTGTATATCGGCCTCGACGATATACCCGAAGGGACCATCTTCTTGCATATTGCCCCAGTCTAGAGTATCCGGATCTTGTACCCATTCGAAACCGCCATAAGGAAGCGGATTTGACATTGCCCACCCGTACAAATTGTTTGCATCTAGGTAGGCAATGTATGACGACTCCTTATGGGGATCTCGATCTGGGTACAGATGGGCATTATCTGCTTTACCATAGCGATGACTGCATTGGCAAATACCACCCCTAATGCCCCGCTCGATCATCAGGAGCTGGTCATAGTCTGTGAGCAAATCAAGTTTTACCCCTGTACACTTCAACATGGCGTCCCATGCCAGCCCGGGAGCAGTGAAATACCAGGCAGGGTCCAGCGAATATGCTCCTATGCAAACATCCCTGAAATTTTCAAAGATGTCGCATAGGAGCATTACGTCTACCTTAAGGTAGAGCTCGCTGTACCCCCCTAGGGTTCTAATTTCAAACGCCTCCCATACTGACTGGGCATGCTGATAGTCCTCGTCTGAGATGTGGCATTCATTTAGGGTGCTATAGAATGCCTCCTTAGGGGGTAGAACCGTCTCCCTAAGTTTCTCAAACGAGTCCGTGTAATCATAGGGGTACACTCCTTTTCTTACGACCAGATCCATCTTATCGGCGGGGAAGAATTTACCCGTATCATTGAATTTGTCTCTGGGTAAATTCTTGGACAACCTGTCCAAGCTGGAAGCCATGAACCGGAAGGTGTCCACAAATCTGACGGTTAGGGCGTCCACTTGTTTACTAAAGGAAATATATTTTTCCTCGCTGTTGGGGATGACGTCAATACGACTTGAGTCATACCCCAACTCGCGAACAATAAAGTGGGCGTCGTAACCGCTCAGATTGTGAAGGAAGACGGGAAGGAAGCGAGGAGTTCGGTAGAGGATGTTACAGGAAGAGTGAGCAGGACCACGATACATACCTGTGATATGATCGTGATCCGCCACTTTACGATCGGAATTGGTGTAGGACGAGTGACAAAGGTAGCATGTTTGGGAATTTTGGAAATGTTCCAGCTGGGAAGGTGTCAGGGGTAGCATTTGCCGCTTCATGGAGTACACCAGAGACACCTTTTCCGCCACTGTCTTTATGTATGCTATAAACTTCTCTGCGGCGTCCTCACCTGTATAGATGTAGGCTCCGCAGGAAAATCGGCGGGCAGAAGTGGCTTGGAATGTCTTCTGCTACCTTCACATAGGCGCAGAAGCTCATTGGAAGGTGACTCTGGTAGGGGGTGGTGTATGACCGACCCGCATTGTTGCCGTTACTGTCTACTTTTTTTAAAATACATTCAAAATCTGCGTATACGACGATGGGAACCCTCATCTGGTTTTGTATCTTCGTAAATGAAACAGTTGGAGGATGCCCATCGTCGCCGCATTCAGGCAGTACAATACGGCTCGGTCTGTTCACCCCACAGTACTCCGCATGTTCCTTCACCCGCTCTGCGATGTTCACGCCGTCGGTGTTAAAATGCATGAAACACCGCTTGCAAACATGCACCCTTTTTCCGTGTTTTGTAATCTGACGGGCCACTAACCTATCAAAATCACTTATATAAGTGTAGTGGCTCCGTCCGTTTTCCAGCGTTAGGAGAAGGAGGTCACGATGGTCTTCCTTCTCCTGCTTTACCACCTTTAGAGGGTACACGTCTCCTTTCTCTCCAAGGGTGAAGACGTTGACCGAAATATTGTTATATTTCTCAAACTTCTTCACTTCATGGAGAGGAGTGGGGAAGGAAATGCAATCAAAATTATAACTGTGTTCCAAGTTCTTGTATTTGGAAACGCGTTGTGGGTTCTTTTCAACGAGGTGGGAGAGAATGGCATACTTGAAGCACCGGACGTCAGTGTTCTGCACATTGATGACAGCTTTTTTGTTTGCTATATGTGGAGGCAATGGTATGAAGCTGCAACCCCCTAGAGGTAGAAACCTATTTACTCTCAGAAGGACCCCGTCGAACTCCTTCAGAGTCCAACCGCTCCCTTTCAGTGCGGACTCCTCCATCTCAGCTATAATTTTTTTAAAACCCCCATTGAGGGTTTCCTGGATGGAGGAGTCTTCATAAATGGCTGTGTTCTTGGTCTTGAAGGCGCGATCAGTAGTTTCACCTTTCATGTTTTCAAATGTCGCCTCCAAGACCAAGTTATATTTTAAGGGAGCTTCATTCTCTGCCATGTACTCCGTGAGCAGCCGTTCCAACGTATCTAACTGACTAGTTAGAAATTCTAATGCATCGGCTGCACCGGAGCATGGAAGGAAGTATGTTCGCAGAGTCCCTCCGAAAGCGGTTTCTACCTCATACAACTGCCCTTGAGCTGCTTGTAGTCGAGCTCTCTTGGGCATGACGGCCGGTGCTTCATTGCCGCAACGCCGCACATGAGCAAGTAAAGATTTTCGGGAGGAATATCTTTCACCACAAGATTGACATGTCCGATTTTGCTCATGTGCCTCGCATACGGCTTCATGACGTTCCTTAAAATCCTTCCTAATAAACATTTTCTTACAATACTGGCACTCCATTTTTTAGAAATATAAAAAAATAAATACGCACAAAACTTAAAACTAAGAACCCAACACCGAAATAAAATATAAAAACTATAACTATTCACAAATATATGTACAATAAATGAAATAAAAATAATAAAAGTTTAAAACGTTAATAAATATGTTAAGTAAAAAATTAAAAAAAGATAAAATAGGAATGATAAAATAAAAAGATAAATAAAAGCAATAAAATAATAATAAGCAAAAACAAAGAAAAATGATTAATAGAAAAATAATAAAATTCTAGAACGTTAATAAATAAAATAAGAACCAAATATTAATAATTATAATAAAATAAAAGAGAGATATAAAAGCGATAAAATAATAATGATAATGAAAATTACAATGATTAAGAAATAAAGGAATCAGTACTCACGGTTAGTTTTTCAGGTGTTGTCACAAGGCGCAGCAAAACTAGAATGAGGACGAGCACACAGAATGCAAGGTATTTATATTGTCAGATCAATCGATATTTAAAATAATCGATTATTTAAATACTGCATTCCTATTGGCTAAGCGCAGGAGAGTCGCAATTCTATTGGTTAATGCGCATAATCGAAATAAAATATTTATGATATAATACTGCATTTTGATTGGTTGAGAAAATCTGAGTGGGGGCAGATTAGAGTGGTCTGCAATATTCTCTTGAGGATTGCCTTAACATTGTATATCATTATATGTATATATATACTTTTTTTCATAATAGGATTAAGTATTACTAAACATGTTAATAAGACCTGTGGTAACATGTCCGAACAGGCAAGAAAGGTAATGAGTACAAAGTTTAATTTTTTTATAATAGAATTAAGTATTACTAAACATGTTAATAAGACCTGTGGTAACATGTCCGAACAGGCAAGAAAGGTAATGAGTACAAAGTTTAATTTTTTCATAATAGGATTAAGTATTACAAACCTGCTAAGACCTGTGGTAACAGGTCCGGACAGGCAAGAAAGGTAATGAGTACAAAGTTTAATTTTTACATAATAGGATTAAGTATTACTAAACATGTTAATAAGACCTGTGCTAACATGTCCGAACAGGCAAGAAAGGTAATGAGTACAAAGTTGTATTTTTAAATAATTGGATTAAGTATTACAAACCTGCTAAGACCTGTGGTAATAGGTCCGGACAGGCAAGAAAGTAATGAGTGCAAAGTTTTATTTTTACATAATAGGATTAAATATTAATAAATCATGGATGACTCAGTGTAGTTTCTTTGTA
>JAAEAF010000918.1:0-76376 GCA_011037195.1 Triatoma infestans
CGACAAAGGCGTTAAGCCATTTTTTGGCTGGCAGCCCAATATTTTTCATAAATACTACTCATACCTGTAATGCAGGACTCGAGTTCAAATGTTGAAAGGTCATTACCCGTTATTGCATGCACAATGGGCAAATCGGCGAGTCCTTTATACCTATTTTGTGGAGGTGGACTTGGAGGTAATCATGCCCTGTAATTCCTCGGAATAGCACGACAGAATCTTTTCTTGGAAGGCCGGCAGGTATCTTATTTTCTAGCAGTGTTGCCCACTGCTTTTCAGCGGCCATGCTCTTTAACTCCGCGTGTGATTTTTCCTTTAAATGGCTACCTATAACTCTTTTAGCCGAAGCAAAACACATTGCGTAGTCGGGCTGATCACATTGACTCCCTTGTTTCGCAAGTTTATCGGCCTGCTCGTTCTCTGGTAAACCACAATGTGCAGGAATCCATTGGAAAGCCAGCTGCTTCCCTTCTGTAAGAGCCTTTTCAACCATTTCTTGGCACGCTTTTACATCTGCGGAAATACCACTTTGAGATCCCGTTACGGCTATTAACGCAGCTTGGGAGTCACTGAGAAACACTACTTTGTCCAATTTCCTTTCAACCATATATTTCAAGCCTATCAGGATAGCCCGGATCTCCCCATCGAAATTTGATGCCCACGTTCCAACAGGTTCTGAAAACTGCAAGTCGATACTATACACTCCAGCTCCCGCATTTTTAGTGGCACCTTCTGCTGAACCGTCAGTATAGATGTGAGTCCAAGGAAGAGATGGATAGCATTCTCCAAGCATTTCAAGGGCTAGAGCTCTTAACTCGGTCGCACTGTTATCGCCTTTTTTAACGGGCTCCATGAGATGGAGACGTAACAATGGTGTTCTCCTTATTTTCCAGTACGACTCATTGTGCAGAGGCTCACTCCTGCCAAGGAATAAATTATATTTTTGATGAATAGCATCCACTTGAGTTGAAAATTTCACCTGAGTTTTTAGCCTTGCGACTTCTGGTGGTCTATCTTTTTCCAAATAATGAATCCTCAATGTTGCTAGTCTCTCTTTCATGTTTAGAGCTGCAATTTCTCGCCGAACTCTTAGGGGGTATATTTCCGATTGCAATTGCATAGCCGCGATAGGAGTGGACTTTGGACCCCCTGTCTAAGCGCAACATTTTGGACTTTTTCTAGCCGTTCTTGCACAGAATCCGAGACAGTAATAAGTACTTCATTGCCGTATTCAATTACCGGCCGTATGTACGTTTTGTATGCCAAGGCTAGCACGTCCTGAGTAGCGCCCCATTTAGTGCCCGCCAATCTACCAAGGAGGCTCATTCTCTTTTTCCCTTTTTCTACAAGAGAGTCCACATGTTTATTCCATCCTAGTCTGTTATCCAGCTGCACTCCCAAATAGGTTGCCGCGTCGGTTATCCGAAGAGGTTGTCCATTGTACCTTAAAGACACATTATGGTGCTTAGTGGACAGACTAAAAAGTTGCGACACTGTTTTACTGGAATTAACATTCATTTCATTTGCATTTGTCCAATCCCACAATCGCCCCAGAGTTCCATTTAAATGCGTTTCTAAGGCTGAAACATCGCTACTAGTTGCCCACACAACCAAGTCGTCTGCATACAAAAGTGCATTAGTTCCTGCTTCCAGGTGCGGTACCAAGTCATTTATCATTATGCAGAAAAGTGTTGGGCTTAAGACCGAGCCCTGAGGAAGTCCCTGTTTTATCTGCTTATAGGGGGAGGCAGCATTCCCGTACTTGACCCGTATGAATCGCAATTTAGCAGTTATACGCTGGACTCGAATTGGGGGTCCTCCCACTTACGTACATGCTCATAACCACTACACCAACACCCGCCGCCCCTTTGTGAGTATTGTTAGTATATAAAGTTTAAAGAAATCCGTTGGTGTTTTTATGGAAAAAGCCTCCAAAAACTGGAAAAACCGTTCGGTAATGTTGCACTTCCGGTGAGCCGATTTTCTACAAACTCGGAATTTTTGCATAGCATTTATTTGTAATTAATATTATATAGTTGATAAAATGTGCTCACGCGTTGGTCTAGTGGCTAGCGCACTTGCCTTTCATGCGAGAATTCAGGGTTCGATTCCCGTGAGGGCAAAGTCGGTGATGACCCAACATCGCGAGAAAAAATGGATAACTACAGCTAGTAGCGCCATGGGTAGCGAAGGTCAGAACTAAACGTCAGGGAACTCCGGCGTGCTTATCCCCAATACAACATGCCGTCTGGCAAGCCTTGGCCCTTAATTTTTTTTTAGTTGATACAATAGTATAAATAAACTAAAATGGCACTTTAAAAGAAAACTGAACTCCACCCTTCTCCTAGTAGCCATTAAATGAATTTTTTCGGAAAAAAAGTTACAAATAAAAGACATAGTGTGTGTGTGGTATATATACGAAGTTTAAAAAAAATCGTTGGAGCCATTTTCGAAAAAAAATCGCCAACAACGGAAATTCCATTCAGTAAAGTGGTACTTCCGGTTGACCGATTTTGATCAAAAGCGTATTGTCAGTCTCCTGGTGGCACTTTTATCCAAATATCAAGTTTGAACTTTTTGTCATTTTCTATTTTTATAACAACTAAAGGATTTTTATGTTATACTAACCACACATACGTATTATATACAGACACCAGAGCAGTTTCTAAAAACCATTTTTTTTTGGACGCAGGGAATCTCACAACGTGTATTTTCTTCAATGAAAAATCCGGTGCATATTTGACACGATCGCAATACTTCCTCTTAATTAGGAATAAGAGAAAGTAAAGCTAAAGTATAATAAAATGCGATCTTCTTCTTCTGTGACTAAATAAGCACTGACAGTTGATTACCGAGGTTCGGACAATGAGATAAGTTTGCATATATTTCCACATTATTTCATGTAACATGAATAGATTACACTCGGTGAAGATGTATCATTAAGAAGGTAAGTAGTGTTTATAAAGAACTTGAAAGGATAATTTTTATCTTGAAGAAGGTAATAATTTTGCCGATGAAATTATTCGAATATTTGATGGAAGTGTTTTAAATAGTGTGCTAAAATTAAGTGGTGGAATGAATATAGCGATAATTAAAAACACAAAATAAAGAAATAGAAAATCTTGTATGGAACGCTCTCATCACTTTCTATTACTGTTATTTATCTAGTTATAAATGACACATCCTTCAAACTTAGCAGTTCTTACTAAATTTTACTGATTTCAGTATTACTATATATATATGTTGTTTGGAGAATTTAAAGTAAAAATGACAGTTAAGGGAAACGTCAATTCCCATTTCCCCAAAACCCTCTAGAATCTACTTGAATCGGAAAAGATAGATGATAAAATCTATATATACGAAGAACCGCACTTTAATGGAAAGCCCTAACGTCACAGCTCTCTCAAAATCTTCTTAAAGTGAATTGTTGCCCACAAATGTAAGTTGTAGCTCCATTGTATTATTACTTTGTATAACACATATAAAGAAAATCGTTGGAGCCATTTTCGAAAAAAATCGAGCTACTTTCCACTTGATTTCCATTGATTTTGATTAAACCCTTATTGTCAAGTCCCCTGGTAGAACTTAAATGAAAGATTAAGTGTGAACTTTCTGCAATTTTTCCTTCTCGAGTTACGCTGACCATGGACAGCCAAAGTATATCGACACACCATACACATACACAATATAGAAGTGAGAGAAAATAAAAATACAAATTAACACACAACATTGATGTTTCCGCTAATATTCATTTGTTTTTATTTATTGCTTTAAGTTATACCAATTTGTCGTGTTCCACCCACTACTGTATTTTAGAAGTAAACAAGCTTCAAGATAATAAAAAATTCTGCCGAAACTTTGGCATATCTAAACTATTAATTGACGGAACATCAACAATCTACTTTCACCATCATTTTATAGAGGTCAAAAAAGTAAGTTCTCGACGAGGGTCATTCAGTAGTTATTGAAAGAGAAACATGGTTGTAGTTTTAATGGGGTCTATTAAATGAATCTCACAATTCACAATATTTTTCTACATAATACCCTGATACATTCATACACCTATCCTATCTCTCCACTAGTTTTTATTTATGCCGGCCGTACAAAACTATTTACTGAAAGTGTGGCCAGTTTGTGATTTTTCACACTCGTCATGAATGACTCCATTCTAGGGACCAAACAAAAAGTAATGTGGATGTGGCAGAACTTCCCAGCGTACTTTTTCAAAATTATATTTCAAGCATTTATATGCTCAGTGCGATTGCGAGCTTTGTCCTGGAGCAAGCATACAGCTTTCTTTTGCAAACCGCTTCATTTTATTTTCAACCACCTCTTTTTATTATTGACTAGTAAGCTGTCCTATCAAAATCACAGAAAATTGAACTATTCACCAGCCAAAATATCATTAGCAACATTTTGCCAATCGATGATGGGGTCAGTGGAAACTCTGGATGTCTCCATCTTTGATACTTGGATTAAGGATTCGTAGTAATGGATCCCTGATTATCGTTCTAGAGTTTTAAGGAGGAAAACGGCTTAAGCAAACTTTAGAGAACCAAAAATCTCTGACTAAAAAAGACTTTTCTAGAACTTGTTGGTCCTTTTGGACTTGGCATCGTGGAATGATTAATAAGAGTTTATGCATACTGAAACAGTGGTGGGTAACTTTGTTGGATAAGAGAGTTAAAAAATTGAACTACACTCACGAAATCACTGGAATATTCAATAAAGCTGAGATACTGTCAGCATTTTGCAGTTAAACAAGAGAAAGAGTAGCTTAAGGCTTATAGAGCATAGCGCTGTGGTAGACTAACCTGGTACAGTGTTGCCTTCTTGAAGATTGAAGATGCTATACCTCTCGGTAGAAAACTCACCCGTTTTTATAGTAGTCGAGCCTACTCTTTGGTTCTGCTAGGGGTAAGTATGCGAGTTTTAACTTCCCTAGGGCGTAATGTTGAGGCAGTTGTTACGACTTCTGTGACCTCTTAGGTGACTTTGTATATCTGTAGATTTGTGTGGACGTCTGTATGTCTCTGAGTCTATATATAAAACTGTTGACAGAGATGCCAACTTATCCTACGGAATTGTATTGTTATTCTTTAAAAGATATTTATAGTTCTTTTGTCTTATTACATATTGAATGACCTTCGTAATAATTGACAGTAATGTTTTTATTTATTTTATTAATTCCTAAATTCAATTAATGAATTTGTTAAACTGCCATAGATAGCAGATCAAGATGTGACCTACCAGAAAAAAAAAAATTTTTTAGATACCCCGCGCATCGACCCCCCTGACCCGCATCTACAATTTCAGGCACTTCATACATTAATTTGGACACAAAGTAGCACACAGATAAAATATTCCCTTTTTAATAAAACCTTTCTTACCTTCACCCAGCTGACACATTCCTTCCATCCCCCCCCCGTTGATTCCTATTATTTAAAAAGAAAAAAGCACATTATTGGTCGCTTAATAAGTTTAATTACTATTTAAAAATTAAAAGAAAAAAAGTTTGTAAAAAATTAACAAATAATGAATTTTTTTTTTATTTATTTATTTATTTTTTTTTTTTTAGAACAAGAAAGAATAATAAAGGCTTTTTATTTTACTGTAATAGTGCGATGCGTAAATCTGAGCACCTCGGTATTAACTAGTGCTTTGACCATTTTATTTGTTTATTTTTTAGTAATTAGAAGTTCTTGTTGAGGGTTGACTAATTGGCCAACTGTTGTAACAGAGATAAATAAATAAATACATAAATACTGTGGCCAACGTGAACCCGCAACCATTTTTATGGATGTCGCTTTACTTGTGGTATTTCATAGTTTTATCTGCATTTAATCCGTAGCTAAAGCAGACATAGACAAGTAGATAGAGGAGTGGCACTCACTTAATCACGTGTGGTAACATGATCCTCATCACTTTACTCAATTGATTTGTTTTGTTTATTTTATTTTTATTTTTATTTCTGTGTTTAAAAAAAAATATATATATGATTTACCTATTTTTAAGGGTTTTAATTTGTATTATTACTTTTGAAAAAAAAGACATTATTGTTCCTAACATTATAAGGCATTTGAGGTATTTCTTGGTTCTTATTTTTATAAAACTGTGTGGTGGGGAACAGGTGGAAATATTTCACTAATATTCAGTCTTTGGGAAATAACATTAGTTCATTCCTTTCTGCTCTCCTTACTGCGTCACTGACACAAGATATATAACTACGCTCTAAGAACGCACGCTAACTATACTACTCAACAAATTCTGCTCCAAATCTTCAGGAGAGAGTGGACTCCAGTATCGTATACGAAAGGGCTATAATAGAAAATTGTTGGATATTACTTTATCAGGTAGTTGTCTTCACGACACCCTCGCCCTGACTCTGGTCTGTCAGTCATTACTCTATTGCCTAAGTAACAAGTGAAATTCTTATCAAATATAATATTATTCGAACAACTTTTTTTCACTTATTTTTACTTATTTAAATTTATTAAAAGAAAATACTTTTTAAATTCATTTGTGATCAAAAAATTTAACAATAAAGGCTTTATTAAACAAATTATTCAATAAAAACGAAACAAGCCAAAAAAATATCATGGAGGAGCAGCGGTGGGCTGTTTTTGTCCACCTGAATAATAGTACTGAGAACTGAAGTCTTCTCAGTAACCATCCCAGTAAATGGCCTATTGCTTAGAGCCACTGAACAATGCGTAAAGGCTTGGTAAATTCTGGTAAAGGCGCAAGAGCGGTTCTCCCGGTCACCGCCAGAATTGTCAGACAAATTTTGCAATAATAAAAATAAATGTAAATGGAAAAAATGAAGAACTGAGGGACTTGTTTGCAGAGCCGGATATAGTCGCCCAAATAAAGAATGGGAGGTTGAGATGGTTGGGACATGTGGAAAGGATGCCTGTGGGAGGTTACCTCGAAAATTATTAATTGGGAAACCAGGAGGCTCAAGAATTCGAGGGCGCCCTCGACTTAGACGGTTGGATGGCTTGGAGGAAGACCTCCGTCGGATTGGAGTGAAAACATGGCGCCTTAAGGCCGCAGACCGAAACGAATGAGGAAAACTTATTGAGGAGATTCAGGTCCTACTTTAAGGGAACTGTTGGGATCGGGAGAGGACCTTCCTCGGTTCGTTCCAGGCGCCAAAAGTGGCAAAAAAATAATGAAACCAATAATGATTTAATACTACAATTAATAATCATAACATTTTCGATAATGTTACCAAATGCGGTTAAATTTAAGCCAAATGATAAAGATTCCATTTTTCTATTTGTGGACGGTAATATAGGCAATTCCCACCGGATTACTTTCGGCATGTGGATTTATATACACGGCACAGTCCATTCCAAGTGTTGTTTTGGACATAAAAGCTGTTGGCAAAAGCAGAATGAAAGCTAGTAACCAAAAACTCCAAAGCGGCAAAAAAATTATCACCAAAATCTATAATAACAGTTGAATCGAAGCTTGCAAGGCCGTCTTTATCAAGCCCAGGGTCTTCTTGAAATTTAATATAAATTAAATGCAGTTTACAGCTTTTATTAAATAATAGCTCACCATACAGTTCCACAATATTCCACTAATAAAATAAACGTAGCTTACAAATTATTTCAGACGCAAACTATGACAACCATAGTGAATCCTTGAACAGCGAACAAAGCTTGTTGCGACGCGAAAGTTTTCTCCAGATTTAACGGTTTCATTCACTTCACTTATGGTTGTTTTCCCTAATCTCACCGAATTGAAGAAATGTAGCTTGCCCAAGTTGTGTACAACCTCTTCGTCATTCTCTCTCTCTCTCTCTCTCTCTCTCTCTCTCTCATCCTAACGTTGTGAAACTTGAACCAGTTGCTTTTGAATATTATTAAAACTTATATTTATTCGCTTCTACATACATTACACCCAAACATACATAACCCTCACGATCCTTCCATAGATGGCTTCAGCAACCTTTTGGTAACATTTACGCATCTTATCACCTTCAGGTGAGAGTGTATTTGTACTTCCTGTATTTTTATGTTTATTTGAATTTTTGTGTGGATCTTTACTGCAGTAAGAGGATATTATTACGATCTGTAAATTTTCGAAATTCAGTTTTCACCGGAAATACTTGTTTTTAGGTCTCCTGAATATGAAAAAAATAATTTTAGCAAATGGTTTGTGTGGGTGTGCGTGCGTGTAAACAAAATATCTCAACAACAAAAAATCGGCAGATAGCTCAAACTTGATATTATTGGCAACACATTCAATTCTAATTAATATTATATAGACGATTGAATAGTATATCTTGAAATGGTACTTTAGAGGAAAATCTAACACCACCTCTCTGAAGAACTGAAAAATCCATTGAGTAAAGTGGTACTTTCAATTGACTGAATTTTGCTTTAGCACCTTATTGTTCGCGTACTCGACCTGGTGGCATGAATAGGCATCAATAGGTGCTCTGTTTTTCTTAATATAGATGTCTATTTTTTTTCCAGTTTTCAGTCTTCATTTTTCAATTTTGAAGCGAAACCGGCCGCAGAAATAAGTAAAATAATGCCTAATTTTTTTAAGGCGGGCGTAACGGCCAGCTATCAAATTAGGTGTCGTGAACGGGTGCAGAAGCACCTACTTTACTATTAACATTTTTTAAAAGCTAGCTGTTATACGCGAGACTTGAACTGGGCACTTCCCACCTACGAGCCCATGCTCATAACCACTACACCAACACCTGCCCCGTGTTTTCAGTCTTTATTTTTCAAATTTGAAGCGAAACCGTTAGTAGAAATAAAACTATATTAAATTGTATATACACACAAATTTCTCTTCATCCTTTAACTAACTAACACAGCCCACATTTAAAAAAAAAAAAAAAAAAATAGGTTTTCATGTTTCAGGTTTTCAGTGAAAACTCAGTTTGGAACGTTTCATACGATCGCAATACGTCCTCTTACAGCAGTAATTGAAAGTAAAAATAAATAATCAATATGTGACGGTGTTAGAACAGTGTCCATGGCAATAAAAATCTAGAAATTTTAACAGTTTCGGCTTTACTTGGAAGTAAATCATGTCTGGAATAAGTAAAGACAGCACAGGCTTTACTTTTTCAGCAATAAATCAATTTGTAGGTCACTTACTGGCGGAACCAACCCAGTCATCACTTCGTGGTGCATTAAAGAGGATGCCCGCTGGTTGAATATAGAAAGTTCAATATAGCCGCAGTATTTTCTGTAGGACATTACAACCGTAGTACCGTGTTTACTTCTCTACTCACACAATCACATAGCTTACCTGTAAACCTTGTTCACATAAAAATGGCCAAAAACCCTCACAAATAATATATAACGCAAACAAAAGAGAAATAAAAACACCCAGGATTCATGTCCTTTTTGAAAGGACCCTTCGTACACAAAAACACACATGTTCTCACAAGCTGAAAGGATTCCAAATACACATACGTATGTGTATATATACACACACACACACATATATGTGTTTGTATTTGTATTCATATCTTTTCAGAATCTTTATTTTCCGTTTACAACAAAGCGTATCCTTTTTCATATCCTATATTACGATTACTCTATTGTATCATTCTAGGACTTAACTTTCTCTTATTGCTATAGGAGAAACTACGGCGATTCTGTCAATTTTCAAAGTGGAGTTCTCAACCATAAATACTAGATATGTGTCTGAGTATGGAAATATAAAATTCTGAATATGAAACACTCACTCACACGACTTTGCTTTTAATTAAAAAAATTTCTTTAATCGCCCCTAAATACAATTTATCTAAAAAAAAAAATATACCAGTGCCGCTAGTGCAAGAATCTTTGGAGCAGTTTGTAAGGAAATACAAAAAAACGAAAATTTATTCTGTAAAGGCGCACTTTACGGTTTAACATTTTTTTCATCAAATCTGGAATTGTAACAAAGCTTTTTTTAATGTATTGTAACTTTTTTCCCTCTAAACTAGCTACTGCAACTAGTTATAAGTGGGTTCGTATAGATAAAATACTCTAAACTTCAATAAAGAAAACACCAATTTATTGTTATACACAATAAATTACAGAATACAACACTTAATAATAATTACTTCACAGTTTTAACCACAAAAGTTCGCTTTGTTCACATTTTATACACTTTCCACAAACGTACATTTCGTTTGTAAGTGGAAAAACTCCCCCAACTCTCTGTGGTCCCACTATTTATACAGGTGGAGAATGGTCTGGAACTTCCTCGATTCTTCTACAAAGAGCTAGAGTGCGCCGCCAGCGCTTCCTAACAGCCACTAAGAGAATTTAAGGTTCCTACTTCCTCTCCTAGATGGCACCACTGGCTGCGTTACAGTATATTAGTATTTTATACGTGACACAGTCATATATCGTATTGAAGTGTCATTTTAAACGAAAGATTAACGTTGCAAAAACTTCAAAACCTTCCAAATATCAATTTTTCTAGAAAAGTGGGAGGCACACTTCCATGTGTGCAGATAGTGTACGTACGATGTTTCAAGAAATTCGTAGGAACCGTTTTTGAGAAAATTGCAAAAAAGAAAACAAAGAAAAAAAAATTCAGTTAAATGTCACTGCCGATTGATGGATTTGAACTGTCAGATGTGGTGGTAATACCTAAACGGGAATACCAAGTTTGAGCTTCTTGCGATTGTTCATATCATAATGCATACACACACACACACTAGACTGTTCGTTACAAATTTTTTCTCATTCAGGACACCTCGAAACATAGATTTCCGGTAAAAAACTCAATTTTGAAAGTTCCAGTTACAGGAGACTTCATTTTCAGCAACAGGAGAAAGTAAACATTATTTTTCAAGAGTTCTGGGGGAGCGGTGACCTCCCCATCAGACGCTTCCCCCTAAAATGCGATTGCAAAATATACTTTAGCAGAACGCTACTACGGTATCTATTGATCTAAACATCTAGCAAGAGAGGCATTTGAAGATGACACCTTAATCTCTTAATATCAAGGTGTACCTTATCGCATATAGAATACTATTTGCGGGCCATTTACATACCAAATAATATAACACAACAAAATCATGCCGAAATCAAAAGTATTAACCGCAAATTAAACCAAAATCTTGATCATACACGGATGGACAGGATACTATTTATTATTATTATTGTATCCGGGTTCCTAATGGCTTGGGACCTAAGCCTGTATGGCTTTTATCCCCCCGATTCAGTCCCCTAATTAATCTGCCCCCCCCCGTAGTCTACCGGTCAATCTGCAATATCCCAAGAAATCCTTCAACTCCAACTCACCCAGACAATCCCGCTAGAGTGGTGCCCTCCCGAATACACGAAACCTAGTGCCAGCGAAACGGGGACAGTGACATAAGTAGTAGTACACCGTTTCCCTGACTCCATCATCACAGTTCTGACTAGTGAGACTAGCTAGACGTCCTCCCTATATTATGCAATTGGCTAGACACCCAAGTGTGTCCTGTCACTACACCCACCAAGGTCCTCAGACCTCTCCTACTAAGGGACAGGAGGTAATCCGAAACCCCCTGCCTGATACCTTTTATAAATCTTTTAGCGTGTCCTCCCAGCGTTTCTCCAAGACTCTCATTTCCCACAGTCTAATCTGTTTATCACAGAACCTCACCACACTCAGATGCTTCCACGTGATAAAGATCACCCCATCATCAGAGTACATCTGCAGATAGAATCCCTACGATTCATCTTCCAGAGGAGCTCATCAACGATGAGACACCATACGATGTGGAGGCATCGACGATGTGGAGACAAGCTCCCTCCTTGAGGAAAACCCCTACTAACTTTCACCCTTCTCTCCACAACTTCCAACCGAGAATAAACAATTCTCGAGGCCAGGAGGTTATCTATCCATCTAACAAGGGTCCCATTCACTCCCCTCTCCTCCAATTGCACCCTTATCCTATCAGGAGCCACGCTGTCGAACGCCCCTTCAATATCGAAGAAGCATCCCATCGCCTACTCTTTTGACTCCAACGTACGTTCAGTACTCCCTACCAAATTATGGAGTGCAATCTCAGTTGATCTTCTTGCCAAATAGGCATGTTGGTTCCCGTGAAAGATACCCTTCATGTCGCAGTCCTCCATTAAGAAAGATCCACCAGCCTCTCTAGACCCTTCAGCATGAAGGACGCAAGGCTGATTGGCCTATAAGCCTTAGGGTCTAAATAGTCCAACTTCCAAGGTTTGGGAATGAACGCGACCCTACTAACTCTTCAAGCCCGAGGGATATAGCCCGAACTTAGGCTTTCCCTCATTATTCATAACCAAGTTCTGCCGAACATGTTCCGACTTTCCTGAATTAGTACCGGGTACAGACCTAAACTTCAGACGGATACTGTTTAAAAGAGTTCAACATACATACATCCGATAAATGTTCTTGTGACGAACTGACTGTCTTTCGAATATAGACCCCATGATATGGGATTGTTTCCAATATTTGAAACAAATAGACTAATACTAATCGATATTATTACACTGATGGTAGAACTTGGCCAGAAAACGAAACGAAACTGATAAGTAACATTTCCTACAGTCTACATTTTCACAAAATCACCTGTAACAACCGAAACAAACTTAATTAGCTCAGACAGTTGGACATTGTCTCTGAAGAAAGAAGCTAGGAAGGTAATTTTGTGGAGTACATTATAACATTTTATAACCATGCATGTAATACATTTATTTATAGAACACTTAAAAAAACCTTTAAACGATTTTGAAAAATTTACTCCCTCTTATTGCTGTAAGAGGACACGAAAGTTTCGTGTGAAATCCATCAACCAGAAATGCGACAAAACTGTTTTCTTGTTTTTTTCCAAAAATAGCGCAGACTTTTGAAACTAAAGATATATACAAAATCCGATCAATTACATTTGCTCTCTAAGATGCCACTACAGTAAAATGTATGGTTCTGCCACATAATAATAATAAGATAACATTAAAAACTTTCCTAGAATTCCTGGTTACTTTCTCTGACCCTTTACCTACCTCCTGGTAAGAGGAAGTATTGTGATCGTGTCAAATTTTAGTAATTGAGTCCATGAGATTTACGTGTTTTGAAATCCCCTAAGTATGAAAAATATGTTTTTAGCGAATGGTCTGTACGTGTGAGTGTGTATGTGTGTTAACAAAATATCTCAAAAACGACAAATCTCAGAAAGCTCAAAGTTCGTACTCAGTCTAGGTACTAACACCACCGCATCGGACACGAAGGTTTCGGCCAAAATCTATCAACCGAAAGTGATAGTGTACTGAATGCATTTTTCCAGTTTTACGCGATTTCCTTGTAAGCAGCTCTAAAGATTTTCTTTAAACTTCTTATACAATCTACATAAGTGAATTCCTAACACTTTTATTTGAATCATTTTCCCGAAAAAATTTATTTTTGAGAGCTTAAGCTTATTTAATAGCATTAAGCTTTCCCAAAAAGTATCACTTCAATATAATATAAGGTTCTATCAACTATAGAATAAAATACACACTAGAAGCATTGCTAGAATCCAAATTTGAAAAAAAAAAATGGGTTAATCAGAAGTGCTACTTTGCAGAATAGGTTTTTCAATTTTTTGAATTTTCTCGAAAATAATTCTGCTAACTGCACAGATATAAACGTATCAGTTTTATTTGTAACGTTTTAAAAAAAAAATAAATGATTATTTTGGCTAGTTGTACGAAATTTGTGGCGTTAAATTTGAAATCTTATATGCAGTTGGTTAATTGTTTTTGGTGCGCTCTATTGGGCCATAATATAATCACTTGCTACCTGCCAAGGTTAGTAGATAGGTACTTATCCCCACCACCGCCTCTGTATTTATGTTAGGAAAAATATAAAATGTGAGTTAATGTAGTGGCTAAGGCGTAGAAGCTATTGCAAAAAAAAATGTAGTGAATTTGTGATTTTATACATAATTGTACTGACAAGGGGTAAGAGAAAGTTGGCTGTGTTTCACACTAGTTTTTTTTGAAGACCTGCGATTTTACCAAAGAGATTTTTGAGTTTTTCTTTGGAATTTTCTTCTCAAAGATAGCACTAACGATTGTCTATAATCTTGGAACTACTAACTGCACAAATATAAAGCTAGGGGGTTGAGAAAGTGGGCGCTGCACTTCAGATAAACAAATCTTTTTTAACATTGCAAGTTAAAAGAAAATTTGCTAATTAGAATTGTTCCAAGTGCAGAAAAATGGCCGTCTTGAGAGTTCACACCCATTTATGTAAAAGCCAAAATAAATCGTTATGGGGAAAATCGGACAAGCGACATACTAGCCCAATTTTTAAATCAAACTCTTTATTAGTCCTGCAGAACCATCGTAGTTTTGTGCGCTGTTAAGACAGACAGACCAAAAAATTTAAATTTGTGCCACCAGTGGTCTTAGAAAGGTATGATGAATCTTAGTATAACGTAAATTGCTGCAAATGGACACCTAGACATTGTTTTATTTGCAGAATAATTATATTGTCTACAGTAAATTTATCGTATAATTTTCAGATTTGTTTTGTTTATTTTCTATCCTAGACCACAAGTATGGCGGTAAGTGATACACAACTATATTGCTTCAATGATTACAGGTTTTAACTAATGTATATTTATAAGAAATACCTCAAATGGTTATTTCTATATTATAGTAATTGTAAGAAATAATATATTTAACCATTTTTAAATTTTAGTTTTAATTTAAGATTTATGAGTGAACAATTTTTTTTATGAAAATTATCTTCAAAGTTCTGGTTCAATCTTGGTTTGTTCTTTGTTCTTTTAGGATCCGGATCGAAACAAGAGGAAGAAGCAAGCCTTAGTTTTCAGAATACTTGCGATGCTGCATTGGAATCTTGCCGTCGCGAACCAGCCTGCAAAGCTGCACTAAGTTCAGTCACTCAGTACTGTTCACAATCCGGATGCAGAAAGGAAAACTGTATGCAGTCATTGCAGGCCTTCTATAAAACAGTTGATTCTCATTCTAGCCTGGAAATTGCATTCTGCCTTTGCAAGTAAGTTAAAATTGCATGAAATCGCTAAATAACTAATAATAAAATGAAGCTTCACACAGATTCGCGACTAACATACAATGTGTTTTGTAATTGTGTCCTTATTCTCCAGATATTTGCCCGCCACCATGGGGAAATCTCGTCACGGCTACTGGTGCTATAGGTTAAATGCATTTGGTCATTTTCCTCCAGGAAAAAGAATGCTGAGAAGTATTTATGGTCAAAAGTTAGGAGGAAACAGATTAAGACCGTAGACATTTGGGTCTTAATCTGGAAACAAATGTGCTCGAGGTCAAAACAGATTAATAGGGAAGGACAACAGCACTACTTTTTCTTCTGGCAAAATTTCATTGGATAGAACTATAAATGATAAACTCGGCAATGCGAAAAGTGTTTTTTTTTTTTTTTTTTTTTTTTTAGAAAGTAGGCTGTGTTAGTTATAGGATGAGGAAAAATTTGTCTAGTCACAATTTTAATAGTTTTATTTCACCGACTGGTTTCGCTTCAAATTTTAAAACTAAAGACTGAAAACTCGGAGCGGATGTTGGTGTAGTGGTTATGAGCATGGACTTGTAAGTGGGAGATCCCCAGTTCGAGTCCCGCGTATACTTCTAAATTTTATATTTGTTTAAAAAATGTTAATAGTAAAATTGATGCTTCCGCCCCCGTTCACGACACCCAATTTAGTAGTTGGACGTTAAGCCCGCTTGAAAAAATAGGCAATTCTTTAAACCAAACTTTGGGAGCAAGGGCAAATATGCTTGAGATCGAAATGGATTAGGATAAATCCGGGAGTTATTAAGGTATTTTAACATGAGAAGCAAATCGGATTTGTTTCAGCAAATGTCAGATATCACTCGTTCACATATACGCATTACACTGGCCACATGTCCTGCATGTAAACTTATAATTGAGATTTCCACTTTTACAGGTTGCTTCGTTTTCTTATTATTGATAAGGCTTACAGAACTATTGAAATTTATTTCTGTGATAGCCAGGCTAAATAAAGACCATCAATACCTATTAAGTTTCCTCTTAGCTGATGTGGTACTATTCAAAATTTCACGAAGCTGAGCAATTAACTATCTTACATTATCCTGGATGCCAGAAGAGCGTGCAGGGTAGGTAGGCAATGAGAAAACGGTCGATCTGACTCGAAAAGGTTTAGGTTTGGGTTCTCCGGAACCAAAATTTATCATGAAATAAGTTTTTAACTTCTGGATTCACAATGTTGTGATCTGTAATATCAAATATTTTATATTGAGGGCTGAGGGAATACAAAAGACACATAATATGGTTTGGCAAAACTCAAACTGAACTTTTATTAGGTTGATTATGATGCACCTAGCGGCCAGTCCCGTATTATAAATAATATGTTACACGCAGCAAATTAGTGGCTGACTGAAGGAATACCAGCTGGCCAAAAGAAAATGAAGGCGTTTATGCGCCAACAGACTGTTCAACGAATGCCGTGCAGTTTGAGTTACAGTAAATCTGGTGACCGGATAAAGCAGGCTTAGGAAAAATATGAGTCAGTTTGGTTTGGCTGATAGTGGTCCTTGCAACAAGGAATAGAAACCACTCAAATCCTGTGCCATTGCTAGATTCTTCCAACCGTGGTTAATCGCCTTCGTTGACGACTTGTCAAACACAGAGTCCTCTTAGATGGCTTTGTGGTCTGTTTTTGGGGTACTAATATGGCGAATAAGATGTGGGCATATCAGTAATAATTGCTACAAGAGAAAGTCGACGAGTGTTTCTTACACCAGGTAAATGTTGTTAACGTAATTTTCTACTATGTCACTCAGTAATAATTATTAGAACGCCTTTACTTCATTATAATTTCTAATTATAAGATAAACAAGATAAAAATGTTGAAATTTTTAGTATAATTCACGAAGAAGATATTGCATGAAGCGGGGGGCCAATGCACCGCGACCTGTTATCCGATCTATTGTGCTATTGCATTGAATGTAAAAATATAAAAAACAACCAGAATTATAATGTTGATTGCAGGAAAACTAAGAACTCGAAAGACGAGTGTCTGATGGCCCAAGAACTGCTACATCCAGTGTGCGCGCAGCAACCTCAGAACAACCTCATACCTACATGCCACTCACTAGCTCACACTTGCATGGATGATCCCAAGTGCAGGTAGGTCATTTAAAATACGTAAAAAATTGTAAAACTAGGAATTTTAATAAGTATGGCATAGGTAAAATATCATACCAATATTTACAACTAAAAATTGCATTTATTAAAAAAAAAAAAATCTGTCTGAATGAGGGTTGTGTTTTTCTTTCAACAGTGACATGTCATTTATGATTATGAATAATTGGCACAACAAATATTAAAGCCGTTATAGGTGATGGCGTATAACGTATCAGTCATTCAGAAAAACAATCATATATATTATATTTCATATTATCTTTCAAAATAAATTAATTGAAAATAATCGTAGCTAACAAATTTTGCCTAACACATTGACTAAGTAAATGGTTTTGGATACACATATTTCCATTGAGCCGTGCCTATCTTATAACACACACACGGGGGTTTGAAGTTTCTAGATTATGTGTTTGTGTTAATGAAGCACATACAGAATACATTTTAAATGCGAGATTGGTAATGGTAGCGTGCAATTCAAGGTCTATGAGTTTAGCACGAAAAAAGTTAATAAACAATATAGATTACATAAAAAATATGTACATTCAATAAAATGTTTCTTATTAATAGTTAAATTATGGAGAGCCTAATATTTTACTTTACACGGCTTCATCCCCTCTAAAGGGGTTCCCGCTGGGCACCAAGAGCGTCTCTCCACTTCTTCCTATCTTTCCAGTGGTCCTCTCGCAGGCCTCGTCCCGCCATTTCCTCCTCGATATTATTATCCCATTATATTCTCGGCCTGCCTCTTGTTCTGTGCCCTCTCAGGATCCATTCTCTAACTCGACTGGGCCATTCCTCACATGTCATCCTTCTGACATGTCCATACCATGTCAACTTCCTTTCCATTATCTTCTAGTCTAATGAACATTGTAAAAACAATGGTTTTTCATCATCAGCGTTACACTATTGAGAAACTTGTTTTGTTTTCCTTATGACAAGTTGACGCCCAAGTTAATCATTTTTGTAACAAACTGTGCTTCTTCCCTTTTTGTTAAATTTATAATATTTGGTTTGTTACAGAACTGAAATGTTTTAGAAGAAAGCAAAGTGCCACATAAGGATTAAATCTATTACAACTTGCTCACCATGTATTTAAAAAACCATATACATCTGGAGGAGATATACAAAATGTATCCTCACGCCACGTGTATCTTTTCCCCCACGGTAGTAAATACGGAAACAGTAACAAGACAATTATTAATCTAGAATCGATATCAAGGAATGTTTTCTACGTATTGAGTAAAAGAAAAACCATGACGTGGCGTATTTGGCTCATTTGATTAATCCGTGTGGCAGTCAACGAGTAAAATAAATAGGTGAAAACTGAAAATTAATCTATAAATTAGTCAGGAATCCACACCACCCAGGCGCTTACCCCTTCCAGGCGATATCTCTGCGCCTGAGGCTAAAAATTGGAGTTTGATACTCCGTTCATCCAGGATGAGAAATACAGAATTATATGTGTCATTGCGTCAGCCAACCACATTTAAGAACCTACACCCACTCCTTCGTCGCATTCGTCACAGATGGCTCAACATTGGCCATGGATGTCTAGCCCAGCATGGCCTCATCAAGTTTATTATTAATTCAGTTATGATTTCGGATTTTCATCCATCATCAGAGCAAATTCACCAATTTCGTGTAGAGAGTTCACTTTGAACGCAATGTTCCTTTTATTCCTGACCGGTTTCGGATTTTCATCCAAACGACCGGTTTCATCCTCACCGGTTTCGGATTTTGCTTTGACAATGGATGAAAATCGGTAACCGGTCAGGAATAAAAGGAACATGCATGCTACTACAGATAAAATACCAGGTGTTATTTATTGTTGTGTGGCTGCTCCTCAAGATTCTTCTGATACTAATCATGTCAAAAAACCTTAAGGTTTTGTTAAGGTAATAGCGTTTTGGGTTTAAACTTGAGATTTTGTTAAGGTAATAGCGTTTTGGGTTTAAGCTTAAGGTTTTGTTCCTTCCATAGTATATTAATAATATTCAAGAAAATCTATGATGTTTTGGATAATTATACAAATATTTCTAATACAGAATAGGCTTGGAGAACTACGTTCAAGCATGTGCTGTTGATGCAGTGACCAAACAGTGTGCAGGCCCACCACAAGAGTGTAGAACAGCCATGTTAGGGATCCTTGGCACTGCACTAAGATCAAATTGTGCTTGTAAAGGTACGGATTTCTCACAACTCTACGACTGTATGGGATGGCAAAGAGTGCTGTGGTTTAATCCGTGCGTAGGTAAGATTATTTTATAATTGAATTCTGTTTACTCAATAATATTTAAATGATGTAGGTTTCCGCAAAAAACTTTGCTAAAAAAACGACGTTTCACCTATATTGCAATGAGCTTCTTCAGAGTCGTTTCACCTTGAAAGCTAATGCTTTTCAAGGTAAGCATTAGCTTTCAAGGTGAAACGACCCCGAAGAGGTGAAACGACGGGTTCTAGCAAACCACTGACGTGGTCTGATCCCAAAAACTCAAGTGTTTCATATGCATTAATCATATGTTTCATCAGGATTATTCTTTTCATATGTATAATCTTTTACTTTCTTTAGCAATTATTTGACATCTGGGTTCCATTTTTGAATAATAATAACTATTACTGTCTTTGTTATGTACTTTTTACAAAGAAAAAACAAAAAACAGCTCTGACAGACATGCTATGATGCAAATTAACAATAGATTTCTTACAAATACAATAAAACTTTTTTTGATCATAGACTTGCGTCACCTCCCCCCCTCCCCCCACAATAAAGAATAAGAGAGAATGATTATAACTGTAAGAACTTAACAAAAGATAAAATATGTGGAAGTCCATTTAATTCTGGCTTGCTAGAATTTCAAGTTTGAAGGAAATCAGTTAACCAAAAACGCGACTTTATACATTAGATTTCTGAGTTTGTTTTTTTATTATCTCGACAATGGCTCCAACAATTTTCTTTAAACTTGAAGTGTTAACTGCACTTATATAAACCTATTGCTGTTATTTCAAATATTTTCCGGAAAACATTATTTTAGATGGATTTCGAGATCGTGGCTGAAACGCTAGGTTTGCCACTCAGTTGCTCAACCACATATTTTTGGTGACTTGCCAAGTGGTCTACACAATAGTCACATTCAGTACATGGTAAATTCTAAATATCCAACATGTGTAATGACACATTTATATTTATATGTGACATTAAACGTTTGGCAAAAATTCCAGAATTCAAGAAATAATCAATTAGAATTAAAATTAATTGTCAATTAGAATTTGATTACGTGCAGTTGAGAAAGTCGTATAAAAGACGCTATATTTTTTTTTTCTAAGTTCCTCGTAAATGTATTTACAATTTCCGTCATATGCGGTCAATATTAACGAATATTCAAGAATTGGAACCATGATATTATACCCAAGTCTTTAATAACTTTATTCAAAAACTTATTTTCATTTTCACACAGTGGAATCACAAAGGGACTTCCACACTCGTAAAACCACGGCATCAGTTTCAATAGTTGTGACAGAAGGTTCAAGAGTGGCCAGTACATCAATTAGCCGCTTGATGTCTGTATCTAACGGTAAAGATAACGGAATTACTGAACAGACTACCAGTTTACCACCGGCTAGTCTTCAAGCGACATCACCTCCTACAACTCCGGCGCTGGCTACAGTAACTTCTATCACCAGGAAGTTGGCAACCTTATCTGTAGCTCCTTCTACATCAACTATCAAATCAACGGCATTCACTGTAATGGCGCCCACATCCTTGAGCATCACTACCACATCAGCGACAACAACCACTACTACAACTACACCAAAACCTTCGCCCACAACTCCAATAAGTTAGTATAGAAATATGTTTTCATTCCCTTGTATCTTAAATAATTGCTTAGGTATCATCATAATATCTTCAAAATTATTTATGGCTGTTTTATTGAAGCCACTAGTCAACTCAATGTAATCTAATATCTGTTTAGATTACTGTACGGTACCGAAGCCAGAACAAGAAACGCAATACATAGGAGAAGGCGAAGGTCGTAGGGTATATTATTTTATTTCTATTTGTATATTTATCAAAAAATATTTAGTCATTAATTAAGATATAAAAAGAATAAACGAAAGAACATTCCTTTTTGTTATATGGCCCGAAATCTTTGGTGGGTTAGCGTCCAGATTTTCTGGGAATAGCTCAGGAAACGAGGAGGATTCAAGAGGGCATTGCTCTGGACACCCTTCCTGGAATTGAGAAAGATAAGATTATTCTGAGCAGTTAAGACCGGAAAAGTTCTGAAGCATGCACCAGCCTCTCCAAAATAGGCTCCGCATGCTGATGGTTTTCCTCACGGTGCATTGACTCAGGAGGCACATGAAGAAGCTGGGTCGCGGTGGCGCCTGCAGATTCTGTGAAGAGGACTCCAGCATACCTCCTTACAGACTGCGGCGCTATTATCCAGAAAGAAATATCCCTAGAGCCTTCCCATATTCCAGATTCTAGGATTTCATAGAGCATTAAAGGGGTGCTGTAGACTGAGAGGTTTCATCCCGCCACCACTAACCAGGATGGCAGCTGGGAAACCTCTCTTGGTTACAAAAAAAAAAAAACTTGTATACCTATCTAATAACCTTCTATTTCAGTTATACCGGGAAGGAGAACCAGATTGTTCAGACGTATGTCAGTGTAAAGATAGAGCTTTGACTTGCAATACTATTTGTGTCGAACGGCATCCGTGTAAAACAGACTTCGCTTTCTATAACCATGCTGCTCCTGCTTATCAAGCGTATCGAGGAAGATGTTTATGTTATTCTGGCAGATTCATTTGTATGCGCCCACAACCAGGTCAGCTACACTGAACTTGTTTTATCTATCAACCATCTTATTTGTTAATATTATCATTTTTAACAAATGCATAATGTTTTTATTATTCTTCAGAGACTTACGAGTTACCACAAGGAGTGTTCTTATTTTTGGGCTACTCAGAAGCAGATGAAGCCCTCTTAAAGCCGCTCGTTGAAATAGAGATACACGAGGCTGTATCCTCCTTGCACAATTTGTTGAGGCTTTACGTTAAACCAAAGGTAATTACTTATAATTTTAACTAGAATCCAGGCCTATCGTCTACGTGAAAAATGTCCGACAGTGGCATCCATCCCTGACATTACAAAGAAATATTTTATTTTGCCTTTAATATATTATCAAGTGCCATTCAAGTAGTGTACCGATTATCTGTATAAAATTAAGATACATTAAATGCGTTGCAAGAATTCCAGGTTTGAAAAAATCGGTTAAGTGAGAATGCGACCTTGCACAATAAGTTTTTCATTTATCGGAATTTTCTCGGAAACGGCTCCCATAATTTTCTTTAAAGTTAAATGCTAACTGCACACCTTAAATCTCTCATATTTTTCCTAAAAAATTGATTTTGAGGCGTTCTGTAGAATCTGGGAATTAGGCCGGGGGTCGCTGACTTACAATGAAAATCCTCACCACCTCTGTTTTTTGGTGGGTTGGCGTCCAGATTTTCTGGGAATAGCTCAGGAAACGAGGAGGATTTAAGAGGGCATTGCTCTGGGCAACCTTCCTGGAATTGAGACAAGATAAGATTATTCTGGGCAGTTAAGACCGGTAAAGTTCTGAAGCAGTATCAGCCTCTCCAAAAATAGGCTCCGCATGCTGATGGTTTTCCATATATATAAATATGGAACACCAACTAAACGTTTAGTGAAAAATTTCGAGTTTGAAGGAAGTTGCCAATCAGAATTACAATAAATTCTATAAAGGAATGTCATTGAGTTTATCTTACCCGATATTTTTACTTTCTCTTACAGCTTTAAGAGAATGTCAAATTTTCGAAATTGAGTTTTCACCGGATATACATGTTTTGAGGTCCCTTGAGTTCGAAAAAGTGGTTTTTAGAAATTGTTGGTCAGTGTATTTGTGTGTGTGGTCAACATAATTAAAAGTCGGAAAATCGCAGAAAGCTGAAACTTTGTATTTCATTTGGGTTCTATCAGGGGACGCGTCAATAAGATTTTGGTCAACATTATTGACCGGATGTACCACATTACTAAATAGATTTTTCAGTTTTTGCGATTGTCTCAAAATTGACTCCAAGGATTTTTTTTAAACTTGGTATATCAACTAATCATATAAAGTGCTACAACTTTATTTGAAAAATTTTTCGGGGAAAATTCATTTAAGGGGTGTTCTAGGGGGGGTAGGGTGGTTCTTCTAAAGCGGCAGTTCAATACTTTATACGATTCTATCTTCTATATAATATTAATTAGAATTTAATATTTGGCCAGAATTCTGGGTTTGAAGAAAATCGGCTTTCCTGAAGTAAGACTATTATATTATATTCCCGAGCACATATATATATATTGTATATATCAAAAGTACAAATTGCAGTAAAAGAAAGTCGTGTGGGTGTTTCACACGTTATTTTTTTTCTAATTTTCTCCAGTTCCAGTCAAAAATATTTTAAATCTTTATTAAATACCGATTTCATTGTTTCAGACGCCGTGCATGCTGCAACTATTTAGCATGTCCACAGAAAATGTAATATTAATAGCAAAATTATCAGATAGTAACTCAACTTTAACAAGTAATGTAAATGAAGAACCTAATCCTAGTCTTTTAATCAAACAAAAGGTAAGATATCATAATTGAATCTTGAAAGTAAATCCAGATGTAAGTACACGCACTGAAGTTACAATTGGCAAAATTCTATTGTAATTCAACAAAATATAAAAAATAATAATCCTTGAATACAGCATCACACTTATGGAAGAAATCTAAGAATCGACTTTTATATTAACGAGCACTTTCTAAGTAAACAGCTTTCCCGCTAAAATGTTTAAGCCTTGGACACTGAGCATGGGTGCGCCAGCATTAGAGACAATCCACAGGCACTTTCCTGAGGACAAATATATTAGTGAAACCGGGAGATATTTATTCGTGCCTGTTTCAAGGAAGTCGGTGTCCAGTTAAGTAATTTTGACGGTGATGTAGCTGCAATGGCTAATAGTGGCCAGTGGCCAGCTTGTCTTTCTTGTAACCTCGCAGTTGGCTCTGTATTGCCGCCAGTGCTAGTCCTCGCGAATGTCCGCATTGTATCATGGCTATATCACCAAACTTTCAGTTTGAAGCTGAAATTGATTCCCATTCAAGTTGGACTGGAAGGAAATGATAATTCTAGCCAAAGAGGGGCACGATAAATATACAATTGCCCATTTAAACCACCCACAAATAGGCTACAATTAGGCGTCCCGTCAAGTAGTAGCTAAAATCAATACAAGATCTTACCAAATGGAAAGATATGACAGTAGCTAGGTGTCTGAGCAAGTTCTGAATCGCAATTTGCGCTGCAAAATAGGAGTTTTTTTTGCTAAGTGGCCACGACTATTTGCAAACTCGCGTGGTCGAAGAAGGTCAGTCTCATTGTGCTGGAAGCAAATCACTTCGATATTTAAGTATGTTGCTAGCCGATACATTCGCACTGAGAGTGAGTCACAGTGAAACGAAACTGGCACAGCGTATACGAGAATACTAAGCAGGTTGACTCCACTTCATGAGTGGGCGTTAGCATTTATTATACTCAATTTCGGAATATTTTATTTACTCAATTATTGCAGCCAGTGAGCGAATCTGCATCTTTACAGAACAAAATTATTATATGCTCTTTGTGCTGACCTGCAATCTGCCGAAGAACTAATGTTCTCGCCTTTTATGCGAGCAGTCAGGGCTCGATTTCCTGGGATTACACTTGCGGTGTTTAACCAGCATCCTAAAAAGATGTAGGAATCTACAAATAATAGTGAATCCAGTTTGCGAATGCAGAAACATGGCGTGTCATTCAACTATAATCACTTTAATGCTTATAATCACCTATGTCTTTAATCTTCACATTGCAGAATTTGTGTATTATGTTTTTTTATTAATACTATGCTCAGTTTTTTTTTTATTTTCACAGGAAGAATGCGAAGGTCCACTTAGAGAAATTAGTGATATGATTAACTCCCAACATTCCATTATCCATTCTCATCTATTACTAAGTATCTTCAAAATGGCCGAAGTGGATGTTGTCTATCCAACAGCTAATTCTGCAAATCGACCGCTGTTTTTTTCGACTATTTTCAAACTTTATAATTCATTTTTCGAGCCGTTGTTCCTTTCTTTTATATTATTACTTATTCCTTTCCTAATTTCCTCATGATAATGGTACTTGGTTCATATCTGTCTTTAGAATAAAGCAAAAAATAAAATAAATAAAAATTGTAAAACCATGAAATTATACCGCGTCCTTTAACGATCCCAACAAACATGACGATTCTGGCAGTGTTTTGTGTGTCTATCTTTTCATTGTTGTAAAATTATAAAAGAAAACTAATTAAGTAAAACTAAAAGAGTAATAAAAAATTAATAACCTACTCTTTATTTCTGTTGTGAAACCAGTTTAGGAAATATTTAAAATATAATTTAGCGGATTCTGTATACGCGATGAATAAAAATAAATAAATTGATCATAGTCAATTATATGAAGGAATCTTGCTGATTAGCCCACAAAACTATTTAAAAAAAAATGTATTTAAATTAATGTAAATAAATTTAATATGGACAAATTTATGGTCAAAATAAAGTTTTTTAAAATAATATGATTGATAAAAATCCTTAGGCGATTTTTCACTAAATAATTTACTTTATCAATTAATGCCTCATTTAATTACATGTATTTAATACGTTGAATGATTTTTTTTTTCTTTGAACTCATTCATCGTTCTGATTTTTTTATTTTTGGTTGTTGTAAATAATTTCCTGTATTTACATTAAATGATTGTCAGTAATCAGCATTAGAACCCCCTCACAGCAATTAGCCCTGAAAATGGAGGATGGCACTGTAGCGTCGTGCCTATACTCTGCCGTCAATGTCAAAGGTAGTTAATGAGCTGTATGTTAATGTTTTTTTTAAATGGCGATGTTAATTATATAGCTTATTTCATACCACTATTATGTCTTGACGAGTAAGAGGGTCGCGGCGAAAGCCCGCCTGGAGCCGTCGCTGGTGCAGATCTTGGTGGTAGTAACAAATTCAGTTCATATGACGCGTCAATATGATGCGTTTGTTTTAAAGGTTTAGAATTTTCCTACATTCAAATATGGCTCATTAATTTTATTATTTGTTTGAATTTAATTGAGACATGATTATTAAAAAGCAACTTTACTAATTAGAATTAGAAAAATACTAATTCGGGCGTTTTGCCTCTGGTTCTCCCTCACAGGTTGAAGTAATTCTATACTTTTCATCGGAGTATGGTAACATATTTGTACTAAACCCAGTTCAAAGGCAAAGATCGAAGTATGTCTCAACTTAAAGAATGGGGATACAAAAGTGAATGCTTCCCATGGAGTCAATATCGTATTGACAATGCCTGGAAGTTATTCATTCATGTGGTATTGCTCAAAAGGTAATAAAAGCTCATTACTATGTGATCTGAAGAAAAAACCGCTTATTGTTAATGTTTATTCACCTCATCACATCTCTGCTGACTAAAGTTTATTCCAGCTGTATGATCACTTATGCTGTAAAAAAAGCTTTCAAAGTCTTACATTTTTTAAATAGTGTCATTTGAAGATGACTTCTTTGTAGTTTGTACGCTAAATGGAGTAGCAACTTCTTACATAAATAAAAACCCCCACAGGAGATTACTGAGTCCCATTGAATACAATACTGTCAGAAATGGAGCTATTGCAATTCTCTCCCAAAGCAGGTTTCTTTTGGTAAAAAGGACAGACCTCAAGGCTAAGTGATACAGCCTGAAATTGCTAACTGTAAAGGCAAGCTCTTTAGAGTATTAGATTCATTCAACTTGAGTCGACTCAAGAAAACCTATGACTCCACACCCTTCCTTGAGGAATGTAATTTAGGGGTTCTCTAGACAAATTGCCTTCACCTTGTCTTAAAAACTTATTTATTTTATTTAGATGGATCATTTGAAACTTAGCGAGATTACTAATTATCTGTAACAAATCTAATCTAATCTAGATCTCGTGTCCCTTCTTGTCACAAATGACCCATTTTATGCAGGTGTTACCTTAAAAACCAGAGCCGTGTGAGTAGTTTCCTTGCCATATCTATTTTGCAAAAGAGCTCACCAGTTTTGTGAACCTTCAGTGGACCATCCAGGGGAAATCTTAAAATGTCTCTGCTCCACAATACTCCTCCGTTAGAGGGTACCGGTTTTGTAAGAGATGCCGAAATATATTCATGGCCAGTAAGCGGCCGCAATCCTCCTCTCCCACCCCCCCACGTTAACCAAGTCGGTCTCTTAGTTTCCTTGAATGCCTCTATGTTCCCAACTTGGCCGCAGGCTTCATGGTTTGTCAGAAACTCCAACCTTCTCCATCAATAAACCATCTTCATCAATAATCTTCGTTCCTTTAGTGGGGCGTTACTGTCAGAAAAGATAGCATTCCTTCTACTGCTATACCCATATTTCCAAAATATTGTACATATCTTAAAATTGCGAAGATTTCTGCTTGAAAGTTTAATGGAGTAATTCCAAGAATGTAATGAGGCAATGATAGCGCACGGTTTCAGCTTAAACCCTAGAGCAGGGCATTCGACAATTATAACGACAAAATATACGTAATATTCTCAGTAAGGGAAGTAAACATCAATTCTTATCATAAATATCTATGGTAACGATAATGAAGATTATGTGCGCTTTTTTCATGGAACCTACATTCCAGTTCCTGCATTCTAGGCGCTTTTGTTAGGTTTAGGGCTAGTAGGCGACTGCATGACCTCCCTTTGCCAACCTGTCGGCCCCTTTGTTTCCGTACTGTGATTCGCCTAGAACGCCAACTTTCTCTTGCATTCATCAACAAACTTTCGATCAGTTTGCCTCTCTTTAGTGCGGCAGGACAGTCACAAAAAATTGCAATTCTTCTGCCCCTTGGCTCATTTGAAAAATGAGCATTTCGTTGTCTCAACTTTGCTGACCAAGTTTTTAGAATCAGCAGTTACTCTTGAAATTACAGATAAAAGAAAAATCAAACTTGTTCTCTTAGTTTTTCTTGTAGAATCGTAATAAAGCATTCAGTTTACGTTTTTTTTCTCCAGTCCCACAACTGACCATCTTTTTTCCTTGGAAAAACAATTGTTAAAGTAAGAAGTTTGGATATAGGAACAATGATAATAAGCTGAAAAAAATTAAGCCCAAGGGCATCAAGGCCTGTGACAATTTTTATTGGGCATGTGGCCACTTTGCCCAATATAGGGCTTAAATAAGATACTAAAATACCTATTCATTTTGTTTTTAAGGTTTTTTTTTAATTGTATAATGTAAATATGGCTAATAATTTTTGTTTAGGAAAAATACCGTAATAGCCAGGCGATTTGAAGGGGGGGCCAAATTCCAATGCCATCTTATACTGTTGATCTTGCTGTAATATGGTCAAATTATTTGCTTCATAGATCTTATCTCTGCAGGAGTAATTAATGAGATTCATTCCTTTGATTAACGTGAATAAAGGAATATTATCATATATGATTTTATCCGTCGTAGCATGGACATTGCTTTGGTTCTGACCGGTTTCGGATTTTCATCTATCGTCAGAGTTGAAAATGGATAAAAATCCGAAACCGGTCAGAACTAAAACAATGAAGAATGCTACGACAGATAAAATCATCGATGGACCCAGCCACATATTCAAAAGGAATATCATTTGAAATTTCTTTCTGGAACATTTTTGAGGAAAACTGTTTCTTCAATAAACGGCTGATTCGTCATTTTTTTAAACCAGTTTTTATGCAGTTACTATGAAGATTATGGGAGTACATGCAGCAGTGTTATGAACCAATAAAATAGAATTAAATAGAAAATACAGTCCAATTAGACAATAAATAATTTTTTATAATTAAATCACAAAGTTCTGATTTTAAAGCCAGTTTTTTACAATATAATCTGAAAAAAAGAAAGATGCACTCTATTTTTTTACTAATAATGCATGGATATTTTTAAAGTACCAATTTTTTTTTTTTCTTTAATCTTCGCGAAACACATAAAGAACTTTTTTGACCTAAATTTGTCTTTTAATTTTAGGCACAAAATGTGGCGTGCCGTTTTATGGGCCCACCCTAAATATATAATAATTGAACACTTAAAAAAAATGAAAAAAAATATTATTAAAAAAACTCACGTTATCTTAAAAAGTTTTGTATATAAACAAAATATGATAAAAAATCCCTACTTGTAATTAGCAAAAAAAATCTAATGAAAGGATATATATTATGTATTTATAATGACAATAGATTGTAAACTAAAACAATCTCTGCAAATAATAAATTAAGTAATAAATAAATAAATAATTAAGAATTATGTAAATATATGTGTATTTCTAGAGTCTTCGGCTGCCTCTTTTCTAGGTCATAGAACATTTATAAAAAAAAAAAAAAAAAAAAGATTAATAAATTCATATAGGAATATATATGAATTAATTTGTCTTATTGGTGGCGTACGTTTCGAATTTTCATTTTAGGCACAAAACAAACCTGAAAACTACTTTTTTATTTTTCATCAAAAGAGAACAAACAAACAAAAAGTGGGCCCTAGAAAATCTATTGAGTTAGTATAATTTTAAAGACAACCCTTATTTGGACAAATAAAGTTGTGTCAACAGAATAGCTAGGGAGCACATATCATTCAGTTAAAGAAATACAGGCTTTAAAAATGTTATCTCAACAAATTGTAGTGTGCCAATATTGCAATTTAGGTATTAGTATTTATTATTTAAGAGCAAGAACCAACAGTACAACTTAGAAAATGTCCTTTATTAGACACCTTTGAATGCCGCATGTTTATCGATAACTAGCTGGAAAATTTACGATCAAAATGTTATTATTTCCTGTAAACCGAAAATATTCGTTACGAAATGCTTCATAATATTATCAACTGATGTCATAATTCTTCTATTTGGACCTCGAAGCCCAAATGTCTTGATTATGTATTTTCTTTTTATAATATGTATGTACAAGCTACTGTGCTTGAATTACCAACTCTTTGTTGATCCCGCTTGTTGCCAGTTATTGAACAACTTCCCAGGTTGGTGTACACTCAATAATCTTAAAATTGGCCATTGTTACCTTCGAAGATGAGATAAATGGCCAAAATACTCTTGCCATTGTTGCGTTCGTATCCAATGTAAGCTGAAATAGTGTTGACTCAGCATCGTGGGAAACTACAGTTTGCGGCGGATCTTGGTTACACATGTGAGGATCACGGTGGTAAGAACCGTGCGTGATATCCTTACGTTTCTTAGTAAAAAATTGACATCTTCTAAAAACTATGGCCATTCAGGGCGGTTGACCCCACTTTTTTCTCAGCAATTTGAAAAACATAGTAAAATATATTTATTTTTGAAAGAGACGATTGTAAGGTTTCTGCTAAGCATTTAGAGTTCATCGCAGAGATCATAATTGTTTTGTTTAATGTACTTAATGGTGAAATGACAACTTTGAAAATTTGGTCTATTAAATGGATATTTTATAAGTTTATGAAACCAAATTCACCTCGAACGGTTCTTCTACAATACTAATACAGTAATAATTTAAAAGTTTATAATGAAAAGTCAGGATAAATTTACATAAATAATGAAGTCAGGTTATACAAAAATAATGAATTTAATATAAGAGTTAATCATTGGAAACTGTTTTCGTATCTTAGTATTCTACCATCTCCATCGGGATATTGTTTAATGCAGATAAATTTGGATAAAATCATTATAAATTTAATATTCCTCAATACAACTGTTATCGGAAACCGTATCTTACAGCCCAATTCAAAAATCTATAACGGTTTTTGCGGGATGATGGGAAAAACAGGGGATAGGCAAAAAATTTAGTTTTACGGCTAATATTATTTGATAGGTATAAAATTCCATATCACCAATACCACTTTTCATTATAACATGCAGTTTTTATCACAGTTAAACATTTTTTAATTCGGCTAAATTTTACAATCTGCTGCCCTTTCTAAACTATTCCTACCATTGTTTTCATTTTTAATTTCAGCAGTGATTGAAAGTACATACGATAATGTTGTATCACATTTGTTTGATTAAACGTGATGAAGTGCTATGTGATAACGCGACATGGGGAATGAAAAAAAATTCTTGTAGAAAATTATCTAAACTTTTTTTCTTAAGTTGTACATATTTTACAGGTCCCTTGCTTGAAAAAATGGAATAGCTTGAAGACATAAGCAAATAGGATAAGATTTTTATTTGAAATTGCATTTATCGATCGAAACGTTGTCACCTACTTGCTTCCATAATTAAAAAAAAGTGTAAAATTTCTGGAAAAAATGCTATACTTCCTCTAACAGCAGTAGGAGAAAGAAAGAATACCTTCATAACCGTTGGATACTTGTATTTTTATCAAATGTATTAATTTTTCAAGGGTGTCAGTCTTTCAATGTTCATCTCCTGGTCTTCTTGCTCTCAGACTTAGAAAAAAAGCATAATTAAGTACTAATTGTGGTGTAGATTATCAATGTTCTTATGTTCAGACCGAACTGTGAGTCCTTCGCGTGGGGAAAAAAGGTAAATACTCAATATTAAAGTTCAAATACTCAAAAACAAATTACTTATCAAAGTTTCGTATCAAAGTAATTTGTTTTCTGGAATTAAGTTAAGGATTTTTGAAGAACGAGAGAAAAAAAAATTAAGTGTAGAGTATTCTTGATGTAACCATATCCATTTTGCTGAATAGAAAAATGAAGTGTAACCTGTACTGTTTTTAGACAAATTTTTTGCCGCCTATAATTTGATTTCAACACAAGAAATATTTTTTTAATTCAATTTCCATCACTGCTTTGAACTTATAATAGTAACACTTATGAAGATAGTGATTGTAATAAAATGTTTTATATAATCAATTTTATAGTCATTAAATCCGTCTGTAAGTAATTACTCCTGATGTTAGCCATTGTCCTGGAAAGTCTGATTCTCACAAACGGACCCTAGAGCGACCTGAGAGGTTCTTCTCTGCGGGCGATTCAATGGCCAGCTGGTAGAATCTCGCTCTTGCCAGGACTTCGCAATGGCAGAGAACATGGAACGTTAACTCTTTCTCAGTCAAGAAAAATCTGCAATAACCACTATCAGTCAGATCAATATGATGACTAAGCCAATATACCCTTGGCGCCCTAATTATGCAGCTCTTGCAAGGATCCCCTGACAAACGCATTCGCCTGCCTTTGGTCGTGAAATTCCCCCGATCGCCCAGTGAATTCTAAAGCTAAAAACTGGTTTTAAAAACTGATTTCATTACTACACTGAGTATGCCTAGAAAGCTTCGGGACCGCCTATTTGAACCTTCTCGTGTCACCTCGTCCGCTTTCTTCTTCCCACATTTTCTGTATTCTCTGGTACCCAAGATAAACTGAGCTTGTTATAGTTGTCCATTTCGGTGAATAATTGAATACGTCTCACGCAGCTTAGAGGAAACTTGATAGGTATTGATGGTCTTAATTACGATCTAGATAAAAGAGTTACTGAAATTTCCTGTTACGATGATTCTGTTTTAAATTCTCCCTTAGACAATATATCATAGCACAACCCCGCGTGAAGCATTGTATACATTCCATAGCGCTTCTTTAATAGCTGGATAGGTCATAATGCCCGTGAAATTTTAGAGATCTCGATTGCACAAAAGATGCAGTAAAAGCACTCTCCAGCGATAGCAGATGAAACATTTATCAAAAATCCAGAGAAATTCATAGAACTCATGTTTTTTTTTAGGTGGCTTAGATATAGCAAGTAGCTTTTAATTCTTTATAGTCAGTGAGAGCAATTTTCAATTTTAAATTTTAAAGCTTCTATTTTGCAAAATTGATGGTTACATTATGGGTTTAAAATACGTCATTAGTATTTGCCCTGTTTATATGATGAAAATTAATGTTCATATTTAGATGTAATTATAAAACAAAACAAAACAAAAATATTCTGCATAAAAATCTACGCAATGAAATGAGAAAATGTTTAAATGCACTTACAGCTTTGGGAAGTTCATAAGAAATACTGTATTTTCATTTTATTACTATAATTTAAAACAATATATTTTTTTAATATATTGTTTTGGATAAAAGAAGAAAAATGTAATTTAAATATATCTTTCAAAAAGAAACAAAAAAGTATTAATTAGGAAAAAAATGGATTACTAGGAAAAATCAATTTATCCCAAAAATGTTGTTAAAATATTTTACTTGACAGAACAAATTTTGAAGAGAATTGTCTTAAAACTAATAAATAGCCAAAAAAGAAAGAAACAATAATTTTTTATTTATATGAATCACATTTGAAGAAACAATTTATATGTATCACATTTGAAGAAACAATTAATATGAATCACGTTTGAACCTTTTATTCAAAAGCTTGAAGTTCTTAAATACAAAAAATACTACTTTTATCATAATTTTTTTCATAGATCCTTTTGTTTTCTAGTGCAATTATCTATACGATATGTTGCACTAAGAATGAAAATGTACAAAATTACTAAATTTGTGCACTAGAGATTATCTTCCAAGGGTTTTCCTTTTCTTGTTGGCAATATTGGAATTACGTTAATGAGAGAAATATTAAAAAACTTTCATCAAGATATAGGCTTAGATCAAAGTGAAAACGGATTAATCAGCGGTAAATCATAAGTGATTTCTTAGCTTTAGAATGATTCATTGTCATTTAGAGGTATATCCAAATGTCCCGATCCTTGATCAATTTTTTTCGCAGTCCAGTTCTGTTCCCTAAAAGTCTCTCGAACATCTTCTTCCCATGTCTTACGTGGTATTCTCCTGCATTTTTTCCCTTCACCTTTGCCTCCTGGGTAGAAATCGCGTTCTTTCTATGGATCATTCGGAAAATTGTCAACACATTTTAGTTAACTTTTCTCTATTATTTCTTCAGCGGTCAGATATTGATCCTTGCATATCCTGTCTCTTCTTTTTGGTTTTTCTGGAACTACCTTTTACACAGTGTCTACGATATTATAGCAAAAGACAGCGTGAGAATGAGACAGCGTCGGCCGATAAACGGCTATTTGTTTTGTATTTCGTTATTATTAAGGAACGCTCTCTATAGACTTAGCTTAATCTCAGGTCAGATCAATTTTTACCACTAGCAGTAAGATCGTCGGCAAATATGAGCAACTATCCTAGGAGGTTATTTCTCTATTTCCAAAAACCTAGGAGGTTATTTCTCTATTCCCCTCCTAGTCCTCGACTGAACAATGTCGAATACGAGAAGACTCAGACTCAACTTAGACTTAAACCACTTTTCAGGATAACTTTCTGTTAATAGCTTTGCTGCTTCTTATGTAATTCCTGATATTATTATGCAGGCCTTCTTTGCTAGTTTTAAACTAGCATTTACAATCTTTTTTGAGAGTGCCTTTGTCGCCATCCGCGTCCAGCCAAATATTTTCTACATATTTATGAAGCCCGTGCCAAACATTTTTCCTTTTCAATTACTTTTTCTGCTATTCGTCTCAGAATGAAAATTGAATAATGTATGTTTCAGTTTTAATGGAATCCTTAATCATAAGACATAATCTTGTTTTTTTGTCTCATAAGACAAAATCTTGAACTCCCAGAGTGCAAGGTTACAACAGATTGACTAGTAAATTTTACGTACCTCTGTGGGATTGATTGTTACCTTTCATGACAGCTTTAGAAGCGCATAGAATGTACAGTCTGATGAATTTGAAATTAGATTTGTATGTCGGAACAATATATGAAACAGATAATCAAATATCAATATATTACCTATTGTGCGATTTCTACAAATCACTGTGGGATCAAGTTCTCGATCATGTGTCTACTTCTACCGGCTTTCAAGGTCTGTTTCTAAGTCAACAATTTTCTTGTATAGACAGGTCGTTTCCAAGAGCTCCCTACGGTGTAGTCATTTAAGGCGACCTCATTTTTAAACTAAACAAAAAAATTAACGAGATTATACTTTTGTTATTAATAACTCCGCATTTAACCTAATCTATAACGAATCTTATTTTCTCTATCACATAACTTTTCCTGAGGATTTTATTTTCCATTTATTTAGAGATCTTTTGGTTCTTTTGAAGGGTTAGTCTAATCTAAAGTGCAATTTAGCCTGTCACTATAGAAAAATTCAGTTCTTCTCTTAAATCAGGCCAATTCAAAACTTAAGTGGGTTCATGTGAGTTCATGAACAAAAAAAGAAAACATTTTTACGAATATGAGAATTTTTGGGGAATTAAAATTGCTCCAGTGAAGATGCTTTCCTTAAATCTTATGAACTTATGAGGTCAATTATAAGTATTGCATTAATTATATTTCTTATAACATTTGTTCCCTATAATGGAACAATGATTTTCGGTACATTTTTCGACCTGTTAAATATTAATCCGGGAATTAAATTTAGCAGTTTTGAGTAGAAATACAGTGCCAATTGAGCTTAAATCAGAATTTAATTTAAATGTGGATATACCAGATACTATTTAGAAGTAGAGCAGAATTTTACTAAAATATTGATACTTTTCATTTGATCTATGCAAAATCTAAATATGGCGTCAGAATTTACTTTTTGGAGTTGTAGAAGCCTGCCACAAATAAAGACATTTTTAGCTTCTCTTGCTTCGGTCGAAGGAATTAGCGTGCAGGAACCTAAATACATAGTGGAAGCGAAACTGGATCTGATGCAGCCTATGAGCAAGGATCACAATCCGGACTGGGAAATGAAATCATTTGCTCTAGAAACCATTGAATGCGAATAGCTTTTTTTTTATTTGTAATAGTTTTCGAGAAAAATTGCTGAAATGATAAAGTTGTGCAACGAATTTGCATCGTGAAAAGGTAGTTTTTGCAAGGTCAGTCGGAATCTTATCTTCTTTCTACGCTTGCGAGCATTTGCACTTAATTAAAGTAGGTGAAAAACTTGTGCAATATGATCTTGTTGTAAGTTGTGGGCACCTTACGCTACAATTGGATTACTTTATTTAAGAACTTTAAGCTCAAGATAATTTCAATTTCTTGTTCAAGATTAGTTTTAAGACAATTTACTATAAGTATACTTAATTCTGGTTTCAAGCAAATTATTATTACTTCTTTACACTTACTTTAAGCGATGAATTAAGGGCTAATTCAGAAAAAGGAGAAGTGAATCAATTTATAATTAAATATACTGTAGATATCTTCTTGTATTACAATGTATCTAAAAGAAAACAACGTATCTCAAGTTTCTTATTGGAACAAAACTTAGTGATGTGCTACTTTGTAAAATATTATCCTCTTGTCCTTAAAACTATTGTAACAAAATTGGCTCCTAGCTAGCTATAATATTATAACAAAGACAAAGTTGTTGTCACAACGGGGTAAAATTTGTGTATACTTCTTCATTATTTAAAAAAAAAGTATATTTAAAAAAATGATAACTTTGTGACTAATACATATCATGTTGCAGACTGAATCTGAGCCGTAGAGTCTGAACCGTACATATCATAATAATTAGTGAAATAATAAAAGAAGTATAAATAATACAAGAATTTAAATTGTAATACAAAAATATCCTTATTCAGATGTTAAGAGGCTTGGTACGTACAAGTGATATATTTTTAATAATATTAAAGCAGTAACTTATAAATTTTAATATTCACCGTAAAATTAAAGGTTGAAAAGAAGAATCTGTGTAGCAAACAAACACACACGCACAGATGTACATACAGACACACACACACTCGTTCACACCAGCATTTTGTATCAGAATTTCGAACAAACTTTGACCTGTGCTACCTGTACTGTTGTCATGTAAGTTAGTTAGTATCACTGTAGTTTTCGTACGAGTACGATCTCCACCGCCATCAACTCTATGTATGTTATATCATTTGTAAAACTTAACAAATTAAACGTACCATCATCATCATCATCAATTTGTCATTTGTTAAAGTGAAGTTATAGTGGAAATATATCTGTTTTATCATAGCACCAATCTTTTCTCTGAGCTACCCATCGGGAGACTACTACGGTGGAACTCCAAACCGTCTTTATCCCGAACATTTTGGTCCTCCGTTCTGGATATTTTAAAATTGGTGCTCTGTTCTAAATAATTTAAAACACCATTAAAGATTTTGGCCATCAATCTGCATCACCTTATAATACATTTATGAAGAGTTCGTTCTCAGAGTGGGGGAACATTGAAATACTATTCTGAAGTTTTCATCAACCTAACTGGAATATTTTAAAATATTTTCAAGAATAGTGATCATCTTACTGGACTGTTAAAATCATATTTTGAAGGAAAATTCAGGTATTCTTTATTACCATTTATTACGTTTAGTGGATTCTCATTGGGTGCTGCGTAATGAGTCATACAGACTGACCTACAAACTTTCAACAAATCAACTATGGCTCTAGTGGTCAACTCATCGATTCCATCAATTTAAATTAATTTATGTTTTAATAAAAGAGAAAATTAACTTCAGCATTTTGCGTAAATATTCATGGATTATTTTCAATATTATTCAAAAGTGTATTGCAATAAATTAGCACAGGTCATTCAAATTGCGATTAATTAAATTTTATTTTGGTGCGTAGGTTACATAATTTGTTGAATATTTTCTTTATAAATTCATCTGTAAATAATTTTATTTTAACAATTATTTGAATTCTTACTTTTCAACCAGTATTTAAAAAAAAAAAGTTATTATAAGAATATAGACTGGTTTTCACTTTATTAATACCAACTTCATTTGATAGATGTTTACAAGCAATCAGAATTAAATATCGGACTTGGTTTATTTGTAAACTAGTTTGTTTTTTTTGTAAATCTCTTTGTAAATTTTGTTTAACCAATCTTTTCAGCTTTGCTTATGTTTAATATTATTTTCTTTCCGTTTTTTAAAGAATGAGTTTCAGTTAATTTATGAACATTTCAAAATTGAGCGTTAATTTGTATGTATATAGATTGATTTCTAAGTTTGTTTGTGTGTGCTGTTGCAGGTTTTCTAGCTATTCACGTTTTAAATGTTCGTTCATTCTATTGATGATTATAGGAATTAATTATGAGTTAATTTATAAACAATATAAGTTGAGTACATCTCATTTAATATAGGTGGTTCATTTCTCAGGTATCAGATTATTTATGGTTATCATTTTGGCATCTATCAGCCAATATTTATCTATTATATGTACATATAACACTTGTATTTGTGACTTCGCCCACTAACCTAATTTATTTATGTTGCCAACTAATTTCTGCTTTATTAATTTGCAGATACATCACTTACAAAATTCTGAATAATTCTTGAATTGATATTTTATTATAATTTTCTATAAATTATACCTTTATCATGGCAACTACCAACCCACCCGATTCCGCTCCTACTAGCGATATTCCTACCCTTACCATTGACCAAAAAAACACCTTAGGGCGTAAAAAATTAACCGCAATAGTAAAAGAAATTAAATCAGTTGTAGATGAGGCCAGAGCAGCAGTTGCGGGTCAGGATAGCCGTGCTGAAAACAGGTTCTTAGGAGCATTTAGATCTTTGGACACGGTCTATGAGAACTTTAAGACAATTTGGGACCGATTAATGGAGTTATATTTACTGAAGGGTTCGGAAAGCATTTTTCCCTCTGACGAGGACACCACTATACAGCAGGCTATTGTAAGATACTATCGGGAATGCTGTGAGGTATATGTTTTATTTACTAAACCAATGTCTAAATCTATATCCAATAGTGATGTTACTGGTGCCTGTACTTCTCGAGTTTCACAACGAAAATTGCCTGAGATAAAGTTACCCCAATTTGATGGTCGATTGAAACAATGGCCCATGTTTAGAGACACATTTACTTCTTTGGTGCATAGTGACGCCTCACTCACTCCCATGGAGAAATATCACTTCTTATTGGGCTCTTTGAGTGGGCGCGCTCTCTCTGCTCTCAAGTCTGTCCCCTTAACCGCAGAGAATTATGAACAGGCCTGGACAGCTCTGAATACGCAATTTAACAATCGGAGGTGCTTAGCGCATTCCTATTTAAATCAAATTATAAATTTTAAGCCACTACAAGGGAAGTCATCTTTTTCTTCCTTGCAAGAGTTTCTCTCAGTAGTAGGAGAGAATATCACATCCCTTAACCAATTGAAGATAAACGATTTAAGGGAATATATTTTGTTCGAATTAGCTGTAAGATGTTTGGACTCGGTTACCAGAGAGCCTTTTGAGATTTGTATGATGGAGGAGAACGTTGAATTCCCAACTGCTATTAGACTTATGTCTTTCGTACAAAGTCGCTGCAATTCGTTAGCTTTGGCTAATCCTCCCTCAGATGAATCAACGCCACCGAAAGCTTCCACTTGCCTGAACACGCCAAACAAATTTCAACCAAGGGGGACCAGCCTGACTTCAAGGAAATCCGGCACTTCCTTGGTTGTTCAAACGTCCTCTGCTTCAACATCTAGTAATAAGGGAGTTGAAGTAAAATCTCCTTCTGAGGCTACCAAATCTAAACGTTTGTCATGTTTTGTTTGCACTAAGCCTCATATATTGAGGGAATGCCCCACTTACCAATCGAAATCCCCTGCGAGTTCCAGTTATTAAGCGAGTGGTCTGGTTGCAGAAACTGCTTGCATCCTGGTCATCGCACCAACCTATGTACCTCAAGAAATGTTTGCCGAGAATGTAGTCGTCGTCACCACCACATTGCATTTTCTACTCCTGCTAAACCTACCCAACAAGCAGTTACTATTTCAAATACACCTGCCCCCCCTGGTACTGAAGATCGCTCGGCCTTGACCTCCATCACTAATGAAAATACTGAAGTGCTGTTAGGCACGGCTCTAGCTCGCATTAGGGATCACCTTGGTTATTACCAACCAGTTCGCCTAGTGATTGACTGTGGCAGTCAGTACTCCTTTATATCTCAACCATCCATTGAACGCTTGCACTTGACACCTGTAAGCTTTAAAAAAGGCATCTCCGGTATTGGACAAACGAGCTTAAAAGAAGTTAAAGGGAAAGTCTCTTGCTCTTTAATCCCCGTTGATAGTAATAATGTAGAACTTCAAGTGGACGGTGTGGTGGTTCCCACAATTACCTCTCCTCTTCCCCAAGTGACTGTTCCCATTGAGGTTCGCCAACACTATATTGGTTTAACTCTCGCTGACCCAGAATTTTGGAAACCGGGTCCCATAGATTTATTGTTGGGTGCTGATGTGTTCGCTCAAGTAGTGTCTGGTCTGCCATCTGTTATCAAACCCTCTCAGCCACAAGTTGTGGATACCATCTTCGGGAAGGTATTGATTGGACAGTTTGTCAGTGCATGTTCACCACCCAATCATACCTCTTTATTTATATCTGGCGAGCCAAATATTGCAGACATAATGAAGAAGTTTTGGGAAACTGAAGAAATTCATAAATCGATTCCCACATCAGCTGATGAACAGAAGTGTGAAAACCATTTCCAGCACACATATCAGCGAACTGAATCTGGCCGATATATGGTTTCTCTTCCCTTTAAAGAGGAATTCAACCTAGGATATGATAGTAGATCTTTAGCCCTGAAACGTTTGTTTCATTTAGAAAATCGGTGGAGTAAGGATCCACAATTACGCCTACACTATCAGACCTTCATGCAAACATACTTTGAAATGAATCATATGAATCGAGCACTTAGCTCTGCTCATTATATCACCCCTCACCATGCGGTAGTGAAACGAGATGCGGCAGATATTAAGCTACGAGTAGTGTTCGATGGTTCTGCCAAAACCTCAAACGGTTCGCTTAATGATCATTTATTGGTAGGCCCTAAACTTCAGGCAGATATCTCCTCTATTTTGCTCAATTTCCGTCGCCATCGAATTGCCTTCACTGCCGATATAGTTAAGATGTATCGCCAGATATTAGTTGCACCAGCTGATCGCAAATACCAACATATACTGTGGCGTGCTGATCCCTCTGACCCTGTTGAGGAATTTGCTCTTAACACTATCACCTATGGGTTAGCATGTTCCCCATATTTAGCAATGCGTGTAATCAAGCAACTTGTTATAGATGAAGGTGATGCCTATCCCCAAGCTTCAGAAGTATTACTCGGCGATATCTATGTGGATGACATTGTGACTGGAGCAGCTTCTGTTTCCGAAGCAGTTCATCTACGTGATCAACTGATTAATCTCCTGTCTCGTGGTGGTTTTCTTTTAAGCAAATGGGCTAGTAATTCTTCAGAAGTGATTGCTCGTGAAAATCCGTCTTCCAGCCCACTCATCTCTCTCACTTCAAGTGAGGATCATGTAGTTAAAGTTCTAGGCATGCAATGGGATCCCCAAGAGGATGTTTATTCATATAAACTGCAGGATATTATTTCCTCTGCTATGACCAAACGATCAATTTTGTCAACTATAGCTCGTATTTTTGACCCATTGGGTTATCTCGCTCCAATAGTTTTTGCAGCTAAACTATTGTTGCAGGATATTTGGCAAGCAGGAATTGATTGGGACACCTAAATTCCAGAAAACCTAGAGCAAACGTGGCTGGCACTTATTAACGACCTGCCCCACATCACCCACATAAAAATCCCACGTTTTGTACCTGTAGCTAAGGACATAACTTGTAAATTAGTAGGGTTTTGCGATGCATCAGAACGAGGTTATTGCGCATCTATTTATCTCCTTACTAAAATTCCTCAGGTTTTCAGTCCTTTCTGATTAAGGCGAAAACTAAGGTTGCACCGGTTAAGCCACTTACCATCCCTAGGTTGGAATTACTAGGCGCATTACTCTTAGCGCGTTTATATTCCTCCCTCAGTAGTTTCAGAAAACATATGTCTTCTCCAAGTGAGGATATCTTCTTTACCGATTCTACCATCGTATTAAATTGGCTCAATATGCCTCCACAAAATCTTAAAATATTCGTCGCTCATAGAGTTGTCGAAATTACAGACACGATTCCTGTTGCCCGTTGGCAGCATGTTTCAACTTCTGATAACCCAGCTGACTTGGGTTCAAGAGGCTTAGCCCCATCAGCGTTAGTCCATTCATCGTTGTGGTGGAATGGCCCTCCTTGGCTTTGCCAGAGCGAGGCTTCGTGGCCCGCAACACCTTATAATAATATCCCTTCTACAACATTACCTGAAGTTAAGTTATCTAAAACCGTATTAGCAGCTACAGCTACTTTTCCAGAAATTGTTTCTTGGATGGAACAATTTTCCTCGTATGTCACTCTAGTACGTAGCATGGTCTTTGTGTTACGCTTTATACAAACTTGCAAATCGAAAACCAAAACGGTAGGCCCTATTACTGCTGGTGAATTCCGACAAGCTAATCAAAAATGTATCTATCTGCTGCAACGGCATTATTATCCTGAGGCCTTTGCAGAATCACTTCCTTCATCGGCATCACCTTCGGTGGCAATATGTCGTTCTCTAAACACCTTTATCGCCCAAGACGGGCTTGTTAGGGTGGGCGGCAGAATTCGACATTCTTCTTTAAAGGAACATCAGAAACATCCGCTGTTATTACCACGCCGCTCACATTTCAACAATCTACTGGTGGATTACCTCCATCGTAGTCATTTACATGTCGGGCCCGCCACACTGCAGTCTATAATTCAACGGAATTACTGGATTCCCGCTGCTAGAAGCTTAATCAAGCAGAGGAAAAGCAAGTGTTTAACTTGTCTCAAACTATCCCAGGCAGCGAGAGCAACCTATATGGGCGACTTACCGGCTGAGAGACTCCAGGAGTGTCGACCTTTCTATCATGTCGGCGTAGATTTCGCTGGTCCCTTTCTATGTCGAGAGACGTCTCCGCGGCGTGCGCCCCTTATCAAAGCATACTTATGCTTATTTATTTGCTTTGCTACCAAAGCAACTCATTTGGAGGTGGTTCCTAATCTTTCCACCGAAGGCTTCCTTGACGCATTTGACCGTTTTATAGCCCGAAGAGGGGTCCCGGCCAAAGTATTCTCGGATTGTGGAACTAATTTTAAAGGGGCTGCCCATTATCTCAAAGAACTAGCCCAATGGCAAGCGACTAAGGAGACTCGAGAAGCGCTCATTAATTACAGTCAACAGAAGGCAATAGAGTGGAAATTTAACCCTCCTTATACACCCCATTTTGGGGGATTATGGGAGGCTAACATTAAGGTTGTTAAATCCCTGTTACTAAAGACATTGGGTAATCAGCCGTATTTAGAAAGAGAGCTAACCACGATGTTCACCAAGATTGAGGCCATCCTCAATTCTCGGCCTCTTTCGCCTCTGTCTTCAGATCCCTCTGACTTGCAGGCTCTCAACCCTGGCCAGTTTTTAATCGGACAACCTTTACCGGCCATCCCTGCAACTTCGGTCTCTTATGTACCAGATAACCTATTGAGTCGCTGGCAATTGCTGCGCAAGCGGATCCAAAACTTTTGGGATCGTTGGAGAAAACCATATCCTACAACAGAGGAAAAAGTGGACTAAGATCACTCCAAATGTGCAGATAGGTGACCTTGTCCTCCTTAAGGACACCCTCGCTTCTCCACTACAATGGCCGTTAGCCAGAATCGTGGAAGTCCATCCTGGACATGATGGCGTGGTGCGAGTAGTTACGGTTCGCACAGCCCACGGTAATCACAAGCGCTCGATCCTCAAACTGGTTTCCCTATCACCTATCACCCATCCAGAACATCCTCCTTCCAAGTAATAATATTAAAATTTGGTGGGCGGTATGTTACGTACAAGTGATATATTTTTAATAATATTAAAGCAGTAAGTTGTAAATTTTAATATTCACCGTAAAATTAAAGGTTGAAAAGAAGAATCTGTGTAGCACAGACACACACACACTCGTTCACACCAGCATTTTGTATCAGAATTTCGAACAAACTTTGACCTGAGCTACCCTGTACTGTTGTCATGTAAGTTAGTTAGTATCACTGTAGTTTTCGTACGAGTACGATCTCCACCGCCATCAACTCTATGTATGTTATATCATTTGTAAAACTTAACAAATTAAACGTACCATCATCATCATCATCAATTTGTCATTTGTTAAAGTGAAGTTATAGTGGAAATATATCTGGTTTATCATAGCACCAATCTTTTCTCTGAGCTACCCATCGGGAGACTACTACGGTGGAACTCCAAACCGTCTTTATCCCGAACAATATTCATGATTAATGAAAGCATTAAAAGCTTTAAAAATAAAAGTTAATTATATGTAACAATATTTTTGGGCAAAAGTAAACAATTTAACAAAAGGCCCTGAATTATAATGAACGATACTTTATTGCAATGTTTACGACACTTTTATACAATATTATGTAACATAATACAATACTTACAATATTTTACAGTACAATACAATGTTTTTGTATCGTAATACTTTTACTTATTTTTTTTTAACTTATATGTACTTCGTAGGTCCAATTTAATAAAAACCATCACGTTTAAACTGATGTCCTTGATCGCCACATTCATCAAGGTTTAGTTAATTTGAAAAGAAATTATGCAGAAAACCAATTAAAGTAATGTCCAACGTAATGAATAATAATTTTATGAACATTAACCCATGAATAGAACATACTATTTTTATTATCGTACATAATATTCTAATATTAATATTGCACTATTTTAAACTTTTAAAAGAATTTACCACATATTTTCTATTATAATAGAATTAATAGTTTTATATTTTATTTAAGTTAACACAACTTGCCAAAGAGATGTAGCAATAAATAAACACTATTATATAAAAAATCTGGTGTGAAACACTCATACAACTTTCTCTTACTCCAGAATTCCAAATTGTAATTGACAAATTTTGTTGTGGTTGGTTCCGCACAGCTGGAAAGCATCAGAGATATTTTCCGTAATAGCCTGCTTCTTTTTATGGTCATCAACTGGTTTCGGGCGTTCGCCCACCATCAGGATGTTTTTGTCAAAACAGTGTGATAACATAGCCTCGTACAGAGCAAATTTATTTAATTTTGTACAGAATCAAATACGCAAACCTATTTCGCTACCTAGGTGCACTACCTACTATAGCTTCCCACTTTTTCTCACGATGCTGGGTCACACGGACTTTGTCCCTCACGGGTACCAAATCTCGAATTCTCGCACCAAAGGCGCGTGCGCTAGCCACTAAACCAACGTGTGGGGACAATAAATTCTTATACTTACACAGATAAGAATAGACCCACGGATTGGAATTAAGGAAAAATAAATTCAGTTTTTATTACTTATCAAAAACCTTGTACTACATAGTGTTTGTGCACCTATTATCAGTATACAAATGGACAACAACAAAGTAAATGTAATCTACATGGATAACATAACAAGTTTATTTTAGTAATGTAGTAATATACACACATTGTTTGGCAGTCTATATGTATTGTAAATCATTTAAGGATGTATTATAAATAAATAAAAATTTAAACAAATAAAAAATAAGTATAAATAAGTATGACGTGGAATGACGTTCAATTAAATATTTTTGCCGCCATATTTTATTTTTTGTTGTAAAACTACATATATTTGTCGCTTCATTGTTAAATTTGTCGCTTCATGAATATGTTGTGATTTTCTTTTCCTGTCTTTTCTCACTTCTAAATTTGTCTTTCATAACACAATTTTATCTGACCCAATAAAATTGTGCTTTTAATCTCCAATGAATAAAAATAATGGCACAATTGCTATACTTAAATACATCACAAATTGGGGTTTTAATAAAATCATTAAACTTTGTTAATAATAACAGTACAAAATCTTGAAGGTTTTTTTTCTCTCATTACCCATATTGTTTGTTCTTTATTTTGTTGTTATCGACCGGTTTCTGGCGTTCGCCGATCTTCAGAATGTCATGATAAACAGTTTAAGATCACAGAATTCGATAGAGTTGCTGATTTAATCATTTTACTCACTGATTTTGCAGGGGTACAATGTCTCATAGTGTTTATCAAGATTTCCTGAGCTAGAACCCGGTGGATAGCCATAAATTGAAGCTGGTTAACAGGGGAAAAAATCTCTGTTGTTTTACAACACGGTTCTAGCACACTGATTTTTAGTAAACGAGGGGTCTAGCCAAAACTGAACATTGAAAAAAATGACTGTAAATTCCAAAAATTGAGGTGACACAAAATTTTGGGCGATGTTACAATATATAGTATATATTCAAAAAAGTAAGCCACACAAACTTATCCTTATTTTTAACCACACTGCAATTTTCCAAAGGAGTGATTACTGTGTGTGGAAAGTGAAAAATAAAAAGATTTTTAATAAAAATTTCAAAAATCTCGATCTGGTTATTCTTGAAACAATAAACTGTACACAATGTTAATCATTCCTTCCACATTTAAAAACAAGAAATTTTTTTTGGGACAAATTGATTTAGTGTAAAGTTAATAGCATACTGAGCTTTGATATATACAATTAAATGACTTATATAAAATTTTTTTTTGCGAAAATGTCTTTCATTTCGTGGCGTTAACAAAATGGAATAAAGCAGAAAAAAAGTATTAAGTTCTTTTTGAATTAGAAACTCTTCGTCAGATTATATCGTAAGAAACACAAAAATAATACCGTGATATTAAAGTTGGAGTTTTTCGTTTTTAAGACAAGAAGATTTCGAACCAAATCCAACTACCGGAAGTGCGACTTTACTAATTTTTTTCCCAGTTTTTCCGCGATATTCTCGACGGTTTTCTCTAAACTTGGAATACTGCTTCATAGATAGAAACGTATAACATTTATTTTAAACATTTCTCTGAAAAAAATTATTTTAGAAGGGTATTGGAGATATATTAGTGAGTTTAAATTTAAATTTGTATAAGCTTTCTTGGTTTTGACATAGAGAGCTCTATATAAGGTCGCTCAGGTATATAAATAAACTCTCACTCTATTTTTATGGCCAGCCCAAATACACATTGCGTTAAAGAATAAACTTTGCCATTTTTTATAAAATTTCTTGATTAAATTCTATTAGGTACTTGGAATAAGAAAAAGTGGTGTGGGTCGGTGTTTCACTACAGATTTTTATTTTCCTTGAATAAAGATCATTCGAAAGTATATTTTTGAAATTGCTATATATGTTTCTTCATGCCAACTAGAGGAATGTAAGAACATTTCGGAAACGGAGTCATGCTTTCCATTCTTCTGCTATGCAAATAGTTACTTACTGTAAATACGAATATCGTAAGTTAATAATGAAAACCTTATATAAGAAGAGAATGTCTTAACCATATCAATCACACTATTAATTACATAAAATTATAATAAAATGTTCATAAAATTCAATTTTAATTTAGCGAAATTAATAAGTTTGCGGTTCATACAATGTGAAGTATTGAAAGAGTAAAAATAGAAAATATTCTGATATAGATAAAACTATGTGGATTCGTTTTCTGAAACACGGACAAGATGGTGTATATTACTATGTTCTCTCTGTTTCTCTCTGACTTTTTTTGTTTATTGTCAGAGCGCAGAATATCCCGTTGAGTGAGGGGCCTTACACCGGTGACTATCTCGTGTAAGCGTGGAGCCGGCTCTGTTCGTGAAGGTCGTGTTCCTCTTGTTTTACATTATTATCATAATAATAGATTCAAACTTGGAATGTTTACTAAATGTATAGTTGCCATAAAATTAGTATTAGCAACATGACCATTTTCACCATTATGACTCTAGCTTTTATGATCTTCTCTGGCCTCTAGAATTTCAATAAAATTTTCTGGTTTATTACGAATTTCGTTGTGTTGTTTTACAGTTCAATGAAGATACATCGAAAAGACTCAAGTTATCAAGTATAACATAAAAAAATGGCAGAGATGTCGCACAGCAATTTGGCAACATTGCTCTGCTACACATTGCTCAAGCATGGTAAACAAATACACTCAAATACACAACCATTCGAAAAAAAATTTTTCTCATACTCGAAGGATCTTAAAATATGTATTTTCCAGTAAAAACTCAATTTTGAAAATTTGACACGATCGCAAAACTTCTTCTCACAACCAGAAGAAAAAATAATTATTATTTCCAACCTTGAGTTAACACAGTATTTTATTAAATGAGCAAATTTAAGAATTTGTTACAGTTAATTACATTTGCTCTTGACGAAAGATGATAATTAAAATTTGGTGTAGCTTTAAGGCACAATTGTAAGATCATTGGGAAAACATTTTAAATTAATGCATTACCTGAACATAGAACTATAGAGATGTGATAATACCGTGTTTTCAGCTTCTAATTCACTCTGGATATTTTTCGGAATAATGTTTGAGATCTGAGACGTGCTTTAAAGAAAGTAGGATGATACTTAGGTCAGTGGGAGATAGTGACATCTTGTTTAAAGGTAACTAACACAAGAAGATCACCAACATTTTAACAAAAGCCTTTCCAGAGCTTGGTCATAGGTCAAGTGGTATCCTTAGTGCTTAAAGCTTTCTGACCCTTGCACACTTGTTAGTAAATATAGAGACAAGGGACCTGGTGAGAGCCAGAAAACAATCTCCTCCTAAATTACGTAATGGCTGATCTCAGTGCTGGTGATCTAGTACAAACTTTTTCCTCTTTAAACCTCTCGGCTCCGTTAATTCTTCGTCAAATTAGGATAAGAATCACTTGACCTATTTTCTGTATATTCTTCCAAGCTTGGTTTAACTTCATAATACTAACGTTATGATCAGAAGTTTAGTTGTATTTGGAGATACCTATTTCTTTCTCGGCAAAAGGGTTTTTTCATGCTAATCTAGTTAAATCCAAAGCGCTGCAAATACATGCTTCTTGCTATCAAACATATTTCGATCTATCTAAATCAATCTCGATAGCTGAATCGAAGGAAGGTGAAGTTACGATCCGGAATTCAAGCAAATACACATGAGACGGTCATGAGACTTTTATTATCAGTCCATGAAGCTTTATTATCAGCAGATGAGCCGAAAGTTATCAAGTTGCTTCGGTGGAGGTCCTTTTCCAAAATGATGAAGATTTAAAGAGCATTGGCGAGACCTAAGGATATCAGCTTTACTAATTAGGTTTATATAGGGGTACAGAGTATCCAATTTTGTGCTGCTTACATGACCAGCCTGGGCGGAGCATCCTAATGATGACAGTCGCAATAAACATTTCAGTAAAATTGGAGCTTCCTGCTATTTTTCGTTTTCCCTGATACTTTGTTAACGCACACACAACACAACATAGTAAATTCGATAAATACATTTTAAAGTAATACCAATATTTTCAGGCGGGCTTAACGTCCAACTACCAAATTAGGTCATGGAAAGGGACGGAAGCACATTCTTTACCATTAATAATTTTTAAACTAATATAAATTTAAGTAGTTATACGCGAGACTCGAAATGAGGATCTCCCAGTTGCAAGTCCATGATCATAACCACTACACCAAACACGTCCCACAAAGTCGATAAAAACATTTTGTTTATCCTCAATATATTATTTCTGGTATAAACTGAATTTCAATAATTTGGAAAGATCGCAATATTTTTCAATTAATGAGAGAGAGACAAAGAAAGAAAAAACAAAAGAGAAGAATATAATAAATGTTTAGTTATTTTCACACACAAGAGTTTCCATTGTGCAAATTTTAAATGAAATATTGTTTGAATTTACTTATGTAACGAACAGATTTGGCTGGAATATTAAATTTTTATAACTATTATAAATTTTTTGTTTATTAAATTCAATTATGTTGGGTACTGAATTTTCCAACAGTTTTCTTTCTTTTTCCATAATGGACGTAATATAAAAATTCATCCCAGTATTTATTAAAACTGTACTCACACAATATGTATATTATTACTAAACGGTTTCAACTTCAAAGATTTCAGCTGCACTTATTGTATTCATTTTTATTGAATAATTAATACATTATAAATTATTAATATAATATAATAAAATTATTATTGCATAAATAATTAGTGTAAAATATGTAAAATTTATTTTAGAAAAAACACAGACACTTTACCTTACACACAGGACACTTTACCTTACACATAGCTACTTTACCTTACACACAGGACACTTTACCTTACACACAGGACACTTTACCTTACACACAGGACACTTTACCTTACACATAGACACTTTTGCTTTTTTCCATTCAAAAGAGGACATCAAATTTCCGGTGAAAGAAGAATTTCACATATTCGCGGCCCCGACTTCCTCTTACCAGCACAGCCAGAGTAAGTAAATAATCTTTCGAATAATTTACTTAAGGGGTTCAAATATTACAATTACGCACTGTTTTACACAGATGTATGAGTTATTATTTTATTGCTCTTTATTTGGGTTAATTAATTAATCACATTGTTATCAATAATGCTTGGTACACTAATTAGTTGATAAAGAAAAGAATTAATTTAGAAAAAAGTAATCAAAGAGTAAAGGCACTTTGAATTAATTAGTACTTTGAGATAAGAATGTAAAAATTCTTCTATCTTTTTCGACCTTTAGAAACAACTTTTTGATTTATGTTTTTGCTATGAACTCACTGCTGGTGGGTGTATTTTATATTTGAATTAAAATAAAAGTGAAGAGGAGTCTCCCTCCAAAGTACTGTTTGTAAAATTAGAGTATTTGTTTTTTCTTTTAATAATAAAACCAAGTCATTCAAAAGCTCATAAATATACTCAATATCCTTGTCAAAAAATTGTGAACATTTTCGACCATGTACATATAGATAGATATAACCATAGATGTACCACAAAATCGAAATAATTCGTTGAAATATTATCTTTATCATTACACACATTGCCTTTAACAAAAAAAAAAATCTATTTTTAGTAAGAGAAAGTTGTGTGAGTGTTTCAAACCAGATTTTTTTTTTTAATGAATCGTAAAAATTGGCGGGGATTTAGAATTCTCTCCCTCTCTCTTTCTTTTTTGTTTTATTTATTTATTAATCTTGATTGAAAAATGAAACAAAGCGTAGCTTTATCAGTTTGGTTCATGGTTGTAAAGGTATACGTGTATGTGATAGTCCGACCGACCGTACATGGAGGAGGAAAATATTATGAAACTGTGACATTAATGATTTATTTTCCACTTAAATCATTTTGCAAAGCAATTAAAACTGGTTGACAGATATTTTTGTTTAAACAAAAATAAATAAATAATTAAATGAAATATTTAGCATGTGAAAGACAGAGTAACATGAGCAAAATACTGGAAATTTGCCTCTAGATACCATAATTATTTAAAAAAACAAACATATTTCCTCTACCCCCCGCTCCGACCAATAAAAACCTTTGTTAATTAAATATTATTTGTGAAATTTTGATTTAAACTTCCAATTTTTGTTTTCTTTTTAATGTAAAATATAAGGACGCAGTTATTTAGAAATTTTGGATAATAATAATAATAATAATACTTTATTTGAAAAATAAATTATAGTAGAAACATAAAAAATGAAAGAAGTATTCTACGGCAATGGTAAACAGTCTGCCGGAGGTTGATGTACATATATATAATAACAATTACAAATTGTTTTATAAATTGAATAAATATTTAAGAACAAAAACTGCTAAATAAAGGAATACAAAAGTTGAAAAAAGAAAGAAAAGTAATAATACAAATAAAATAGTAATAATAATCACATAACAGAAAAGTTGACTAAGCGTTAGATTCGTTCAGTTGGACACCAAGCTACAAGGCTTGACAGAATAATCCAACTTTTTATATAATAAAAACCTTGTAGAGCAACGAGCCAACTCCACACACTCCTCAAGATGGTGATCCCCTATTCTTTGTACAATGGCCGTTAGTTGCGACCGCCAACTAGACATATTTACTACAGATGAATCAAATACACAAGAGTGGCGCTGAGCTAAGGAAGACCAATGCTTAAACCAAAAAATTTTATTTTTAATAATCTCCAAAGCCAATATTTTGGGAAGGCGATAATCGGGCAAGTTAAGAATTTTGAGACAGTATCTAAAATGTAGAGAAAAAGTAAAAACCTTAATAAGAGTTGTGGACGTTTCAATGGGAAGCATATAATTAGGGGTCACTGAAGGCAATCTGAAAACTTTTTTAATAACAAATCTTTGAAACTTTTCTAATTCTTCATACCATTGAAAGCCCCAAACCTGACAGGCATAACAAACCACGGTACGAGAAACTGCATTAAAAAAAGTATATTTAGCCGAAGGCGGGACTGAGTTATTTGCAATGAAATTAGACCAAAACCTGTTGACCCCGAATTTGGCCGAAGAGATTCTATCTTTCAAGTGTGAAGTCACAGATAATCGAGTAGACAGCAAAACACCCAGATATTTATACTGATTAACAACTTCCACGGGTGAACCCTTGTAAAGCCAACGTTCAGAAGAAGCAAGTCTACCTCCCTTCCGAAATACCATAATTTTAGATTTTGTTAAATTTAAAGATAAATTCCAGAGATCACAATAAGATTCTAAAATTTTAATATTTCTTTTGAGAGTAGTAGGGTTATCCGCTAAAAGCACCACATCGTCGGCATACATTAATATCTTGAATACGACTCCACCTATACAAACACCACCTTCAAGAGCCAGAGGTAAATCGTCCAGAAAAAGCGAAAATAATATCGGACTGAGTAGGCAGCCCTGGCGAACCCCACTAGTGACTCTGAAAAAGTCAGAAATGGCATCTTTGTACCTAACAGCAGAAGTCGCCTGGGCATATAAGCTTTTCAAAGTATTAATAAATTTGGACGAAACCCCAAGATTAAAGAGCTTCAGAAATAGTGAATTGTGATCTACACAATCGAAGGCTGCTTTTAGGTCTACAAAAAACAATACAACTTACCCCCTGGTCGCATAAATTTCAGCTTAATTATATTAGTTATAACAAACAAGTTGTCAATCGCGGAGTAATCACGTCTGAAACCAGACTGGAATTCACTTAAAATGGAGTTGTCTGTAACAAACGATTCCAGACGACGAAGCAAACGTCCAGTGAATATTTTAGCAATGCATCTAACCAAGAGATTCCTCTATAGTTATTATTTCATTCACATTACCCTGCTTGAAGAGAGGGAAAATAATAGATCTACCAAAAGAAGGTGGGGTAGCTTCAAAATCGTAAATTCTATTGAAGAGTGATAACATTTGGGTGTGAAAAACCTCCGGGGAATTTTTGAAAAACTCAAAGGTAACACGATCGAAACCGGGTGCCTTATTATTTTTTAAGTTCTGAATAACTGCATTTAATTCCTGGAGAGAGAAGGGGGAATCAAGAGCTTAAGAATAAATCAAGGGTTGGGCATATAATACAGTAGAGGAGAGAGGCGGTGGTTTGGTTACCTAATGGAAACATTTGAAATGGGTAACTAATTCGGTGACAGAAATTTTAGAACTACAAATGAACGATTTCCGTTTAAAGTGAGAAACAAGATACCAAAAATCTGTTGAGCATTTAGCCGATTTAAACTGTTTTGTAAGCGACTTAAAAAATTCTTTTTTCTTTTCCAAACAGATTAATTTATATGAATAATTAGCATCCAGATACGCTTTTCTAACTACTTCAGAATTAGACTTACGAAATAAATTTAAGAGAGCAAAGGATCTTTTTCTGGCTCGAAAACAATTACCATCAAACCAACTCACCTTGCGAACTGATCTAATGAAATCAGAGCAACCTGGGGTCTGAGGATAAGAACATTTTAATTAAATCCACTAGAACAGTTAAAAATTCATTATTACAACTGGGAAAAGAAGAAATACTATGTACATTAGTTTCCAAAGTTTTTTTAAAAATTTCCGCATCTCTCTCGCGCCAGATCAACTGAGGTAATAAAGGTAAAGTGTCATGATTAGCAGTGATAGACTAAGTTAGAGATAAAACTATTGGAAGATGATCTGAGAAATTGAGAGATAATACTCCGAAATTAAATATATTGGAGATAAAATCCAGGAGGACACAACATAGATCGTTGACTGAGCATCCCATACTTCCAATAAAGGTATAATCTCCTTGAAGATCACCCTGAAATCGCCCATTTAAAATTATTAAATCTAGGCTATTGCAAAGATCTATAAATTTGCAACCTTTTCCATTAAGAACTTTATCCTTTGAATTTCTTATATGGCGACAATTGGGACTATTAATCAACAAATCACCTGGCAATTCCTGTGAGGAACCCACTCTCACATTGAAATCTCCCATTAAAATAAATTTAAGATTACAATTCAATTCTTGTAAATTAGACAAGTAAGAAAAATCTTCTTCCCCAGCGTTCAAATATACAGGCAATAAAAATATTTCAAAATTTGTGTATTTAATTCGTATTAAGTCAACACCATCTAGTTTACAATAATTAATAAGAGTATTAAGAAAAGAACTATTTTTAATACCATATACCCTTCCACCCACAGGTCTTCCGAATTTAGAAGATCTAGTAGCAGAAACCCAAAGTAAATTATAATAAATTAGAAAAGAACTTCTCATAGAAATCAAATTTTGTTTCTTCTACAAAAGTTTCTAACAGAATAAAAATATCGTATGTTCTTAATGAATTCAAAAAATCAACATTTTCAATTTTGCTTTTTAAACCACAGATGTTGTATGAAATAATAGACAAGGAATGAATATGCTCAACAATACATTCCGGGACATGCCGACAGACGGTTAAATCTCATCCATCAATTTTTCCAGAAGTGCTGGGGGTGACCTTAGGTTGAACAACTCCCTTCACCGAAGCAGAAGTACGGGAGAAGTAATCACATGGCAGAGCATTCGAAGAAACTGCAGACAAGAAAGAGGAAATGTCAAAGCCCACAATATTCTTGAGCTTATCCGCACCATTTTCAGAGCCAAATTTCAAACCATTCACCTGACAAAAATCAAAACGATGAGAATCGATGTAGAGACGATCATTAACCACTGTCACTTTTAATGAACTTTTCAAACGTAATAGTTCTCTGCGAATTAACAGAAGTTTAGATCTTTTTCTGCGAACATTCTCTGAATAGTCCTGGTGTAATATAAAACCAGAATTTTTCAGTTTTTTAGTAGATCTCAAAACTGCTAATTTATCACTATAACGTGAAAACGTAACCAAAAGAGGCCTGTTTTGGGTCCCTCTTGGACCAAGTGAAAAAACTTGAATATTCTCTACGATAATCTCCACCTGCAAAACTTGGTGACAGAATTCTGAAACTAAATTGTTTAAATTATCTTCGGGATTGTACTTCAGACCCCTAAATATCAAGTTATTTCTGCGGCAACGATTGTGTAAGTTATCCAAGGAATCGACATTCCTTCTACTTGAGGCTTTTAGAACCTCCATCTCGCTCCTCAGCTTCTGGTTTTCTTTTTTAAGAGACACAATCTCAATATGTAAAGCATTGACTTCTTCTTTGGAAGCTAGAGCTGCCAGTTTATCATCCAACAAACTATTCATAAGTTTTGCCATAGACACACCAGATAGAAGGAGAGAGGAGTTATCAGACATTGTCGAGAACACCACTGGTTCTTTCTTAGCAACTTTCAATTCTAGTTCAGGCGAGCTTCTAGCACATTTAATTCTAGAGTTACTAAAGCAAGGTACAGAAGTAAAATTCTCTTGTGACATAAAAAGGTGAATAACGTAGAAGGAAGAAAAAGTAAAAAATTATTAAAAATAAGTTCCATTGGAAATGGTATAAAACTTTAAAAATAAATTAATAAAAAAAAATTATTAATTCTGATGCAGTTGCAACTTAAATTTAAATATGTACTTGCATACAGTGCTGCCAACAGAAGGTAGTTAATAAGAAAGACAGTATTATCAAAAGCAGTTGAACAGATGATCCGTGAACAGAGATAGAAGTAGAAGAGTGAGTGAGATAGAAACTGTTCTCCCACTCAAAGATGTTAAACTGCACTTATTTACTTGCAGACTGTTTGCCACTAGCCAGTCCTCACTACTAGAGTCCTAATTCCGATTTACACAAAATGTACTTTTTATTTAATAAACTAGAATGATTAAAAAAACACTTTTTTCTGCTGAAAAACACATTCAATCACGTGGAAACCAATAAAATCAAAAGTATGATAAAAACTGATATACGATATAAAAAATCAAAAAACTTCACAAAAACCTTCAAAAAATTGAAATAAACAGCAGCGAAAGCAATAGATGTGCACGGTTCGAAAGCAAAACATCAACTCGAAATTTTGGATAATTGTATTATTGTTCTTGTACGAGGAAGAATCTAAAAGTAAAAGGAAAATACATTTTACACCGAAAGATCTATTTATTTTGAACATGTCAGTTTTCTACCTAATCCCCCTGCTAGATACGTCCAAAAGCTTCTTCACATCCACAGCAAAGAAGCTTGCTGGCAGCCACCTATAATCATAACCGCTTCCTTTTTCTTTATCATCAGAAAAGAACCTGAGGTCTGGTGCAGCGCCTCGTTCAATGAGCCAAATTTGCGATAATCATATGTTAACAGTTCTGGATAGTAAGGAGGATGTCGAAATAAGATCAAACCTAATTCATGACACTGTTTACACTACAGCTGCTGAGGTATAGTGGTGGGGGCAGTAGTTGTGATTTAACCAGAATTTTATTTTTTTTAGTAGCATTTTTTAACATTTGTTTCGATTTGCCGGCATGTTCATAGTTAGTATAACAAATTTAAATAAATCCGTTGGTGTTTTTATGGAGAAAAATTCTGAAAACGCACAATTCCGATCTACCAATTTTCTTCAAACTCGGAATTTTGGCAACGCAATTAATTCTAATTAATAATATTTAGATGATAAAATTGTATAATAAATAAAATAGCACTTTGAGAAATTTTACAAAGAAAAGTTGAAATATGTTTATGTAATTGATAAAACAAGTTTAAAGAAAATCGTCGGAGCCATAAATTGTCGGAGCCAAAAATTGGACAAAAAACCGTTCAGTAAAATGGTTTTATTCGGTTGAGGAATTTTGACAGACACCTACTGTCAGATCCAATAGAATGTCAAGTTTGAACTTTCTGCGATTTTTCTCTTTTAAGCAGTCTGTTCACACATACACACACACACACACTACACACATAATTTTCTAAAACCCATTTTTTCGACTCAGGTGACTCAAAGCATATATTTCCAGTGAAATCTCGATATCTAAAAATCTGACCTGTTTACAATACTTCCTCTATCAGCAGTTAGAGGAAGTAAAAATTATAAGTTAAAAGAAACCTTGTCAGTAACAACCAGGTGTATTTCAGTAAGAGAACGTCTATTAGTGTTTCACAACAATTTGAGGGGGGAGGGGAGTTTTCCTTCTTTCTGTTGAAAGGGAATATATTACCGCCATGTAGATAATCAAATTTAAGTTCTTCCAAAACATATAAGTTAAAGTTTTCTAAATCTCTCTCTCTAATTCTCTAAATCTCTCTCTAATTCTCTAAATCTCTCTCTAATTCTCTAAATCTCTCTCTAATTCTCTAAATCTCTCTCTAATTCTCTAAATCTCTCTCCAATTCTCTAAATGTGAAAGAGATATTTAGCTTTTGTGGAAAAAATGATTGAAATTTCAGTTTTAAGGGAATAGTAAACAATGATTAAAAAAAATAACAACTAAATTTCATATTTTTTCCCAGATGTTTATTTAGCTTTACAGGAGGAATTAGGGATGTCAACAATTATAACAGGAGACCATGCATGACCCATTACTTTAGGGCATAAGTATTTCCGTCAAAGAACTTTATGCCCCAGTGAACCTGGAGCATTCTCTCATCATACTTCCAGGTCAAATAAGAATTTGACAATTATTTGCTCTAAATATTTTCAAAGAAATCTTCTAAAGTAATAAACTAGAATTTTCAAAAATCATTTAATTATTGATTATTAACATTTTATTGATTTTTAATTTTATTTTTAGGCATTAAATAAAATTTAATGACTGTATAATTTTAAGAAATTTAATTGGCTTTCAGAGCTATTTTCCATGTTAGCCTGCTTCTTTTTGTGGTCATCGACCGGTTTCGAGCGTTCGCCTATCATCAGGATGTTTTTTGTCAAAACAGTGTGATAACATAGACTTACACAGAGCAAATTTAGTTGATACACTGCATTTGACACTCTTGCTACATTGACCTGAAACCGGTCGATGACCACCAAAAGAAGCAGGCTATCACGGAAAATATCTTTGATGCTTTTCAGCTCTGCAGGACCAATCACAACAATTAATTGGCTTTGTTAATGTTTTTTTTTTCATGGCTCTATTCATTAGTTAATTAATTTATGTTTCAAAGTTTTGATTGTCAGAGGGGCTATAGCATTGCGCCCTAGATCTATTTTAAAAGCTGTTTAGACACACACACACACACACACACATACACACACACACACATACACATACACATACACATACACATACACACAGACACACCACAACACATACACAGACACACACACACACACATACACACAGACACACACACACACATACACCCACACACATACACACACATACACACACACCACACCACATACACACACACACACATACACACACACACAACACACACCCACAATATATATATATATACACACAGAAAACACAAACACCACACACATACACACACCACACAACACACACCACACACACACACACACACATACACACACACAAACATACACAACCACAACACACCACACATACACCCACACATACACACACACCACACACACATACACACACAGACATACACACACACACACACACACACACACACAGAGACACAGACACACACACATACACACACACACACACATACATACATACATACACACACACATACACACAGACACACACACACACAATTTCCTAATAATCACTTTTTTGGACTCAGGGGACCTCAAAACGTGTATTTTCGGTGAAAACTCGATTTCGAAAATTTACCGAGATTGGAACACTTCTTCCTCTCTGAGTAAGAGAAAGTAAACAGGGAATAACAGTAAGATTTTAATTGCTCCATCTTATTCCCTATAAGAACAATATTTTAATGAGACTACAATAAAAATAATCTATTAAATATATATTAATACGATTTCTTTCAATTTCTTTGCTTCTTTGGTTTGAAGTATTCATTTATTAAAAGAAATCTTCAACATTATGAACTCTGGAGCCGTTTGCCAATGAGATATATGCCAAGGTCCTCTCTCCTAGTATATAATTTTTTGGTTAGAGCCTCCACACACTCAGTTTGAGCTCTCCAGTTCAGTCTTATTTAAATTAATGTGAGTTCCATAGGTTGCAATATTCAGACATCTTATTAGACATTCGGATTATCCGCCAACAGAGTGCAAACATAATCTATATTATTCCAACTTTAGATTATATGGCTGCAAATCCCATCTTTATCCAATAAAATAATACGTCTGTATGTCTGAATTATTCAAATTCACGGACCACTGGATATCTTTTTCACTAAGGAGTTGGCAAGCCCGCAAGGGACTATGAATGTTACTTGTTGCATGCACTTACTTAGAAGTAGCGACCCAACGGGTTACCACAGCTCAGTGCTCCAGGCAGTTCGTCAGACCAGTACACATTACACATAAACTACATACACTCTTCCCATTACAGACAAGGACAAACACAGTACACAAATTAGGGTCTCCATCCCTAGTTAAGTGGCTTAAGCCAAGCGAGAAGGAAGGGATTAGCTCAGTGGTAGCGCACTGGACTAGCAACGCGGAATCCAGCATGCTGGCCTTAGATTTTTCTCTTCGTAGGGCGTCTACAGCTCACTGTCCGGTGATGGGTAGTGTTGTCTGTAGCGAGAGAACACTGCTCGGAGGCCGTCAGTGCAATAAGAAGGCTCCGGGGCACAATCGATCATTCAAGTCGCCGTGCAATAATCCCCTATAACAATATAAAAAAAAAGGGGGTTAGAAACCCCTTGAATTAGTGGACTCATTAAAAAAAGGTTTATGATTCAAGCTTTTCATGTGATTATTTAAAGTGCACGCATCAAAAGGTAGATTTCACAATCATTAAAAAGGACGAGAGAGAAATACTTCAGTGAAGCAAGGCTGCTCAACGATGTTGAGCTGCTAGATGACACAGCGTACCAATCAATCGATAGACATGTGTTTAAACCATTTGATTATTAAGTAAAATATCGAATCGTAAAAAGAAAATAATTTCAGGTACCTCATGCGAGACTGAAATAATCAGGATATTATAAAGCAAAAACATACTTAAATGTATGAAACATTTTCAACTGTGCAAGTGCTGGGATATTATGCCCAGGGAGTCAACAATAACGCCCTCCACAATCGGAAGCAAGTCATCAAGGCTGATGCCAACACTGCCCAAAAAGGCGGACTCTCAGTTGGAATGACACCTCTCGAGCCAAACCATAGGCCCTGCATCCTATAGACCCTGTCTCCAAACTGGTCTCTAAATTTTTCTTTGAAGTGGGGAATACACTTCTCGTAAATTTGGCTCTTCTCCTCGTGGACCTTCTCCGCTTGACTCGGATCATTACTTTCATATCTGACCGTTGGGTCCAAAACAAAAGCAATGTCGCTGTTTTCCTGGAAGGTCACGATGTCAGCATACCTGACTGAACCGTCCGTATCGATGGTATAAACTTCCTCAAAGCTCGTAAAGCCCCGTTGATGCAGCAAATCCATAATAGCGTGCTTCACTCTGTGATGGCGTCGGGTTATTAGGAGCATGTTATTCGGACATGTACCAAGCACATGGGCTGGTGTTTCAGGCTCTCTGCCGCATCTGCGACAGAGGGGTCCAACAGCTCCCGCAGACTGTCCGCCAACTCCAGGAACAGCACGAAGAGGGGCGTAGTTTGTATTGAGCTTTATGATGTTCGTCCATTCAGAGCCAGACAGGGTTTTCTTATCACAAATAAACCTATTTGCTTTTGGTTATCCTTAAAATGGCAAACTCCAACTCCCTGCCACTTGCAGCTAGTCCAGTCTTCGAAAGAATTCTCTCTCAATTGCCGCCTTATATTCCTTATGTTTGGAAACTCACCCAAATCCTCTATTGGCAGCGCCAACCTTGAGGCACATTCCTTCGTCTATGTCTTGTAGTCGAAGATCTGCTGGAAATGCCGATCCTGGACGTTATCTAACTTCTGAACAAGAGACCAATGCTGTAGAGGCGCTTCCGATTCGCATCGAAGTAGGCCCAGGCCACGATACCGCCTTGGGGCATACATCATGGCCGAAGCAGTGTTTGCTGGAAGGCCAAGCATGGCCTTTGCACTTCGTCTAATTATTACATTCTAATTATTACATTATTACATTGGTAGAAGAAATGTCAGCTTTTTATCTTCAACCTATTGTATTCTAATTCTATATTCTTCAAGCGTTCTTCGATTGTTGTTCAGCAGTTTGCCGATACTCATGTAACTCTTGAAAAAAAAAAATAATAAAATGGAATTCTAATGCCTTCCAAGAGGGGAAACACTTTATTGTATGTGGATTCAGTTTTCCATTTCACTTGTATCCCACATCCAACCCAGTTTCTATTTCTAGATTTCTTCCAATATTATCAACAAACTTTTACAGGATTTACTTTTTATCTGAACTATTGTAATTTCTTACGGGAACAAAATGAATTCTTCTAAAACTTTTGAAATATGTACATATAAATGATATTATTAGATAAATCAATATTGTCTTTCTGATCCTATACATTCGTTAAAGCTATAGATATATCTTTTTTTTTATATTTATAAATGTTATTTAGGACACTTAAAGACATTATAGAATCTAAAAAACTAATATTACGAATTTATTTTTGTCAAAGTGCAGCTAAGTACCCAAAATTGTTTTATCTCGGGAAGAATTAAAAATATCAAAATTTTGTGGAAATCTTTATACTACTCTGAAATTGTATTCACACAATTTAATTATGAAATTTTATTTAAAATTGCCACATTACAAGTTCCAAAAAACAGGACATTCCAAAAAAAAAATCAAAACCTATGCTGTAAAATTATACTTTCGGAATCGTATTTCTTCAAATTTGAGCTTCTATAAAAGCTTGTAATACATCCTAATATTACGTAGGTATTAAAACCATATATTTTACTCAACTGGTATATTAGAGAAAAGCATAACGCTACTGTTCCCCCTAGAATCTCCAAAAAAGCAATTTTTCCGGAAAAATGTTACAAATAAAACTGATAGGTATTTCGTACGATAAGATAGTGTACGAAGTTTAAAGAAATATGTTTGGAAGTGGTTGTAAAGAAAATCACGATAAACTAAAAAAAGTATTCAGTGAGGCCACACTTATGGGAGATGGATTTTGCCCGAAATCTTTGTGACCGATGCGGCGCAAGTACCTAAACTGAATACCAAGTTTGAGCTTCCCGCAACTTTTTGTTTTTGAGATATTCTACTAAAACGCGAACATACACGCCCACTCGCAGATCATTCGCTAAAAACATTTTTTTTAGGGGATCCCAAAACATGTATTTCCGGTGAAATAATCAATTTCAAAAATCTGGCTCGATCGCCATACTTCCTGTTACTTCCTGTAGTAAGAGAAAGTAAAAAAAGGCATCAGTCAAAATGCGAGAGTTTATAAATATTAAAAAATTCAAAGTTTGACGAAAATTGGTTTAATAGAAAAAGTTGCTAGGGAAAGTCGTATGAATGTTTCACAGATGAACGAAAAAATTTCTTTTACTAAGAAACATGAGTTTTTCTCAAAATTATATTCTTTATTAAAAAAAGATTAATTAAAGTAAGTTAAAAACTCCAAAGTAGTTTAATCTTTTTTATCTTCATTTTGCAAAAAAAAAACAAAAAAGAGATTAAATTAGTCCCAGAGTCATTTAATCTGTGATGTTAATAATTGAAGTCTCTAAAAGCGGCGAAAATATTTATGAAACATATATGTTTATTTTATAAATATAAATATGTGTACAAGTAAATATACTTATATATTGTTACTTTTAAAATATTTGACCTAACTTTAGTGAGGCATAGTAAATCGTGTCGTACTATTTACTAAGTGTAATGGATCTATTTTGGGACTGGTCACCAATTATAATAGATTTGTTTTGGTTTCAATAAGTTACAGTCAGGAACTTCTGTTGTGTATGGCTGGCCGTTTCGATTGTTGGTGTTGGAGGCGGGGTTGTTGTTATACCAAATTGATATGAAATATGAATAACAAATTAATCTGAGACAACATTTTACTAAATAACAAGCAATTTATTTATGGTTGATAAAATACCACAATTAAAATGACAATTATGAATTTGATTGAACATCAATTAAATCAATATTGTATCTGGAATTTTATCAGTCCGTGATTCTGTACTTCCTTTTACTTTCTCTTAATTCTAGTAACAGGAAGTATAACGCGAGTGTGTTAACTTATCGAAATTGAGTTTTCACCGGAAATACGTTATTTTGAGGTTCATTGAGTATAAAAAACAATGTTTTTAGCTAATGGCCAGTTGTTTTTCTCACTCTCTCTTTCTCTCTCTCTCTCTCTCACTCACCCTCGCTGAACTAAATACTTCAGAAACGCAAAAAAACCTGGGAGGCTCAAATTTGATATACCTTTTAGTTTCTACCACCGTACCTGACACGAAATTTCGAGCAAAATCCATCAACCGGAAATTTAACTTTATTGAACTTTTTTTTTTATAAATTTTTCTCGATTTTCTCGAAAACGGATCGAACGATTTTTTTTTAAACAACTTACACTATCTACATCCATGTAGCGCGCTGGATTAGCGACGCGGAGTTCCCGGGTTCCAATCCAGCATGCTGCCCTTAGTTTTTTGCTTCCTAGAGCCTCTACAGCTCATTGTTCGGTGATGGGAGTGTTATCTGTAGCTAGAGAACACTGCTTGGAGGCCGGCAGTGCACTAAGAAGGCTACGGGGGGGGGCACAATAGATATTCAGATCGCAGTGCAATAATCCCCAATAACGATCTACACACATAGGGGGTGAAGTTGTTAGCGTCCGAGATTGTCATCTCACCTGCCCCCTGGATATCCAACTAAACGAACAACTTCAGCCGCCAGCGCAACCTTTTTATACTGGGCTGCGCGACGTCATGGCGTGGGAGACAAAATCTACATACCTGAATGCCACCTGTCAGTTTTATTTGAAATATTTTCCCTGGGAAAATTGATGTTTTTTGCGGCGTTCTAGAGAAATAGTAACGTTAAGCTTCTTCTAAAATACCACTTCAATAAAATATATGGTTCTACTGACTAATAAGAATAATGTTGTAAAAAAGATACTGAGGTTCTGCCAAAGGAAACTCTTTTCCAAATTTTCACCGACGTTTCGGCAAATTTATTGCTTTCTTCAGGGCCTGTGCAAAGGATATAAAAAAAAGGGGAACACATAAATATAAATTTAGTATAAAAAACATTATATCAACTATCAACGGCTAATATGACCTACCAAATTCCGTCTACTCCATTACAGCAACTCCCAATAACCTGTATCTCTGTCCCATCCATATATAGAGGATCTATCAGAAAAAATAGCTAAAATTTTCATAAAATATAACCTTTTCATCGCTCACAAAAAATCTAATCCCCTAAGAAAACTATTCTAAACTCAACGACTCTACACCTACAACTTTATTATGACATGTTATTTATAAAAAAACTGTTGCGGTTGGTTCCTCACAGCGGAAAGCAACAGAGATAGTTTCCGTAATAACCTGCTTATCGACCGGTTTCGGGCGTACGCCCATCATCAGGATGTTTTTTATCAAAACATGTGATAACATAGACTTGCACAAAGCAAATTTAGTTGATACACTGGTTTTTAAATGTTTTTGTTAGGGCCTAACAAAAACATTTAAAGCGGGGGTTAAGGGGAGAGGGGGTTAAGAGGAGTGTTGGTACCTGAGTGGGAAAACACATGTTTCGGTCCTTAAAGGGGCATATTGTACCCTTTAAAAATGGAAAATCCAACTCTCGGGGACGTGTAACTTAAACTACGTTTTTTGAAGGAAATTTACTTAATCATTAATTACCCATGCTAGCTTACTAATAAATAAACATTTATTTATAACATCGCGAAATAACACTGTGTCAGCCGTGGGCTAATGTGGAATAGTTACTGACAAGAAATGATAAAATACCAAGTGTATGGTAGACGGCGGATAGAGGTCCTAAAGGCCTTTCCTATTCCTCCATCTCCATATTGTTAGAAGGGAATAGTTTTAAGAATTAAGAATATATATAATAACGTATGTATTTACAAAAACGAGTCAAATAAAACGCAAATTAAACTAAATGTATGAAATGAATTGTTAAACAAAAAATAGAAAATATAAAACAAATTGATAAATTACTTATAAAAATAAAAAAATTCTTCTGTAATTTGAAAGCTTAAAGTAATTAAAAATACAATAAAAAATTAGAGATGCAATTGCCGTGTCGTAGATTTGAACCAAGGTTGGTGTGGCCAGAGTCGCTTACGCTAGCATTGTGCTAGCCGTCACTGTTAAGCGTACTTGTAATTAGTTATTAGTTAGTGCTGCACTCTATTGGCAACTAACTGCCAGCTGGCTCGTGCGTAGTGTGGAAATAGTAAGTGCACTTACGTACTTGTGGGTTTTCCTTTCCTCGGCGTACTTGCCACAAATTTCCTCTCTGGTAGCTGCTGCAGCTTGTAAAATTTGTCCCACTGTGGGAAAACCAGAAAATGGAAAACTACGAAAAATGTTTCGTGAATTGTCGCACACTAACAGTTTGCTGTAGGCAATATTATTAGCGACTGACGCACTCACTCAAGCACTTCACTAACACTTGTTTATGTGAACTTTGCTTTCTTTGCAAACAACTCTTTGTTACAAACATTAAACTTATCTTTCTAACTACAATAACATTGTACGAGTTGATTTATCGTATATTTTTTTTATTTAAAAGATATTTAATCTATTTCTTAAATCCATTTTTATTTTATAAAATGTTTTAATTTTAATTTTAATGATTGGCCTCAACATTCCGCCCACCAATTTTTGATTAAAAATTAGCCTTAATCGTTAAGAGGAGTTAGAGGAATTAATTTTGCCACCGGTCTCTTATAGATACCTGACCTGGTTTTGATAGTGGCTACGCGGACAACACCGTCCTTGCCGGGATGAGTCTCAATTACCCTAGCCAATGGCCAAGTCCTTTGTGGAACATTGGGCTCTTCAACAATGACCAGATCATCAGCCTTTAGGTTGCTGGTCTCCTTGGTCCATTTGTTGCGTTGCTGTAGCTGGCGGATATATTCCGTTCTCCAACGGGTCCAAAAATGCTGCGCCTTCTGACTGACTAGCTTCCAGCGTTGATGAAGGTTCTTAGATTGTTGGATTTGCTCTTCTGGAGGTGCTGTGATGGGTCTGCCGATAAGGAAATGTCCTGGCGTGAGGCATTCAACCGCTTCTGGATCGGTTCCTAGTGGTGACAAAGGTCTGGAATTCAGAATTCCTTCCACTCTGCAAAACAAGGTGGTCAGCTCCTCAAACGTCAAAACACTTTCTCCAATCACCTTGTAAAGAATGGACTTCGCAGATTTGATCCCTGCTTCCCATAATCCTCCGAAGTGTGGAGCGGAAGGGGGTTGAAAGACCATTGTATTTCCTGAGGAACGGTTGTCTCTATAATCTTGTTTTGTGCTTCACTCGATTTCAGAAGTCTAGCCAATTCTTTGATCCGGTTTGCTGCACCTACAAAGTTGGTCCCGCAATCGGAGTAGACGTGAGTAGGTTTTCCTCTTCGCGCAATAAATCTTTCGAGCGCTGCCAGGAAAGCTTCTGTGGAACATGCTGAGACGACTTCTAAGTGTATCGCTTTCGTACTCATACAAATGAAAAGGGATAAGTATGCCTTACCAGTAGCTGCCTTTCTTCTCATCGATTCTCGAATGTGAAAAGGTCCACCAAAATCCACACCTACATGATCAAATACCTTACCTTCTGCGAGTCTGCATGCTGGAAGGTTACCCATGATAGGTACTTGCGGCGAGCGTGAGATTCTACAGCACTTGATGCAACGGAATACCCTTTGGCGGATCAATCTTCTTGCTGATACTATCCAATACTTTCCTTGCAACATTGCTTGCACAGCGGTAGGCCCTATATGTGCGTGTGCAATATGGTAATGGTCGATTAACAGTGAGGCATAGTGACTGGACTTGGGGATTATGTATGGATGCTTGGCATCAAATGGCAGTTCTGCATTCTGAATGCGACCGCCCACCCTGATTAGACCATCTTCATCTACAAATGGGCGTAGTGAACGAAGAGCCTTGGACTTAGTTAACTGGATTTGATCCAGCTTATCCCCAGATCGGTAGCCGCTTTGTGTGATCTTGATGCAGCGTTTATTAGCTTCTCTAAATTCTGAAACTGAAATAGGACCATTTCTTCTGCCTTGGCGGTTGATGAACCGTAAAGCGTAAGCCATACTACGTACTAATTTATTAAATGATGAGAAACGTTGCATCCATGCAATCAATGGGTTCTCTTCGGATACAATCAGCGTAATAACTTCTGAGCCTTTTACTTCAGGGAGGTTTTCTTTGAACTGAGGTTGCATTATCGGCCAGTCAGTTTCTGGAATTGAAAGCCAGGAAGGTCCCGCCCACCATAAAGGATGGTAAACGAGTTCAGCGGGAAGTACACCTCGAGAACTGCAATCTGCTGGATTATCTTGTGACGCTACAAAGTTCCACTGGTCTCTGTTTGTGAGTTCGCATATTTCCATAACCCGGTGTGCAACAAAGGTCTTGAGCAAATGTGGAGGATGTGACAGCCATGCTAAAACTACCTGCGAATCAGTAAAAAATTTCGCCCGTTGAATTGCAAGTTTGGTCATCACACTCTTAACTGATTGGAAGAGGCGAGCTAACAATAACGCTCCAGACAGTTCCAAGCGAGGTATAGACATAGGCTTGACGGGTGCTAACTTCGTTTTTGCCTTGAGCAAATGTGCATGGCATCCGAAAGTTGTAGTAGCATGCAAATACAATACAGCGGCGTAACCTCTTTGCGACGCATCGCTGAAGCCGACTATCATGTATGAGACATCGTTAATTGAGGTAATGCAACGAGGAATCTTGATGTCTGATAAGGAGCTGGTCTGAGCGAGAAATGTCTTCCACTTAGCGCAAGTTGTAGGTGGGCCGAGTTCATCCCAATCACAGTTAGATTTCCACATTTCCTGTAAAATGACCTTGGCGTAGAATATCACAGGAGATAGATACCCAAGGGGACATACATTCTCGCAATGGCGGATAGTATTGCCCTTTTGGTCGGATTCCAAGGTGGAGGGCAAATTTCGTAAGAAAAGATGTCTTCCGAAGGATGCCATTGTATGCCTAACAATTTGACGCCATGATGCTCTTCATCAGATAACTTTACAGCGGGAACTCCAAGCTCAGAAGGGTCTAAGTTTTCCAACAGTTTTGGACAATTACTAGCCCACTTGCTTAACTGGAAGCCACCTTTTCCAAGCAGTGCAATAAGTTGTTTTTGCAAATTGATGGCTTCTTCCTTGGTGTTGGCTCCCGTCGCGATATCATCGACGTAGATATCCTCAGACAACGCCTTCTTTGCTAAAGGGAATGACGCTCCTTCATCCGTGATAAGTTGGCGGATTGTTCTTTGCGCAAGAAACGGGGAAGCTGTTTCTCCATACGTGACTGTACATAATTCATAAGTCTGGACTACTTCGTCAGGAGTGGACCTCCACAATATGTGTTGAAATTTCCTATCCCTGAGATCAACAAGAATTTGTCGGTACATCTTAACAATGTCCGCAGTGAAGGCTACATGGTGAATGCGAAAATTAGTTATAACCTCTCCAATGTCCAGTTGAAGTTTCGGCCCTACATACATGTGATCATTTAACGAACCTTGAGTAGTCCTACAAGATGCGTCAAACACCACCCGGAGCTTCAGCTGATTGTTATGAAGTTTTAAGACAGGATGATGAGGTATAGTGTAGGCTGAGGTATCGGCTGGAGCAACTTTCATGTGACCTAAGGATATGTAGTCATCCATGAATTGGCGGTACTCCTTTTCCAATTGAAAATTCTTGGAGAACTTCTTCTCTAAGTTTAGAAGACGATTTAGAGCCTGCGCTCTTGGATTCTCAAGATCTACTATGGATTCCTTCAGAGGTAATGATATTACATACCTTCCAGATGGTAGTCTGTAATGTGTGGAGACAAAATGATCTTCACAGAACTGGTCCTCTTCAGATAAGAGTTGACGTGGTACAACCTCTTCCACTTCCCAAAATTTTGTTAAGGCATCTTTGAGCTGTCTATAATCTTGAATCAGAAAAGTAGAGCTCTCCTGGGATGAAGGTATATTTCTTGCTGGACCTCCAATAATAAATCCAAATATCGTTGGTATCAATCGAGGAACTTCATCATTAATCCTAATGGGTCTTCCAGTAATTATATCGTAGAATAAATCACCACCTAACAGGAACTCTACTTGACTAGGATTCCAATACTCAGGATCAGCCAAAACATATTTTTGGAAACAAACTTGCGTAGAAGGCGGCAAGGCTACGTGAGGAAGATTTCCAGTTATTTTTGGTACAACAATTGCTTCAGTTCTGAGTTGGAAAGAAGAGTTGGCATTACCAATCGGCCGAAGATTACATGGAATCTTGCCTAGAATATTGTTTAAAGGTACTTGACCTATCGCAGAAATATTATCACCACATGGCTCTATTTGTAATCCAAGCTTCTGAACACAGCTTTCAGTTATGAAGCAATGCTGACTTCCACTGTCCGTGACAATTCGGATACTTTGGAATGAACCAGTGATATCTTGGATATCGATTACGGCAGTACCCAATAAGACTTCACCGCGACTGCTAAGGCTGCCTAAAGCAATTTCATTCTGCGGCTCTGAAGTTGTCAGAGTGCTACGAGGACGGTCCTCTCCAATTCTAGGTTGATGTAACCATGAGTGATGTGATTGCCCGCATGTCTGACATCTCCTTGTGGAAGGGCAATTTCTAGTTATATGTTTACTGGAGAGACAATTTGTGCATCCTGTCCACTCCTTTAAAGATGAAATTTTTTCTGCTGCTGACATCCTCCTAAACTGGCTGCATTGGTAAAGTGTATGACTAGCTTTGCATACTGGGCAAGTGAGATTTGGATGTTTACCCTTTGCATTAATTTTTTGTTCTCTGGAACCAGATGCGCTACCGCGAGTGTTTACCAGGAATGAAGTCTTGGCTTTATTGCCCAAAGAGAATGAGCGCTTGACATTGTGAGGTTGATCAACTTTAGGTGAGCGTTGTTGCTCAGATTCTTCAGAAACCAAATCTTCGGACCTCCATTCGACCCGAAGAAAATCGAGAATCTGCTGATAAGTTGGAAATTCAATGGCAGTATGCTGTTTCTCGAAGACTCTTCTCGTCTCTGGATCTAAGCACCGAAGAACTAGATAGAATAAAATAAATTCTCCTGCATTGGGAATTTTCAGCTTAACGAAGGACTCTATACTTTCGCCTACAGTCGACAATAGATGTTTTAATTCACTAGCTGTAGGTCGCTTTCTGAAAGGTGTAAAGTTCAGCACTGACTTCAGGTGGTTCGTTGCTAACCTCCTTTTATCGTTGTAGGTATCATTCAACAACTTCCATGCTTGTGCATAATTCCGCTCTTCAAGTTCAATGCCCTGAATTAATGCTAAGGCTGGACCTTTAAGGCCTGAAACAAGGAAGAGAAACTTTTCCATATCAGAGATGGAAGCTTCATCGTGGACAATTGAGCGAAATGTATCTCGAAATAAAGGCCATGCAGCTTGAGATCCATTAAATTGTGGAAGATCGATTTGAGGCAGTTTACTTCGCAAAGTGCGAGACTCATTCAAGGAACCTGAAGGTTGCGTGGTTTGTGCTGCAATAGTAGGTGCGCTCGGAGTCGGGTTCATATGGTGTTCATATATAGCAGAGGCTTCATAGTAATACCTCTCAACAGCCTGTTGAAGCATTTTTTCTTGTTGAGTAGGAAGAGTAGAGGTAAGCTCCCAAGATGTTATAAGCTGTAAAAGCCGATCCCATGATTCAGTAAAGGAATCAAAGTAAGCATCTAATTTCTTATACATACCCTTAAACAAAAATAATTGAGACTCATCCGAGGCAATAAGGCGTCCCTGTTCAACAATAGCCTTAATTTTGTGACATAAACTCTGAAGTTTAGCCTTAAAAGAAGTCAATTCAGCGACCTGTTCTGGTTTAAGATTCTCCATTTTATTGAGAGAAGTAGGCTAATAAATTAAAGAGAGAGATAAATAAATTAAGGACGAAGAAAAATATTAAATGAATTAATCGATGTATGAGTGAGCAAAATGCTAAGCCAATAAGATAAAGAAAAAAATAATTAAATGCATAAACAAAATATATAAATTATAACCAAAGATAAAGAACAAAAAAAATATTAAATTAAATGCATAAACAAATGCATAAATTATATCGTAACACTAGCTAATAAGTTTGTAAATACATAAATATATTCACAGAATAAAATTTTAAATTCTCTGTTTTTGTCCCTGTTCGGGCGCCAAAAAATGTATGGTAGACGGCGGATAGAGGTCCTAAAGGCCTTTCCTATTCCTCCATCTCCATATTGTTAGAAGGGAATAGTTTTAAGAATTAAGAATATATATAATAACGTATGTATTTACAAAAACGAGTCAAATAAAACGCAAATTAAACTAAATGTATGAAATGAATTGTTAAACAAAAAATAGAAAATATAAAACAAATTGATAAATTACTTATGAAAATAAAAAAATTCTTCTGTAATTTGAAAGCTTAAAGTCATTAAAAATACAATAAAAAAATTAGAGATGCAATTGCCGTGTCGTAGATTTGAACCAAGGTTGGTGTGGCCAGAGTCGCTTACGCTAGCTAGCATTGTGCTAGCCGTCACTGTTAAGCGTACTTGTAATTAGTTATTAGTTAGTGCTGCACTCTATTGGCAACTAACTGCCAGCTGGCTCGTGCGTAGTGTGGAAATAGTAAGTGCACTTACGTACTTGTGGGTTTTCCTTTCCTCGGCGTACTTGCCACAAATTTCCTCTCTGGTAGCTGCTGCAGCTTGTAAAATTTGTCCCACTGTGGGAAAACCAGAAAATGGAAAACTACGAAAAATGTTTCGTGAATTGTCGCACACTAACAGTTTGCTGTAGGCAATATTATTAGCGACTGACGCACTCACTCAAGCACTTCACTAACACTTGTTTATGTGAACTTTGCTTTCTTTGCAAACAACTCTTTGTTACAAACATTAAACTTATCTTTCTAACTACAATAACATTGTACGAGTTGATTTATCGTATATTTTTTTTTATTTAAAAGATATTTAATCTATTTCTTAAATCCATTTTTATTTTATAAAATGTTTTAATTTTAATTTTAATGATTGGCCTCAACACCAAGCTAAATGATCGTAAGCTAGTATAGATAAATAAATAATATGTTGTTGAACAATCAATCAAGTTGTTTGATAATTATGCATTCCATTCCATATTTCACCTTTCATAATTCACACACACCATCCACGCACGCATGTATGGGTTCTTTACATGCTTAAATATAACAAGTCTAAACGAGCATAAGTAACCGACTTTTATAAATATATCATTGAAAAGTTATATAAGTGCGGTATCCAAACTTAATGTAACGTACACTGCATATTAACATCTCGACTTGCCTACATTATTCACATATGTACAATTTAAAAGCAGTTATGATTTGTATGTACAGACTTACAAACTGACAGATTCAAACTAAAACTAAAATCTATTTGATTTTTAAAACTTAAAAACTATTTGGTTCAGGTGAGTTGTGTATTCCCTGTGCGCTTTTTATTGTTATTGTGGGAAGATGGTTTTTTGTTACTCCTTCACTTGCAAATTTTGTCTGTTCGTTTATAAGATTTTATGTCTTGTGTTTATATATATCACGTTGTTACAGCACGCCCAGTAGTCGTCCTTTTTTTACCTGGATATATTAATTTCATCGTGGTGGCGATGTCGTCGGCTTTGTGTTTGTTCGTGTTTACGTGATTGGCATAATTTGAGTCAGTTTTGTTGTACTTGTACAGTGTTCTGAGTTGTGATCTGATGTGTTCGGCAAATCGTTTCCTGTTTTTTCTCCCTGTCTGGCCAACGTAAATGTCGCTACAGCCCGAGCATTTAATTCATAAACCCCGCTGATGTCATGTACGTCAGTAGTCACACTACGAGTGCGGACTTTGTTGCATAATTTATTGTTAAAAGAAACTGGAAGCAAAGAAAGGAAAAGGAAAAAAGAAGCAGGCGATCACGGAAAATAAAATGTTTACAATGCCCAGCAACATACATAGGACAGACATCTCAAAATTTAAAAAATAGGCTGTATCAACATAAATACGATTGCAAAACTAAAAAACCGAATGACATGACTGCAGCACTAACCAAACATTGCATACCACACAAACATGAATTTGACATTGAAAACACTAAAATTCTCTCCATTAACAATAATAAAAAAAAAAGAAGAAATATATTGGAAATGATACATATTAAAACAGATAAATTATGCATAGATACGACCAACCTATCCCTCAGTTATAACAGTCTCCTTGAGCTTCCTAAACAACATACCCAATAAGGCACAGTTTCCCCAATCCGCTCTCCTAGCCCTTTATAAACCTAGACACATCCAATTTCCGTAACACTAGGTGATGGTATATCACAAGTTAAACTGTAGTTTTTAAGAAATTCAAACGGGAAAATTTTTGTACGTACACTTCTTATGTTAGATTTCCATATTTTACTCTTAGATATACCACATATTGTTTAAATTTTAATAGTTGAGATGTAGTCTATTCTGATTTGTTCTGCAATAATAGCAATAGTTTAAGATAAACTTCAAAGTTTAGACTTTTATCTATGTAGTTTATTTATATATGTAGTTCATTTATCTATGTAGTTTATTTATATATGTAGTTCATTTATCTATGTAGTTTATTTATCTATGTAGTTTATTTATCTATGTAGTTTATTATATGTAGTTTATTTATCTATGTAGTTTATTTAAAAAAAAAAAAAATTGTGTCTTATGTTTATATTTATGCATTTTTTTATTTTTATTTATTTATTTGTTTTATAACCTTTGTACAGACTCAATAAATTAATTTGCTGAAACCGTCGGTGAAAATTAAAAAAAAAGCGTTTTCTTTGACATTTTTACAATATCCTTTTTACAATATCAAATACAGCGGTCGTAACGAACATCAAAACAATAATAAAATATTAATGTACATTAGATTAGAAGCAAGATAGAATCCCAAAATTGCAGAAAATAGTTAATGGAAAGTGTAACTTTAAAAAAAAGGTGAGTCTTTGGAATTTTAATGAAAACGACAATAATGACTTACTTTAAACTTGTGAAATGCTAACTGCACAGATATAAAACATTATCAAGGTTTTTATTTCAAACATTTAAAAAAAAAAATTATTAAGTTTCGCCAAAATATGTAAATACTTATAAAACTCGAATGTGACACTCGAATGTAACACTGTGTCAGGCTAATATAGATTTATTACAGATTGCACTAATAAATTGATTGACGCTCTGATGATGGAAGAAAATTCGAAACCGAAATCATGCTACGACAGATAAAATACCACATGTTATTTCAAATCAAATTTCGTTCAAATTCGTAATTTATATAAAAAAATAAATTTTCTTCTAAGGAGGATGATATATTTAAATGGCAGACTAAAAGAAAATAAGTTGTTAGTATATTTCTTCGAAATATCTTTTGATTCAATTTTCTTTCTCATGTAGCAGAGACTTCTAAGAACGTTGTGCCATGCCTGTACAGCTTTCCCAGGCTATCAATACGAGAAACAATTACACTGACAGTCTCAAAGCTCGCATACTTTACCACAGAAACTGTAGGGGTCGTTGATGTACGGAATTAATTAGATTTAACACATTGCCCCGAGACAAACTTTCTATCTCTCCTCCTCTTTAGCTCAGATTACACAAACAGTCATTTATACAAATACATTCCACACTTTACTACAAACTACATTGCTATATACAAATACAAAGGAGCTAATAATAGATCTTCTGCATGCAAAGCTCTGTAGCAAATCCAGACACAGTTTTCCCATAGAGATATTGCAAAGAAAAATACAAGTTTTTCTAATTATTGCAAAATAAAAATTTCAGAAGAAAATTAAAGGTTCGGAAAAAATTCAAGAGTGAATGAAAGCAGCGGGAACGAATGAGTTAGAAAAGATGATGTAAATATTTCTGGAAATAAGCAGAAAAGAAGCATAATAGGGAAGTGAGAGAGAGGGCAAAAAAAAGAAGAGTAGATGGTAAGAATTAGTAATTAGTGAAGTTAGCATGAAAGGATTAATTAGTAATAACCGGATGTAGCCCGGCGCTCATGTAAGAGATACAAACCGACAGATATACGACCGAATATTATATATAATTGTATTAAAAGAGTAAGGAAAAATCGTCTGAGTATTTCAAACCAGATTTTTTTTGACATATCCAAATCATTATTTAGTTTTTCCGACTATTTTTTCCGAACTGCCGCACTCCCGAGTAATAATCATCCAGTGTCTAATTCTGGATTGTTCACGTAATCATAATATGACGGAATCATAATGCTAGAATTAACCAGTACGATTCAATAGTATCAGTTGGTGCCTGCCTGTATAAGGTTAAACAGAACGGCTTTATGTTTGTGTCATGTTGAATTGTATTAACTTACTCACAGATGATGGCAGCTTTCTTAACTCTATTTATTTTCAAGGCTATATAATAAGGTTCCTGAAAAACTCACACGACTTTTTCTTACTGCATTTTACACATGCCAAACTTCAGGAGTGACAAACATATGGCTATATAGGTTTTAACCATTGTCCTGAACAGTATATGTTTACCGTATGGGGATGTAGCGTTAAACTTTACACGTATGTGTTAGTTCAGTGTAATGATTGGTTGTGGTACCTATATAATATTAACATAAATTACAAGCGGTAGTAGAAGTGTTACAGATTTGAAGGAAATCAGTCAAGTGGAAGTGTGAGTTAATAGCATTGACTTATTGGTAACGTTTCCTTTAGATTTGGAACGCCAACTGCCCCCAGATATACTCGTATGTAACCATAATCCTTTAAATTTGGAACGCCAACTGCCCCCAGATATACTCGTATGTAACCATA
>JAAEAF010000919.1:0-229802 GCA_011037195.1 Triatoma infestans
AAACACTCATACAACTTTCTCTTAATGCAATTTAACATTGTTATAATTAACTAATTCTTTTCAAACTTATAATTCTTAATAGGTCTTTAGTTGCCTTAAATCTACATCATTTTTTGAGGAAAGCATACCCTGATCTCCTTTAAATGAATATTCTTGGAAAAATTTTGAAACAAAAATGAAAGTCTCTGTCTGTACGGTTTTTATCCAAGTTTAATAATTTCGTCGGTGTTTTTGACGGAGATAATTACAGAAAACTATTCAGTAAAACCGGACTTCCAATCAACCAATTTTCTTCAAACTCGGGATTTTTATTAATATTAGATAGATGACGCAAACGAATAGTAAATTAAAATAGCACTTTAGAGGACCGTATAACCCTAACCCTCCAGCAAAACTACCCGAAAATGAATTTTCCCGGTGAAATGTTACAAATAAAAGTTCTCTAGCTCTTTATTGTATAGTTGATATATCAATTTTAAAGAAAATCGTTAGAGCCATCATCTCCGTAACATGGTACTTGCGGTAGACCGATTTTGACCAAAACCATACTTGTAAGATGCTCTGATGGAACTGAGGGGGAGGGAGGTTTCTTCCAATCTGTGATGAAGGAGTAGCTTCCTATCCGACAACCGGCACATATATATACTATGAAAATTTCGTTTTCTACAAAGTAAACAATCAACATCAGAAATTATTGCCAATTTATTATTGTTTGACATTTATTATTTGTATTTTTCTCTTTATTAATCCTGGAATTATTAGCAAAAAAGAAAAAAAACGTAAAAATGTTTTCATTACAATTTTCACTTTGAAATAAATATATATTTAATATTTTAAAACGCCTTTTATAAGAGATTTACTCAATAAACACGTTTTTTGTCTATAATATTTTGGCCCATTGTATTTATAAAACTTTAAATTCAACTGAACCATAATTCACGTAAAATGGTCCTAACTATGAACACCAAAATTATCATGCAAAACAGCTAAACAAAAAAAAATTTGCTAAAAACATTTTTAACTGTTTGAGAACTAAAAAGGCTCCACTGATTTTTCTTAAATTTCGTATTATTTTTATTTGAAATAAATTTCCCGGAAAACTTGTTTTCTTGCTGGTCTGAGGCAAATTTCAATACATCTGCAAAGCGCGGAGGGTCAAGATAATTTCCTTTTATTCTAATCCTTCTTTCCTACCAATCCAAATTCTTGATGTAGATTCTAATAAACATTCGAATAAAATAAGGAGTGGAACATCATCCCTCTTGCTTTATTAAACTCTCTCTCCTTTTGTTTCAAGCATAATATAGGTCTTATTATCTTGGGTACATTTCAGCACTCTTATTGACGTTCTCGAATCCTGTCCTGTCATTCAAATAACTAACCACAATAAATTTAGGTCGGATTTTTTTTTTATGATTATTATTACTTTATATATTGAAATTCTGTTTTAAAATTGAAATCCAATAATTAATTATTTTAAAAATCAATATTTGTCAGTCTTTAAGGGAGCCGTTTGAAGAAGTGGTAATCAAACTGCAGCTCTTTAGCAAACTGTCAAAAAACAGTTTCACTAAAGTCTTAAGACATGGCAGATCCCAGATCACAGATAGGTAAAAAAAGTTATCCTAGCAATCTATAAAGCTGCTGAACACATATTTAAGGCAGTGAGCCTTAAGAACCTTATGCAATGTATAGGTCCGGCAGTGAGTACATGTTCCAGAAATAAAGAGCGTATCATATGATTTGAGTAGGAATGTATGTGTGCGTGTGTGAAGGGCTTGATTGATTCCAAGAAGAACAAACCAGAGCTTACAAGCTTCAAGAATAGTATTCATAATTCAAAGTCTCATTAAAAACACAGGCTGATGATTGTACTCAAAATTAGTGGTGCCTATAGATGGTCCAATAGATGGTCTTAAAGATTAAAAAAAAAAAAAAAATAATCGGCCTCAAAACATTATCCCAATAGTAGTGTGTACACAAATTGATCACATTACTGCCTTTACACAGTACTAGAAAGCAATATGTTAGCAAATAAACGCTACTTTAGTTGGAAAAAAATTATTAATATTTGTTTTAATATTGCAAATTACCAGTATTGATCACATTAAATATTTTCATCTACGTTAAACCAAAATTCTTCCAATTCGGTTGACAAATTTTTTTAAAAGTCAGTATTTTTACTAGTTTGTAGCTTTTAATTCCCACCAGGTGGTGGAACCTAATCGTACTGATGGGCACTGTAGAGGGAGCTCGTCTCAGCTCCCCATAATTTTTCCGGAAAAATGTTGCATTCATTTTAATGATATAAGTGAATAGTTCACTTTTCCTAAATTTCTAAAAATTTAGAGTATACAAATTAATAAACATTTATTATAATTTGAAAATATTATTTATATAGATAATGGATGTATAAATAAAACCTTTTGTGAGACTCATTTTTAAGTGCTATGAGTGAATTTTTTAAAGTGCAATTGATTAACCTCAAACTTATAATACTTTTTTTTTTTACTTTCTTAAAATTATTCAATAACCGTGAACAGCTTTTTGTAAATATAAAACTTTAAGATTACACTATTTAAGTGTTTCTTAACAACTTATAAATATTGTACATAATTTCAGTGCTACACTGTGAATATTATTATCACTTATTTTGTATATAATCTATTTCTAGTTCAAGTTTTTTAAATTTTCCTCTAAATTTTTTAATTCCTGACAATAAACAAGACTTTCACTGATCCTGGTTCTTCTACTGATAATGAATCAACATGTTCAATAAATTCCAAATCATCCAAAATGAAAACATCTATCCTGTATCCTATAAATAGCACACCTCCCAAAAATTAAAAGATAAACACTCGTTCTCAAATACTGAAATTTGTAAAATTAATTTTAATGTTTTTAAGTTAGGTCACATTTATGATTTAATAAGGGATTCCACCGTTATGGAAAAATTAACTAATGTAGGGAACTGTAAGAGGCGGAAAAATCAAAAATGGTGTGATAACGAGTGTGAAAAATTGCGAAATTTATCCTTTAAACATCTAAAAATATTCAGAAAAACAAATAGTGAAGGAAGTTAGGTCTTATTTAAAAAATATAATAATGATTATAAAGACATTTGCGAAAGGAAAAACCGAGCTTATTATGTGAACTTAGCAAATCAATTTAAATCTATTAATGATACTAAAAGTTTTTGGAATTTGGTAAATAATTTTAAAAATAAGAGTTTCACGATAGGAGGGGATATACAAATGACTGAGTGGGTTTACCTACCACTCGTTGTCAAGAAAAACCTCAAATTTCAAAAAAATCAAGATCTACCTAGTAGTCAACACTTAGGATCTAGCTCAATGCACAATATAAAAGAAACAGTAGCCCCTGGAATTATCCCTTACTTGTTTTCTCCGCTGGAAGTCCCAGATGAAATGGATACTGTACCGTCAACTTCAGTAAAAAACCCGAAACTATCACCCATATACTTAAAAGATGTTACAAGATATTCCGTGGTTATCAATGGGTTAACTAATCATTCACGTCAATCCCTTTTGCTTGTTACTTGCATATAATGTAAAATTCTAAATAAAATTTAAAAAAAAAAGAAGATATTCCGACCTACGCAAAGCCTGAATATCAGACTTAACATTATTCATTCAAATACCATTGACGGATACAGAAGTATCGTACATTGTCTCAGAGACAAAAAAGCAGAATTTCATACTTTCCAAGTAGAAAGTGAAAAGGCCTACCGTGGCACTTGCACCAGAGAAATGGCCTACAGATAAGGCACTTGCACCAGGGAACACCTGCTGAATTTATCAAGCAAGAACTGATGATACATGGGCATTCTGCTTGCAACATATCCCCAGTTATCCATCCAATAACGAAACAAACATTGCCGTTATTCTTTGTCGACTTGGAACCAAGCGCTAATAATAAAGAGATATTCGACCTCGAACTGCTATGCCACATTGAAGAACCTCACAAACAGCGCGTCATTGTGCAATGTAAAAGATGTCAAGAATGTGGACACACGAAAAGTTACTGCCAGCATCGACCTAAATGCGTTAAATGTGCTGGAGATCATCTCTCACAACAGTGCAGTGAACTTAGCACTACATCGCCTACACATGTGCTCAATGTTGTATACTAATTTACAATACTAATACAACAAAGCGTAAGACAAGCAACGTCCAACTGCACAAATATAAGAAGTGAACGAGTACCGTACAACTTACCCCCCAACATACGAACTCTGATAACTCAGAAGCGACGAGCGGGATCCCTCTGGCAACGTACAAGGTATCCATCCCAGAAAAGACAATGTAATCAACTGACAAGAAAACTTAAAACAGACTTCAAATACACTATAATAATCAATATGGAGAATACACAAAATCTCTGACAACTGACGACAACTCACTTTGGACTGCTACTAAACGCATATTAAAATTCCAACAAACTTCCTCTCCTCTTCGCTCTGCCGACAATTCGTGGGCCAAAGCAGACGACTGTATCTATCTCTTTTGGATCCCATATGGACTTACGGACTTGAACTTTACGGAACTGCAAAACGATCTAACATTAACAAAATAAGACCCTACGCAAGCTCCCATCTAAGATCCTCCGCCATATCGTAAACGCACCCTTTTTTGTCTGTAATCTAACTATCCACAATGACCTCAAAATTCCATTCGTTTCTGAACTTGCCAAAACTCGTTACAATAGCTTCCATCAAAAACTCCTATCACATCCTGACCTTTTAGCTACAAATTGATCTTCAACGACACCTCCTTCTAATGCTCACAGACGGCTGAGGCACTGCTGGCCACATGACCAACTGGTCGACTAATGATGGTCATTTAATAAGTAACTAGTCAAATCGCTGTAGCTCAGCAATGGTTTGTTTAATCAATACAGTAGTTTCAGTGCGCCAATTTGGCATCCTTGTACTTAGTTTCTCATCAGCTGTTCGAGAGTATTTGGTAAGCATAACCTCAAATGTATTCAGTTAACAGTGGCGAATCCGCTCGTGCGTTGCATCTCGTAAGAACAACACTCAGTGATTATATTTTTAGTTAAGGTATCAAAGGTAGTGAAATCCACGAAAGAATGTTGAAAGTGTACGGGAATAATTGTTTGAACCGTTCGAACATTTACAAATGGGTAGAACAAATTAAAAGTGGCCGTGTAAGTGTCTGTGACGAACAACGAAGTGGACGACCGGTTGAAGTTCCAACTTCCTCCCTCGAATCTCACATTAACGCGTTAATTTAGGACAAAGGCGTATTCGAGGTGAACTAATAGCTGAAGAAGTGCACGCAAGTGTTGGAACTGTCCATAACATTATTCAGAATAAGCTTGTGCGAGATAGGTTCCAAGACAACTTACGAACGCCCACAAAGAAACCAGGTTTCAAATCAGTCAACAGTTGAAAGAAGATGTTTAATTGAAAAAGAATTTTTCAGTATAATTGTAACATGTGATGAAACATGGTACACCATTTTGAGCCGGAGTCTAAGCGTCAAAGCCTTAAGTGGAAGCATACGCGTTCACCCACTAGAAAGAAATTCAAGACCCAGCCGTCTGCTGGTAAAGTCATGCTTACATATCTTGGTATTCGCAGGGGCCTATTTATTGTGACTATTTCGATCAAAGAACCATCAACAGCCAGTACACTACAATGATATGCTCACAAACAAAGTGAGGCTTGCCACTCAAACGAAACGTCGTGGGCTCTTAACTAAAGGCGTGATTTTACTTCATGACAACGCGCGCCCACACATGGCACAGTTACTCAAGAAACACTTCAAAAAATGGGGTGGGAGATCCTTCCACATACCCCCTACAGTCCCGACCTCGCCCCATTGGACTTCCATTTGTTTGGACCCCTTAAAGAGGCTCTACGTGAGAAACTTTTTCAAGCCAATAGAAGAAGTTAAAAATCAGGTGCAAAAGTGATTTCGAGGTCAACCCAAAGATTATAATGCCAGTGGCATATACAAATTAGAAGAACGATGGGACAAGTACATAAATGTTGCTAGGTACTGTGTTGAAAAGTAGCCAAGGTTTTGTTTGATTAAATGAATTGTTTTTGAAATCTGGTGTGAAACACTCACACAACTTTCTCTTACTCTAGTTCTCAAAATTATAATTAACAAATGTTATAGTTTGTGTACCAAATTTAATGAAATTAGTCGAAAACTGAAAAGACTGTTCAGTAAAAGCGCACTTCCGGTTTACTAATTTCCTTGAAACTTGGAATTTTGACCATCTATTTATTTCTAATTAATTTTCTTTGAATGATAGAATTGTATAATCAAGTATGATAGCACTTTAGAGAAAAACATAACCCCTACCCTTCCCTAAAAGTGCCCTAAATGAATTTTTCCAGAGAAATGTTTTAAATAAAAGTTGTAGATCTTTATATGTTTAGTTTATATATGAAATTTCAAGAAAATCGTAGGAGCCTTTTTTGAGAAAATCGCGAAATAGTGAAAAAAATCATTTAGTAAAGTGGTAAAGTAAACGCTCTTTCGGTTATCCGATTTTTTTCAAACTCGGAATTTCAACAACATATTCAATTCTAATTAACATAATTTTGATGACAGAATTGTCGAATAGACTGAAATAGCACTTTAGATGTAAACCTAACCCCATCCCTCCCCTATAACTGCCCTTAAATGAATTTTCCCAGAGAAATGTTTCAAATAAAAGTCTCTTTGTATTCGTAGTTGATATACCATGTTTAAAGAAAATCGTCGGAGCCATTTTTGAAAAAAACGCAAAAAAGTAAAAAAACAACTAGTAAAGTGGTACTTCCGGTTGAGGAATTTTACAGATAACGTACAGTCAGATCTCATGGTGATACATAAAAGGAATATCAAGTTTCAACTTTCTGCGAGTTGCAGGAGTAAAGATACGCTGCCTTATGTATGCGGATGATATTGTTGTGATGGCGGATCATCCATCCATACTGCAGGCAATGATTAATAGAATGAGTGTGCCTATTGTGATCAGTGGAACTTGACATTGAATTTAGATGTCTAAAATAATAGTATTTAAGAACGGTGGCAGACATGCAAAGAATGAGCGGTGGATTTTTAAGGGGAACAGGATCGAAAAAGTCAGCACATATAAGTATTTAGGCATGCACATGACCCCTAAATTATCTTTCAGCCACCATTTTCGGGAGAAGTTATCAGCAGCTAAATTTGCTTTGAATGTGAGTTATGGTAGTCTACTGAAAAGCAAGATGCTCATATTTCCACTAAATACGAGGTATTTCAAGAGGTGGCCAGAGCGATTATATGCTACGGTGCGCAAATCTGGGGCTTCATGCGATATGATTCGGTAGAACAGTGATATATCTTTTTTGTGAAAAAAATATTTTTTTTTTGCCTAGAAACACTCCACATTACCTAATTTATTTATAAACTGGAGCTGAACCTATATTCTTGTTTACATTGAAGCTCTTTTTGAAGTATATTAAGAGCGTTGTATCGTTACCGGATAAAAGGCTGCCATATATGCTTGCGAGAGAAATTATAAAAAGAAAAATTTATTGGTACGATGTCTGTTCTCTCTTTTTAATAAATATAACTATAGTATTGATGAATTTCTTGTAGGAGAGGAAGGCGTAGACTCTTTGGAGGGACTGTTTGAGCGAATAAAACAAGCGCTTAGAGAAGATTGTATAGAGAAAGCTCAGTCATCTACTTTTCATTGTCTGTATAAAAATTTTGACGTTATGTTTGGATAACCATTATATGAATGATGACAATAATACTTATTAATATGTAATATATTTAGAGCGAGAGGGCAGCCTCTCAAGTTAAATTACACTGTAGTTCGTACGGAAGCACAGTATTACTGTTCAATGTGTAATATGAGGGCAAAAGAAGATGTAAATCATTTTATAGTTGTTTGTCCAATTCTGAGGGAATTTAGAGTCAGGTGTTCTGGCAAGAACTGATTGATTATTTAAATGGAAAAGACTGGTCGGTATTAAATAGATTTATTCGCTCAGCTGGTAAAGATAGATACTGATACAGAAAGATACTGATTGAACAATTTAATTATTAAGTACTTTTTTTGTTGTAAATAAAGGGAATTACTAGTTTTTGTGGAATACAAAAAGAAAATTTGTATACAAAAAGAAATTTTGCTTTTATTGATATTATGCCAATTATTTATTTATATATGTATGTTTATTAATGTATGTAGATAGTTTTGTATGTTAGCTACAAGGATTTGTATTTATTTATTTATTTTATTTTATTTGTTTAAAAATTTTAAAGAGCAACTCTGCAGATGGCCTGTGGCCGTGCATATTATTTTCTTCTGTTTTTTTAATTATGTAAAATTGTAAGGAAATTATCATTAATAAACAATTTATTATTATTATTATTATTATTATTGTTATTACTAGAGAAAACATAGCCCCACCCCTCCCCTAAAAGTGCCCTGAAATGAATTTTTCCAGAGAAATATTTTAAATAAAAGTTTTAGGTCTTTGTATGTTTAGTTTTTATATAGGAAGTTTCAAGAAAATCGACGGAGCCATTTTTGAGAAAATTGCGAAAAAGTGAAAAAATCATTTAGTAAAGTGGTAAAGTAAACGCACTTTCGGTTATCCAATTTTTTCAAACTCGAAATTTCAACAACATGTTCAATTCTAATTGACGTAATTTAGATGACAGAATTGCCGAATAGACTGAAATAGCATTTCAGATGAAACCCTAACCCTACCCCTCCCCTATAACTGCCCTTAAATGAATTTTCCCAGAGAAATGTTTCAAATGAAAGTTGTAGCTCTTTGTATGCGTAGTTGATAAACTGAAAAAGTAAAAAAAAAAACTAGTAAAGTGGTACTTCCGATTGAGTAATTTTGACAGATAACGTACTGTCAGATCCCATGGTGATACCTAAACGGAATATCAAGTTTCAACTTTCTACGGTTTTTCGTTTTAGAGCTATGCTGTTCACATACACACACACACACACACCATTTTCTGAAAACCACTTTTTAGGACTCAAAACGGATATTTCCGGTGAAAACTCGATATCGAAAATTTGACACGATTACAATACTTCCTCTTACTAGGAGTAAGAGAAAGTAAAACGTACAGGACATTTAGAAATATAGTTTAAAGAAAAAATGTTGGTGAAAAAATCGCCTTTTTCAAGAAAATCACGAAAAACAGAAAAAATTTTAGTAAAGACCCTTTTCCGGTTAATGCATTTTGATGACGGAACCATTCGTTTCGATCCATACAATAATATTCTAAAGGAAATATTAACTTCGAGATTCCTGTAATTTTTCGTTTTTAAAAATCAGGTTTTTTACACATAGACCTTTATTTAAAAACATTTTTTCGTACCTAAGTGACCTATCTGGTGAAAATTTAGTGTAGAAATGTGATACGTTCGCAAATCCGTTCTTGTAAGAAAGTAATAAATTTGTACTAATTATACATAGCCATTAAAGAGGAGAATACTATCACAATATATAACATTATCCTGTTGCTGAGTGGTTGTCAAATTGTGATATAAAAGGAGCGCTATTATTCTAAGTAAAACACGGTTTCCAAGGGATTTGGGGATCCAATTTAAAGCAAGTTACTGATGAAATACACAAATAAATAAATTGACGATTATTGTGTAGACGTAAAAAAAGGAAAATAAATAAGGAAATTTAGTAGTAGTTGGAAGAATTGTATAAATATATATATATATATATGTATGTATGTATGTATGTATATATGTACGTACGTATGTATGTATGTATGTATGTATGTATATATATTAATTGCTATTTACTGTAATGGTTTTATTTTTTTAACTTTCCATGAATAAAAATCACGTGCATGAATCATTGAACCCCACCACTCTTCACTGCCAGGTTCTCTATAATCTATTAGATGTACGTATATACTTGTTTTCTGCCAGTATACAACAAGCAAGCGTGCGGGAACTACATAGCGAAGTGGGAATCACTACCAAGTTATTTTTTATGCTAAGCCAAAATTGTTTAAGTTAAATTTTTGTGTTCAAGTTAATTTTTGTGTTAGTGTTGTGCATTTTTAATGTAGTTTTAAGAGTATGTGGCACCACACTCTGCACTACACATACTCATGTGTAGTGCAGAGTGTGGTGCCACATTGTATGTGATAAGTTATCCAGTTCGCTGCTGCATTTTTTACTTTCCTGCCAAAATGATTTTCAAACAGGGAATAGTTATCATAATAAATAAAAGAGGGAGTGAGAGAGAAGAATGAAAAGTTACCATGAATTGTAACAATATTCTTGAAACAGTAAGTCTCAAAAGAAAAGCACAAGTTTTTGATATTTTTTTCAATTAAGTTTTTTATAAACAATTGAAGTTCATTTATTAGAAAAGAGTAACTTAATTTAAAACTAAAATACATCAAAATTTTTTATGCATTTCATTATCATTTAGTGATATTGCTTTAAAATACGAAAATCATAAACTAATATGTTCTATTTTAAAAACAGTAACATAATTTTGGGTGTGTTGCATTAGTGAGGAGAATAATGATAATAAGAATAAATTAGTGACTATTTCTCCTGGTTTTTAACATTGAAAAATAATGACGTTACCGCCTAATGTCAGTAGAGTACAGCCATCCTCAGTAGTAACCTTGTAACATAACCTAACATAACTGTTACCTTGCAGAGGTTATATAGTTAACCCAACATACTACAAGCTTAATTGGGGCATTTCAAAGACAAACAAAAACGATATATAAAAAAAAATATCTGGTTTGAAACACTCACACAACTTTCTCTTACTGCAATTTTAAGGAGACTAAATTTTTTACAATGAAAAGAAGAACGAAAAAATTTAAGAAAAAAAGTACTACCTAAATAAATAAAACATTTTATTAATTCAAACAAAAATACACTAATTATGCTTACATCCCTTTTATTTATTTAATTAAACGACTATCTTTCCATTGAATGAATATTTTTTGTCAATATATCATTTTCTAACAATATATTGGAAATTTTGGAGCAAGAAATATCCTTCATATTGAATTTTATGGCAAGTGCTGCAGCTAGAGTATCAACATTCAATCTTGATTTCTCACTTATCCAAAAATCATTACCAATTGAAAAAACTCTTTCAACTGTTGCATTAGTTTTAGGGCAGCAAACGTAAATTCAACAAGAATAACTAATTTTCATATGGAATGTGTTAAATATTTCCACCCATCTTTTATCAATTTCAACATGTTGATTTTCCCATTGTTCTAATTTATCAGAATTTAAATATACATTCAGTCTTCTAATTGCTTCAAACAGACAATTGTCATCGATTTTAATATCAGGCATTTCTTTCGATAAAACTCAACATAATTTGAAAACTGTCCTAAGGAGGACAGGTAGGAGGGCACTTTTTAAGGGAGGACAGAATCTACAAAAGAAGGACTGTCTTCCCTAGAGAAGGACGATTAGTCACCTTAGCAATTACAAAATTGTAATTGACAAATTTTATAGTTATAACACATTTAATGAAAATTTTCGGTATTTATAATCCACCGCAACAGAAATCGAAATACATAATCTTTATACTAAAACGAAAAACTCTTGCTCCTGTCTATTATATAGCTCACCTATTCCGTCAGCAGTATATGTGCGGTACCTTGGACTGTACCTGGACAAGCGACTTACTTGGTATCCCCATACAAGACTTAAACGCATTGAACTGAATAATAGATACAATCTCCTAAAGAGACTACTCGACCAACGCTCAAAACTAACACTCTACAATAAAAGACGACTGTATCTATCTCTTTTAGCTTCCATATGGACTTACGGACTCGACCTTTACGGAACTGCAAAACGATCTAACATTAACAAATTTTATTTGATTTTGATCATTATGATTTTGTATATATACGAATATTTTTTCGTATTTACTACTCGTATATACAAATATTTTTTCATAAGTTTAATATTTTAGATTTCATTTATTTTAATTTTACTCGATTAACAAAGCATACTTAACTTAAGTACTGTGTTCTCTGTTATAAATCAGTTATTAATGTATAAATTATAATGTAATATGCAAATGGAGCATGTTAAAATGGAAGGTTGTTAAAAAAACACACATACTCATATATGTACATATATTTTTTTTAATTAAATTTACTTTTATAGTATACTTAACACATGTAACAATGCACATTGGAACATATGGAAAAAACGTTAGGGGTACTAACGGCAGGGAAAAAACAACACACATACACACACACACAGAGACCATTTTCTGGATTCAGCGGACCCCCAAACTTACATTTCCGGTAAAAACTCGATATGGAAAATTTGACACGATTACAATACTTCCTCCTTAAAAGAAGTAAGAGAGAGTAATAACAAATATAAATAAATTGTAAATTCAGTGTGAAGGTTAATTCAGTATACAAACATAATTTTATCTAAGACATTTTCCGTGGTAGCCTGCTTCATTTTGTGGTCATCGACCGGTTTCGGGCGTTCGCCCATCTTCAGGATGCGTTTTTTCAGACAGTGTGACAACACAGACTTGCACAGAGCAAATTCAGTTTTACACACTCTTTGAGTTATCAGACAGTTTTCACACTGTCTGAAAAAACGCATCCTGAAGATGGGCGAACGCCCGAAACCGGTCGATGACCACAAAATGAAGCAGGCTACCACGGAAAATGTCTCTGATGCTTTCCAGCTCTGCGGAACCAACCACCACAACACAATAATTTTATCTCTTGTGAACAGTTATCATGTAATGTTTGTCAGTTAACGTTAATTAATTATTTACAATTTTTTAAAAATATCTTTGGATAAATGTGACAAGTCCGCAGCTTCTTCTCTGAAATTGACATTCGCATCAAAGTATTATTTATTCATATAAAACGTTTATTTTTTAAAGCTTGTTCAATAAGTGAAATGGAATTTATAAATGCTGTATGCAGTTTTCTTCTTCGGCAAAATCGTTAAAACGGCTGTTAAAGGACTCTTGCAATAATTTGAGTTTCTCAGTATGTTCGGCAAAGTTCCCATCACCTTCAACAGATTTACTATGTTCTTTTAAATGTGGTAATTAATTTCGCTGTTTTCAAACTGGGAGATGAACTGTTTTAATTTCATATTGAACGCATCAATAACATTTACTAAGCTAGGAAACTTCCACCTCTTTTTGTGGGGGTGAAAACTATGGCAATGAAAGCCTGTTGTAGAATTAAACATGCTGGTTTTTGGCAGGGTAAGCGATATGGTCATTCTACCATTCATCGCGAGATGCTTTTAAGGATTCCCATTACGGGTTTCCCTTCTGATAGGGTGTTTAAGACTTTTGTCTTTGATCACTCCTACAGAGTTAGTTTGCCTTCTAGGTTGGTTAACCCTGGGTCCGTCTGGAGTGATTCCTGAGAATTATCTCCGATGCTACACTGATGGTTCCAAGATGGATGGTAGGTCTGGGGCTGCCGTCTATTTTGAGACGGGAGACCATTGGTGGTGCCTCTTGGTGAGTGGGCCACCATTTTCCAGGCTGAGTTATATGCAATTCTTAGTTTTATCTTGGATGAGAGGGTGCGTAACACTGATTTAAAGGGTGTTTGTATCTGCTTGGACAGCCAAGCTGCGTTGAAGGCGCTTAGTTCATGTATGTGTTTCAGATTGGTGTTGGAATGTTCTGAAAAAGACTGGAAGATCTTTCTTTTCTGAAGGATGTGCTTCTCGTCTGGGTCCGAGGTCACATTGGAATCTTTGGGATTGAGGAGGTGGATAGGTTTGCCAAATTAGGCGCCTCTCTCCCTTTCATTGGTCCCGAGCCTGCTGTTGGTGTGTCTTTTGGCACATGTCTGTCAGGCTTCCAGACACAAGACAGGGATGACCTCACAGCACAGTGCTGTGGGTTGTCGGAGTCTAAGATGCTCATTGGGGGATCCGGACGGAGCTTTGAGTAGCGGGTCCGATGTCTTTCACGGACCTCTCTCAGGCTTCCTCACTGGGCATTGTGGCTTAAGGAGACATCTCTATACAATGGGATTCATGCCTGACCCCTTTTGTAGAGTTTGTGAGACGGAGGAGGAAACACCCATGCATCTAATGACGGATTGTTTGGGCTGTGAGGAGATTAGGTTTAGGACCTTCGGCCGGAATAGGATATCGGTAGAGGATCTTAAGCTATATCCTTTTAAGGTTTTGGTCCGATTTGTTCGGTCTGTGGTGAAACTTAGATGGGTAAAACCTGGGCCTGGACTTTTGTTCCAGACCCAGTAGTTGTTATTCTTTAGGGTAGCTATATGGGCCCAGGGTGGCTTTGGATGGCATAGGGTTTCGCCCACCCCTTCCTTGAATAATAATAATAATAATAATAATAATAATAATAGGCTAGGAAACTATTAATTCTTGCCCTGCAGCTTCAAATTTAGATCATAGATGGCTGTTAAAACAACTAAAAATGCTAAATTAAATAGCCATTTCTTATCACATTACAGAGGTTTTTTCCGGCAGCTTAAACTTGTAAAAGTTCTTTGTTAGAAGAAAATTTATTATATAAATTTGTTAATAATTACTATAATCATTGTAAACAGAAAAAGTTATTATGAGTGCTTCTTATCAATTTTTTCTTCTATTCTTCGTACAAAATTTATTGAGTATTAAAACAAAAAAAAGAATTGCAAGAAGTCTTGGCATTGTTTTGTAGTAAGATATTCTTCCTGTCAAAAATATGTTAATGACAAAAGTATAAATAAATCATTATTGTGAAACACTTTTGTGAATTTATTCGAAGAATTTTTTTTTTTTTTTTATGACCTTGATTAACAGTTGTTTTAAAATAACTGCATCTGGAAATAGTGATTGGAGTAATAGTTTAAATGGATAACTTCCGTCCTCCTATTTCTTTCTTATCTTTCTTGTGTCCCTTATCTGTCATTACTAATAATGTTATTGCTAATGTCATTGCTATTTTATTGTTTAAATGTTAACATATAATTAGTTATTTCTAATCACTAAATTATATACTAAAACTATTTAGGCTTTCCTTGAAGACAGTAACACAATAAATACATATATAAAAGCGATTAGTTCCACATGTAGGAATTATTTTTTGAAAATCTTATTTTAAATGCAGGAATGAAAATTTGATCAGTCTTTTAGCTGAATAAAAGATATAGAATGAAATCTGCTTAATATATAACATCAAAGAAAAATTGTTTTTCTTAGAGAAATTTCAAATTTAATCTAATTGGTACCCCCTCGCACCCAATCATATTTCCTACATAATTTTTTTATATGCCCGAGAGCAGTGCTCACTACCTTTGTAAGTCCACTATCCGAACAATTCTTTTATAGATCGAGGGTCAGATCTCCACTAGTAATTAATTTACTTTTCAATGTTTTAAAATTAGTAGTAATGAATGTTGGCAAAATTATGAGAGACATTTTCCGTGATAGCTTGCTCCTTTTTGTGGTCATCGACCGGTTTCGGGCGTTCGCCCATCATCAGCATGCTTTTTGTCAAACAGTGTGATAACATAGATTTGCACAGAGCAAATTTAGTTGATACACTGCTCTTTAAATGTTTTTGTTTGGGCCTAACTAGATTAAGGGGGGTGTTGGTACCTGAGTGGGAAAAAACACATGTTTCGGTCTTTAAAGGGGGCATATTGTACCCTTTAAAAATGACAACATCCAATACGTGGGGATGTGTAACTTAAACTATGTTTTTTGAAGGAGATTTACTGAATAATTAATTATCCATACTATCTTACTATTATATTTATTTATTTATAACAGCGCGAAATAACACTGTGTCAGCCGTGGGCTACTGTGAAATAGTTACTGACAAGAAATGATAGAATACGAGTTGAATGATCGTAAGATAGTATAGATAAATAAATAATATATTGTTAAACCATCAATCTACATAGTTTTTATATAGTTGTTTGATAACAGACACATTTCGCATTTCATAATTCACACACGCCATCCACGCATACTTAAATATGGGTTCTTTACATGCCTAAATATAACTTTAAGTCTAAACGAGCTTAAGTAAAGACTTTTATAAATGTATCATAGAAAAATTATATAATTATGTTAACCAACCTTAATGTAACGTACATTCCGCATTAACATTTTATTTTCTCGACTTGCATACATTATTCACATATGTACACCGTAAAGGCAGTTATGAGTCGTATCTACAGACTTAAAACTTACAGATTTTAAACTAAAACTAAAATCTAGTTGGTTTTTAAACTTAAAACTATTTGGTTCTGGTGAATTGTGTATTGTTTATTGCGTTTTTATTGTTATTGTGGGAAGATGGTTTTGAATAGTGGTTCACTTGCGAATTTTGTCTGTTCATATATAAGGTTTTGTGTCTTATGTTTATATATTTCAAGTTGTTCTAGTGCGTCCAGTCGTCGTCCTTTTTTTCCTGGGTGTATTAATTTTATCGTGATGGAGATATCGTCGGGTTTGTGTGTTTAGGTGATTGGCAACAACAACTATGGCAAAATTATGAAGATTTTTATCCTGTAGCGTTTAGGCACAATTAAAATCATAGACAAGTTTTACAGAGTGCTCTGAGATAAAGGGCATTTTATCTTCTCTAGCATATTTTAGTTTGAATACATAGGTAAGACCGAATTGCTGGGCAATATTCACGTATTGTTGGGTTTTGTCTTTTTGGTATTTCTAGCGCTTTTATTATTATTTCTTTTTTTTACACCTCAGTAATAACAGTGGATAATATAATGATGTACGGGATGAAACTAAGCACATTATTATTTATTGTTCGCTTAAGCATTTCCGGACAATATGGCACGTGTTTAACACAACTGCTTTCTGGAGGACCATATAAATATTTCGATCCAATTCCAGGGTGGCTATACTTTCGTGCATTTCGTGGGGCACTATCCTAGTTGCCGAAAGGACTATGGGTATAGTCGGACACTTCCCACAGTATCTTTATTTCGAACCCAAGCTTTCTACACATGTCCTTGCTGATTAATCACTAAACTAATTCGCTTAATTTGTGAACAAAGAATGTGTGGTCCATCCAGTTATTATGGTTAAAGATTTTTCATTTCTGAAAATTTTCTATAACTTATTCCATATTTGAAAATATATAGGAAAAAATTTGAAATGAAACTGCTAAACGACTTTCTGTTTACTGCAATGTTTACTATTTCTAATTCACAAAGTTTCATTATATATTTAATATTTCATGAAACACTTTTTGGGCTTCGAGCCCAGCAAGTTGCTGCCCTTAGATTTTGTCTGCCTAGATGCCTCTACAGCCTATTGACTGTAATAAGAGAACATCATAGAGAACATAACAATAAGAGGTGCATTGAGAAGTCTGCGGTGGGGTGGGTATAGATCATCTGGTCGCAATTCACTATTCTTTAACAAAATCTAATGTAATGCTGATTGGATTGATTAAAATAAAGGTGGTAGGGATTATAATTATCTGCTGGCGCATTCTCTGCCTCAATCGTAACGGCAATTTATGCTCGTTAAAGAATTTTTCATAACTACTTATATCAATATTTATTATAAAAGTTTCGCTGAGACAAAATAAATAATAATTTTTAACGAATTCTATGAAATTTTGATTGAATTTTTTTTATTATTTCATCCTTCAATACTATAATATAGAAATACAAAAACTATCATTTAATTTTTTATCAGATGTCACAGATCTATCGTGCGAAGAGCTGTAGATGTATAATTTAAAGCCTCCCCTTTTAGACACCGTCATGGCGATAATTGCTGACTTCTTTCTTGAACTGTCAGTTGATCAGACACAGATGATTTAATATTGTCACTCCTAAATACATAAGCGAAATTGTAACCGGTTATACATTCAGCTCTGCAAATCCATTTGTGTCATTGGTTGTTAACAGGCCGCTGTCTTCATTCCACTTTAACTTCACAGAGTGACCATTAACATTAGTTACTGTTAACATATCCTCTCGCAACGAATTTTCATCTCTGGTAGATTTTGCTTTATTTCTTTTCTCAGTAATAACAGTTTAGAACAAACAGTTTAGTTCTTCTCCTTCTGGTTAAAAGTCCAAAAATCCTGTTTTAGATAAATGCCTGTATTTTTTAAATTATTTAACTTGGACAGTATAGCTGATAATAATAATAATAATAATAATACTTTATTATGAATTAAATAAAGAAATACCATTTTACAAGTACATATAAGTATTATACGGCTTGGATATTCCGTCAGCCGGAGTTAGATGTAAAGCAGAAAAAGAAAAAAAAAAAAAATCATTTATAGCTGATACATCCCGTATGAAGCCATCTCCACAAAAACTATCAAAATTACCTATTTGAATTGCCTGCTGTATATTTATATTTTGAGTTATATTCAAAACGTTTCTGCCCACATCTTTAATAACGTTTTCATAATCATTATGCTCGGATTGATTAACCAGGAAAAATTACATTATTTTTCCTTGTTCGATTTTCTGATTCTTCTGTTTTATCTCTCAACTTTCTGTTTTCTTGCTTTAAGGCTGTTTAAATCTCTTCTTACTTCATTGTAGCCGGACAACACTTTCTCAATTTTATTGTCTATGTTATTAAAATCATCTTTGGTAGCCACCTTGACCATTTGTCCATTTAATGACTTTATCATGCCCATCATATGATGTAGCCAGACAGGTTGTATGCTATCACTAGATGCTTCCATTTCACTTAAATTATCTGGTCGAGAGATTTTACTTGTCATTTCTGGCGAATTTAGGGCACTCCTACTTTTAGACTCTTTAGCCCTGGTCCCCAAGTATTTTTCAATAGACTCTTGACTCATTAATATTAGAGCGCTAGAAATTATAATAATTAATCTTATATTTTATATTGAAATTTTACGAAAACATACGTATAGTTGATAGAGGTAACCTTGTATGTAACAACAGTGATGCTGCTCTCCCCACTACTTTAAGTCACACACACTAAATCCACTACTATCTTCACTAGTTTTATTAAAAGCTATAATAAATCTTATTAATTTTCTAATTGTTTCGCTGCACCAAACTTCATGAAAATTTAGTATAATGTAGAAAAACTATAAAACAATAAAAGTCGCAATTTTTATAAATTAGCCTATTATAAAACTTCAAAAAAAAGTCACTTAAACACAGAGCTATATGAACAAGTCTATACTCAAAAATAAATAAAAAATGATAAATATGTTTATAGTATTATAATGTTTATGAAGTTTAAGGAAAATTGTTGAAACCATTTTCGAGAAAATCGCCTTTCCTTCCGGTTTATGGATTTTGATCGAAATCTTATAGCCGGATACGGAATAAAAAGTTATGTAAACGGAATACCATGTTTGAGCTTCCCGCTCATTTTCCGTTTTTGAGATATGTATAGTTTCTCTTACAGCTAGTAATAACAACAGATGTTATTTAGATGAATCTGAATTATGAGTTATTTTCTTAGAATATTTCCATAATATTAATAGATATAATAAAATTCTAAAAACTTGATAAGCAAGTATTTATTCATTACAAGATAAGAATGTCTTCTGGACATTCCCTCTTAGTGTACTACTACACGTTAGATTGGCTAAAAAAAAGTTTTTTTTTTTTGTTTTTTTTATAAAAGATAATATCTTACTCTATCCTAATGTTTTTTTTTTTTTTTTTTAATGGCCTTAGCAGTCGAAGCCATAGCCAACTAATGTTTAAATTTTCAACTAAACAATTTTCCTACTAAATTTTTATTTTAATACTTTTTATAAATTTTACTATATTCTTATAAATTTCTCTATTTGCGGTTGATAATATTAAAACATAATTGAATGGATGCTCGATATAAGGAGTTATTTCGTGGAATAGAATTCTTCTTTCATTTTTGTATTTTCTGCAGGTCATTAAAATATGTTCCAAAGTCTCTTTTTCATTGCATGTTGCACATTTGTCATTATTAAATATCCCAATTCTATGGAGATACGCTGCACACAAGCCGTGGTTGGTTCTCAAACGGTTTATTATTCGACAAAAGTTCTTCTTTAAATCTTCACCTTTATACCACGGTCTATCGCTTATCCTGTTATTTATTTTTTTGTAAAATTGACCCTTTTTACTTTCAGTGTACTCCTCTTGCATTCTTTGCCATACGTTTTGTTTAATTTTAGGATAAAATTCTCTATATGGAAACTTCATATCAATAGTATCTCCTTCCATAACCGCTTTTTTAGCCAGACAATCCGCAACTTCGTTTCCCTTCACACCATCGTGTCCCTTTACCCATCCCATCTTTACTCCTATATATTTATCTTCTATTTTTCTAATCATTTCTATTATTCTCAAACCAATATAATTATCTTTCTTGTTACTAGCAAAATTTTGTAAGTATAATAGACTACTTTGACTATCTGAAATAATTATTAAATTATTAATGTTCTGCAAGGTGTCTGCATACATAAGGGCTTTATAAATAGCTATTAGCTCTACTAAAAATATGGTACAAAATGAAGGTAACTTGTACATTGCTTTATATTGGTTCTGTGGGTCGTAAAATGCCGCACCACACCCCATGCTATTTTTTGAACCGTCCGTAAATAAGCAAAAATTATTTTTTATTAACGATTGATTTATTTGAGATTTGGAATAGAAAATGCAAATCTGGTTTATATAACAAGAATAATTGATTTCATATCTTGGTAAGATCCATGAGGAATTCACCAAATTCTGATAGGAATGAGTATCAATAAAACTAATGGTTAAGGGAGGAGATTTTTTCTGCTGCCAGTAGTTTCCGGTTAGGACCTGTAGATTTAATGAACATACTTTTGAATACAATAACCGGTTGTATGCCATTATTCTTAACATGAAACGATCTGTGAGCATTTTTCTCCGGCATTCTAGTGTTAATTCACCCGCTTCAGATAATAATACATCAATAGGAGTCGATTTCAATAAACCTAAACATTGTCTCAAACAACTGTTGTGGATTACATCCAGCTTGCTTAATGCAGAAAGCGACGCCTGACCATACAAACTCGAACCGTAATCGAAAATAGCTCTTACCGTAGCTCTATAAAAAAGTAGTGACATCTCTGGGTCCGCTCCCCAATTTAAGTGGCAAACCATTTTTAATATATTTGTTTACTTTTCTGATTTTTCTTTAATATTATTAATATGTACAGTCCAAGTTAATTTTCGATCGAAATGCATGCCTATCCTAATATCTACTCTTATAATAACATTCCCTTCCCCCTCCTCCCAGTTAATATAAAAAGAGCAAAACAAAAAATCTAGTTCGAAACTCACACCAACTGGATTTCTCATCTTTTAAATGTCAAATTGTTTTGTAAATCAGAATTTTCGCAATATATTGAATTACCCAATAATCACTTATATGGTATGTGAAGGTTGTATGGTACAGGAATCGGTTACGATATAAATAAACGATATTTTATGGGAAGACTTAATTGACGCGTGCCTCATAATCTACTGAAAATAAATTCACATGTTAAAAGAAATCATTCATGCTGTTTAAAAGAGATATGTAAAAAGTACTAAAAAAAAAAAAATCCGTTCAGGATTAGGACTCGAAACCACTGAGGCACAAACAAATACTTGTGTACATAATGTTTAGTAAAAATATTTGTTTCACGCTCGGATGACCTTAAGACAACATATATTTCTGACGAAAATTTCAAAGAATATACTCGAAAATATGCTCGGATCGCAATATAAAACTGGATTAACTGGATCATGAGTAAAAAACTGAAACGCAAATTTCAGATAAATAACACCAATTAATTTTAAAATAATAATATATAACAAAGTAATTTTTTGTGATGAAAATATTTTAAAAAATTCTCAACTAAACTTCAACTGAATTTGTGTTACGTGACCTGTTGCAGGTTTTTATATCTTACAATTACTTTTCTCTCTAATATGAATCAAGACAACGTACTACATTACTGGAATTTTTTAATGATCTGTTTAACACATGTGTATTTTGTATTCACCGGTCATCTCTATTGGTGTTATTAAAATAAAAAAATAAATTATCACCAGTTGGTTTTTATTGTTTTAAAATAGGGTATTGTTCTGTATTTTTCTAGTGAAAGGTTATTTACTTTTATTATAATTAATTTTTTTATCTCCATATCTCTCTTCTTTTTTTTCACCCTAAGCCCACGCGGTCGTTTACAAACTTGGCAATCCGACTTCTAGCAACCCAGTAAAAAAAAGCTGTTTTCATATAGAGATTATGTGGAAGTTCCTCATGCTGGCATCTTCATTGCAAAGATTGCAAAGGTTATTGATCACAGTGCCAACTTTGTGAAGGTGTTTCTGCAGATAATCGTTTCCATCGTGGCAGGGTACGAAAATTGCAGTAAAACTGGTCAGATCAGGGGGCATCTTTCTCTGTGATCGACAAGCGAAGCAAATTGCTTTTCTTCTGCTTTCTTCGAGTGATCCTCTTTATTAAAGCTTTCCAGCAATTGATTTCCGATCGCTCGCTTTGCTGTAAGTGGGACTTCTGCCAATCGATCAGCTTCCTCATTTCCTTGAATCCCTAAATGTCCATTTAATCGCAACATCCTTAACCTGCCTCAATCATCTATGAGCTTCTTGCAATTATTTATTTAATAATATTGCATTATATTTATCTAACAATAGCATTATAGGTTGCAATTTCCACACGTGGCTAGTGACTGCAGTAATGCTGCCTGAGAGTCACTGCTTTATTTATACATCTGGCAACTATTTCTTATAATGCAATTGCTATAGCATGTAATTCTGCATCAAAATTTGATGCTAACCTTCCGACTGCAGCAGACAATTTAAAACAAGTAGAAAAAACTCCTGCTCCTCCATTGTAGTTTGCTCCTTTGGCAGAACCATCGGTCTAGATATGTATCCACAAGGTGGGGAAGTATACTGCTCGTTGATGGTTTCAAGAGCCAGACATTTCAGTTCCTGAGAAGGACAGATTTTTTTTATTGACTCCTTAGTAAGTGTCAGGCAAGCTACTGCCAATACAGGAAGTGGACCACTGTGAAGTGATAGTGAAAGTGTCCCGCTTATTCCAAATCTTTGAGGTTTCTTTAGGTACTTAAATCCTGAATTTTGCCAGAGAAACAGTTTTGGGTTTTGAGCCTTTGAGAGCCAGTAATCTATGTTGATCCTTTTTAACCTCTCATCCAAATTTTATAGGGCTATCTCTCGTCTTATATCACTTTTATAATTAACAAAAACTAAGTTGGATTCATTTATATATTGTAATGTATTTTTCCTTTTATTCAGGCTTCACTTATATGTAGTTAATAGTTTTATTTTGTTCTTCCAACTTCCAATCTAGCATCTAGAAATTCCAAAAGGTTGAAAAAAATGGTTTAATCATTCAACACACGAAAATTGAATGAAAAAATAAAACTATTCACTATTTTAATGTATATGTAATATGTATTGTAATGTATAGGCAAAGCATGAAATTCAGGTATTCTATTACTTGCATACATTACCTAGCTACTTTAGGCAAGGTATGAAACATCCTTTTTATTTCATACTTGGGCTAGGTGTTCTGTAGATTGCCTAGGCATTCTATAGAATATCTACGTCGTTTTAGGCAAAGTACGGAAAAACTTGAAAAATAACTAGGCCATGTAAAATTAAGGCCTAGTTATTGATGGTAAATTATTACTGAAGGAATGTACTATTGGTGGCTTTTTGCAATTGTACTATTACCAATCAGATAACACATTATATTTTCCTTCACGATCTAAAATATTCATTTATATAAATAATATTAATCAGTGCAACTATTTGGTGCTCATTAAGAGGATTTAAGTTTTGTTGTTTTTTTCAATAAGAAAATAGATACATTTGCTACTTCATTTCCATTAACATAATTTTACTTAAACAGGCTTCTTTTTTTTATCCTCTCGCGTATGTGTTACTTCTTCTCTACCCTCATCCATTCTGCCTACTCGGTCGCACGTCCTCTCTTCCCTTCCGTAGCTGCTGCGGCGGCCGTGTAAAGTTGAAGCAGTCACGGAGGGAGAACCAAGGGGACCCAAAACAAACCGTTCCGAGGATACTATGTCTTCAGTTTCTGACCTTTCTCGATTCCGCTGAATGCTAAAATCTTAACCAGTATTGTAAACACACTAAGCCACATATAGTCCCTCTGTATGTGGCCACAGGCTTTGTTGGTTTTTCCTTCGCTCATAGGTATATGAGATGTATATTTATGAAACCTAAATAGAAGATTCTCTTCATGCAGTGGGGAGAGATGACATCGCTCTGTTGTTTCCAAGCCTGTTTACACTCTGTCGTCGCTTCGCTATCGCAATCCGCGCGAGGCTTCGCCTGTCAGCGAGGTGGGGGAAGAGGGGCAAGTTTGCGATCTACCTTGACTGCTTTTATCTGGGAGTTTATAGGCCTTAAAGAAGGATGCATGATGAGAATTTACGATTTACAAGATTTGTTTGGTCAGATTCATATATATTTTTGAAAATTTACAGAAAGAGTACACAAAAATGCTTGATATTTCAAGTCTGAACACATAACCTCACAAACATGATGTAATCGCTCTAGCTTTATAGGGAAGGTAACTTTGCCTGCTTCACCATTGGCATTTTACAGAATGCCTAGGCAAAGTATGTAATTGGGCTAAATTCTACACATTGCCTAACGACTTCAGGTAATGTATGAAATGCCTAGTAGCATTCTATAGAATGCCTGATTTCATACTTTCCCAGTAACATATATATTTATACATATATATGTATTTACACCACCCCCGAATTTATTTAAAAAAATATAATATTGGTGATTGTGTGGTAGGGAGAATACATCTTGCCCTGAGGTGGGGATGAGAAAGAAAAATAGTTACGTGTGGCATGCCGCGGTAGTACTAGCAGTTAGAAGTTGGCCCGAAGAATGCAGATAAGATTATTAGCTAGCTATTAATATTTTTGTCAATGAGCTCATAAAGATTATTTGAAATATAATATATTAGAAAATTTATACTAGGATTTTATAAGATTAGTAGTTCTTTTACAAAATAATATTTTATTCATTTAATTATGTTTTTGAATTTAAATTGTGTTTGTGTATTTAAATTGTTTGTGTATTTAAATTGTGTTTGTGTATTTTAATTTGTTTATATAAAATTTTGTAAATAATAATTTTGATCCTTTAAATTTATGTTAATCAATAGAAATCACAATATATAGTAAGTCAAATATTAATTTTATTTCTAAAAATTATTTTTTCATTTTATACATACATATACACATTCACACATCTATTTGATTCTAACACTCAAAGAACCTCAAAATTGAGTTTCCAATGAGTTCTAAAAAATTTGACTATTCAGAATATTTCTTCTTATCGTAAAAAAAGTAAAATCTTCCATAAATTTCCTATTTGTTTGATCGGGCAACAGTTAATAGAAATAACAAATATATGATATGTTTTTCCTCTATATTAAAGAACTTGGCACTGAATTTTAAATGTCACAGTGTTTCTAGGAAGTGAGTAGTCATTAGATCTAGAGTAGGGCAGGGTGAGAGGAGCTGTGTAACAATTCGCCGCAATTTGCCTGCATTTTCCTCATTTAATTCTCAGAATTATAAAATAGGTTGTCATTTATTAATAAATACATTTGTTTACATCCCTTAGATGTGATTAATAATTATTTAATTAATTTTTTTTAATATCTGGGATTTTATTCGTTGTAGCATGCATATTTCTGATGTTCTATTTCTGGTTATAATATATTACCGCTAATAATTATATGAGGAAGGTTATAAGCTGTACTAACCTAATAAAAACAAACATTCTGGAATTAGAACTTTCTCAATGTTGCAATTCTCATCATACTACTAGTTGGCAAGATTTCTTCAATCTTGGTATTTTCACAAAACGTCTATTTTACCTACATTGCATTGGAATGCCATTTCACGAGAAAGTAACGTTTAATATCAATTCAGTCCTTCCTCTTACAGTATAAAAGAAAGTATTAGATGGAAAGCAACAAATGTAAATAAATGTTTGCGGTTTATTAGATTTATATAATTTCTGAGAAATATTATTTAGTAGTTGTATATTTGTGACAACCAGTTGTCAGCCCAACACGTTGATTTATGCATCTAAAATTATGGTTACCATTTTCAATTAATAACCATATAACATTTTCATTGCTTCATTTTGTGATCATTGACCAGTTTCGACGTTCGCCAATCATCAGTATGTCTTAATAAAAAAGTGTAATAAAATACATGCTTGCACAGAGCAAAATCAGTTTATACATTTGTTGGAAAGTGTTTTGCTATGATCTAACTAGGTTAAAGAAGGGGTTGTCTATACGTGACTAAGGCCATATGTTGTTTTCATTTTTAAAAGGCATTGTCCTTTTAATAATGAAAACATCAATAAGTGACATATGCAACTTAAATTTTACATTACTAAATTATTTGTAGTATCTTATTCCTTGATTATCGAAGCAATATATAATTTAATTACTAAAGAACACCGCGTCAGTTAAATGAAGTAAATAACGGTAAGATAGTAAAAATAAATATAATGCAAAACAATTAAATTTTATAACCATGTTGTCTGCCATTCAGTAAATTGTCTCGCATAGATATGCTCTCCGACATTCATAACCATGCTATCTGACGTGTATATATAAGCCTCTTTACACCCGCATATGCGCATGCGAACAACAGATTTTTTTTTTATATATGATTGTTTATAACGTTTTTGGGTATTTATTGTGGGAAGATGGCCAGTCTTCGTCCTTTTATGTATGAGTGTACCAATGTTAATATCGTGGAGATGTCATCGGGTTTGTATTTGTTTACTTTTAAGTGGTTGGCGTAGTAGTTGGAATCTGTTTTTTGATATTTGTAAGGTGGTATGTGTTTTTTTCATTCATTGCAGCAGTGAGATTTATGATCAAATGTATAGTTGTAAATGTCGGAGAGCATATTTATGTGAGATAACTTATGTGAATGTCAGATAACATGCTTATATAATCTAATGCTTTTGCAATATTAGTATAAATTTTAATGTAAATCTACTTCAAAACGTAATTTAAGTTGCACATTCCACTTATTGAAGTTTTCATTTTTAAAGGGACAATGCCTTTTAAAAAATGAAAAACAACAGGTGCCCTTAGTCAGGTATAGACAACCCCTTCTTAACCTAATTAGGTCTTAGCAAAACACTTTGCAATCAGTGTATATACTGATTTTGCTCTGTGCAAGTCTGTGTTATCACACTGTTATATCAAGACATCCTGACGATTGGAGGAACGCCCGAAATCCGGTCGATTACCACTAAATGAAGCAGGCTATCCGGAAAATATCTTTGACACTCTGTATCAATCAGAATATAACATTTTTGTATTAGACCTTTTTTATTTGCAAGTTGATGGACAATTCCCATTTGGTCTTCTAAGAGAATCTGGTTACTCTCAACCCATGTGTTAAACGGCTTTTTAGCAACTGACTAGAAAGCTTACAAATACAATTCACCAGAGCAATGCCCCTATAATTTGATTGGGCAAGAGCTCCACTCTTTTGAAAAGCTGTATAAATTTAATTAAGCCCCAATTTGTTTATATCCTCACTGAATAATTCCATGTCTCACTGAATAAATTAAGAAAATAGTACCCTTCCAAGCAGCAGATAAAAATTTAAAACCATCATACAGGACTAGATCCAACGCTGGGGATTTATTTATTTTACTATTATTTTTACACGTAGATTGCTCAGCCATGGTAAGTTGATCGTCGGGAAAACGATGTAATAAAGCAAAAAAATTCATATCAATATTCGGGAAAATAATGCGGTTTAAAAATATGCTTAAAATATAATTCCACTAGTTTAAAGTATATACAGTGATCTTCAAACTGTAAATCTCTGGGGGTTCCGCGAGTCAGAATAAAAATTATAAAACACTCATACTAGTTTACTAGTGTTTATTAACTAAAAAATTTAAAGATGCAGATTATCCAGAAGTTTCTCACAAAGCTATAAACATTTTAATGCAATTCGGAACAACTTATTTAAGTGAAAAATCCTTCTCAACATATGTGGTAACAAAAACAAAATATAGAAACAAATAAAATGTATAATATAAATGCGACTGCAGTTAACATCAAGAAAGCTAGATTTCTACAGTTTGTGAAAAAAATTGCAAGCACACCCCAATTACTAAATATAATGCGAGGGTAGATGAAACCTGGAGCACAAGTTATCAATGAGTAAATTACATTAATTTTATGTTAAAATTTATTAATAAAAAATACAATTATTTTCCTTAATTTTCTTCACATAAAGTACCTATAACATATTGATTTACGCATGATATAGTTGTAAGCCAGTATGTTGAATTTAAATTGTATTAGATATAACGGTTAAAGAAAAACATGAAGTTGAGGGATCGAGGACTTCCCTGTTTTGTGTAGGCTGTTAGAATAAGGCCCTTAGAAGTAAGAAAGTAGAATGTAGGCTAGTAAATGTAGATTAACAAGTTAGAATAGGCCATAAATTCCGTTAGGATAAGATGTAGGCTAAGCCAGTCTAGGATGTATATTAGATTAAGTTAGAAATAGGATAGTTTAAGAATAGAATATAATAGGAAAATTAGTCTGGGGAATCGGACCCCAGAAGAGGAAGAAGGATGGATGGGCGTGGTGAAGAAGAGGGGAGCACAAAAAAGGGGAAAACGGTTGCTGTACAATAGTGGAGAAGGTTGCGCGAAGCAACAATAATTGAGTTAGTTTTGGGGCCCGAAATGAAAGAAATTCATGCTTGATTCCTACGAGTGGCAACATCAAGGTGACGGATTTTTCCACCGTTCTACGCTATAGATCATCTTCTTGCCTTTACGGGGATTTTGTCGAACGAGGAACTGCTCAGCTAGAGGACGACCAATCCACCAGCAGGAGACAATTTAAATAAAAGAAAAGGCAGCCAAACCCCTAGTTTCTGCCCTCCAGGTCTATACCCCGAGGAAGTTAAGAAAACATCAGGTTTACAAGTAGTGAAACAGAAAGGGGACAGAGCTAGTTTTCTTTTTTTTCCCTTTTCCTCAGTCAGGTGACACTCGCTTTCCCTTTTTATAGTTATTTCTTTTTTTTTATTATTCTTTCTCTTTTCTTCTGTATATATTTATAGTTATGTGTTTAATTTTTTTTTGTTGGTTATAAAAGAAAATAATTTTTTTTTACTCGTGTTTTTCCTCTGTAAGTAATTTGTTTTTTCTTTCTTTTTCTTTTCTTTGTAAAGTGTATTTGTAAATTTCTTTTTTGTTCATTTGAAAATACAGAGGTGAAAATTGTTTTGTTAAACCAATCCAGGCCTGTTTGTTTGTCATATATCCCTCAAATGTACGAGTAAGTTTTAGATAGTCAACCAGCACACCGTGCGTAGAGTTACTAGGCTGATAGCTCATAGAACGCTGGTTCAATTCCAGCGAGACCCATTTGCAAACTACTTTTTTTGGGGGTTTCGCTCGTCTATTTTTTTCCCCCTTTTTTCCTTTTCTCTCTCCTTTTTTATTTATTTACTTGTTTTTTATTATTTGTTATCTATTAATTATAGGTTATCTATTATTTGTTAATATTAATACCATTATTAGTAGTGGCCCTGACCCGTAATTCTGTTCGTAACTTCATCCTTATAATTCCTGTTTTTTTTTTTTAATACTATTATTTTCCCGACCTATTATTATTGTTAGTATCCTCCTATTCCGATTATCATTGCCTTAATTTTCCCGTCCTTTTTCCCTATCCCTCTCCCTCCACCTCCCTATAGCAAAAGACCCCCCCTGTCTTCACTGGGCTAACCGGAACGGCACCGCCCTAGATTCACAGGGCTGTAACAAATGTTGGTTATCTTCAAAGAAACAGCAGTTTTTTAGCCTTTATTTTTGATTAATGTTTTATTTTATTATAATAGTAAACCGAATAGGGAAGGGGACAGCTAAGTGGTTAGCATACTGGACCCCATGCGGAGTACCCGGGTCGATTCCAGCTGTGTTACCCTTAGATTTTTTCTTTCTATGAACCTCTACAGCTCACTGTGATGGACAGTGCTCGGTGATGGACAGTGTTGTCTGTAACGAGAGAACATTATCCGGAGGCCGGCAGTGCACTGAGAAGGCTCCGGGCATCAATGACCATGATGTTGACGCACCTTAAATTAAATAAAAAAAACAATAGTAAAACGATGTTTCGGCGCCTGACCACACCATTTTCAAGAATAGAAAAAAATAAAATAAAACTTTAATAAAAAATGGAGGCTAAAAAACTGGTGTTTCTTTGAAGATAATCAACCCAATACAATTTAAATTCAAAATACCAGACTACAACTATATAAAGCATATACCATAATGGTGGAACCAATGAATCCACCTGAAGATTTAAAAGAAATTTAAGACTTTATCTATTCAAAACAAAATATTTCAATACAACAAAAAATTGTTTATATTATATTATACACAACCTGGATGTCACCTTTTGTGCAGCTTCTGCTGTTGGCAGGGTGCATGTTTGGAAGGTGGTAGACAGGGTGACTGGAGATTACAGGGCGATACTTTTCGAAGTTGCCTGGGACACCAAGCCATGTACCACCTACGAAGGTCTAGAAAGATTCTCAATCAATAATGCTGATTGGGAAAGATATAAGGCCCTTCTCCTGTGCAGTATTCACACAATACATGTCCAAGGGGATATCATTGCTGGTGTTGGCACAGCATTCACTGAGGTAACTGAGGCAATAGCGGGTGTGAGTGGAGAGGTGCTAAAGAAAGTACCCACTAATCGCACGCGCCGTGTCCTTGGTGGACACGGGATCAAACAGCAGCCAAAAAAGATGTAGCCAGGAAGCGAAGAAGATACCAACGGGAACACAATTATGAATCCCGTCAAAGATATATAGATGAGTATCGGAGTGCCCGAAGGCGGTATAAAAAGATGGTGTACCGGCCAAGACCTCAAGTTGGCGGGAGTTTATGGAATCAGAAAGCAATGGAGATCCTTGGGGTATTGTATACAAGGTGCAAGTGAACAAAATAAGAATGGACCTGATACTAGCTAGTCTACATATGGACGGAGACGGATGCCGGGTCCTAGCGGGGGTCGACTGAGCACTTACTGAAAGTACTCCTCCCTGAGTATAACCATCTGAACGACACTTTGTTGCAAAAAAAATTGTCGCGAAGCAGCCTATGAGTCACTTCTCTGGCTGAATCCGTAATAGAGTTTAATATATACGATGAAAATTTGAAATCGTGAAATTTGTTTTTGGCGAAATCAAGAACAAAAAAGCTCCAGGAATGATAAGATAAATGGAGGAATTGTCCAGAAAAATGAAGACGTTCTAAGCCAGTATCTGCTTGACCTTTTCAATGGATGCCTGAGATTGCAATACTTCCCCAGTCAGTGGAAAACAGGGCTTATCAAAGTATTATATAAAGGTGGGAATAAGCCCATAGATAATGCGTAGTGTATCGATTGATGCAACTCCGACCCGTTTTTGGGAAACTGCTGGAGAAACTGATTATAATGAGATTGAAAAGCTTTATCAGTTTCAGTCCCAGCCAGTAAGGTTTTGTATCGGGAAGACCGACGACAGATACGATATCGAATATCCTTGAATTGGTGCGTGGCAGTGGGGACATAGCTGGGGTGGGCCTTTGATACTGGTGGCCGACTATTCTGGAATCACTCAGAAGAAGAATTGTCCGCCGAATCTTCTGAAATTGATTCAAAGCTGTCTCACCCAAAGGGTGGCGAAGCTAGTGACTCAAGCCGGCGAGATTTCAAGGCCAGTAACCAAAGGTTGTCCGCAGGGCTCAGTGGTGCGCCCGTTACTGTGGAACCTAGTTATGGATGAACTGCTAGAGCATATTGAGAATATGGATTAATATTATTGCATACTTTATGTTTGACTGTTCTAGGGGCAAGTCTACTTACTCACATTTTTTATACTAGTTGAATTCAATTAAATAATAAACAAAATACAGTCCACTTTTTAACTCTAGTTAAAAGGTCCAATTTATAGTTGAATAAATACACTCTAGTGTATTTATTCAACTATAAATGGGACCTTTTCTCAATTGAGAGAAAAACCAATCACCTCAACAAATGCTATAAACTTTAAATACTTTGAGTTTGCTCGTGAAGTAGCGGCAATACGAAGGACTAGACGGATATGTAGAGGTCCGCCTCCCAGTGGCAGGGTCGGGAACTTGCCTGCTATGTAGGCAAGGCTAAGTGACCATAGGCACCGGTTTTGGCACTATGCGCTAGCTACGGTGGCCTGGAGTGTGCTCAATAATAATAATAAGTAATAATATATATTATATACAAAAATCATCTCTACTCTTGAAAATGGCATGGTCAGGCGCCGAAACGTCAAGTTTTATTATTAAAATAAAATAAAACATAAAAAAAATTAAGGCTAAAAAACTGGTGTTTCTTTGAAGATGAGACCAACCTAATACAATATTGATTTACTTTAAATATTGTTTTAAAATATATTTTTCTAAGGGTGGGATGGGGTTCCCCGAGAAACCTTGTACTTCTAAGGGTTCCGTGAGTCGACAAAATTGAAGACCATATGAATAGGGTTGGTATACTGTTTACTAAAGACCAAAATGTTTCACGTCCCCAACATTTTTAAATTGAGACCTAATACCTTCATTGCCAGTTTTTATCGCTTTAGCCCTCTTTGTAGATAGATAGATAATTTTATTGCCTTCAAATCATTTGTACATACCAGGCTCGTCACAATAAATATTACACAATATATAAAAAAGTACATAAAATTAAAATAACTGTCAACAGTTTTTGTATTAACAAACACGCACATAATATAATATACTATAAACCGCCAATCTAATATTATAAAAACTGAGAAGGGGAAAAATTATGGAAATCATTTTATAGTATTATAGTTATTGTTTTGTTTTTTATAATTTTGTTAAGAATTCATCTTGGGCGTATATACATTTGGCTAGTTTAAACCTGCGCGTCAAGATTGTGCTCCATATTTTTCATCCCTTCCATAAGTTTCTGTCCAATGGTGTAAAATGTATATAATTTTTGTCTCAAACTTTCTGTAAATAAAGTATTATCGTAATTTACAATTGTCTGCCAATTTGTTAAGTTAAGCGACAGATAGAACCATTTTTACTTTTTCTTACGCCTAGTAAGAGGAAGTATTGTATCGTCTCAAATTTGCCCTTAGATTTTCTCTTCCTAGGAGTCTCTACAGCTCACTGTCCGGTGTGGGCAGTGTTGTGGGTAGCTAGAGAACATTGCTTGGAGGCCGGCAGTGCACTAAGAAGGCTCCGGGGGCACAATAGGTCTTTCAGATTGCAGTGCAATAATCCCCTACAACAATCATCGTCTCAAATTTTTGATATCGAGTTTTCACCGGAAATATCCGTTTTGAGGTCCCCTCGGTCCAAAACATGATTTTTAGTGGTCTGTGTGTATGTGAACAGCATAGCTAAAAAACGAAAAATCGCATATAGTTCAAATCTGATATTCCATGTAGGTATCACCATGAGATCCGAAAGTAGGTTATCTGTCAAAATTCCTCAACCGAAAGTACCACTTTACTGAATGGTTTTTTTCACTTTTTTGCAATTTTCTCAAAAATGGCTCCAACGATTTTCTTAAAAAGCGTTTTTACTGAAAAGTATTTTTCAAAGTTCTGCTATTTTTCTGAAATGATTTCCTTGAAACTAACTATGTGAACTACACATATAAAGAGCTACACATATTTGAGACAATTCTCCGGGTAAAGTTATTTAAGTGGGCTTTTAGGCGCGGGAAAATGTTATGTTTGCCTCTAAAGTGCTATCTTAGTTAATTGTAAAATTCTACCATCTAGAACAAAATTAATTAGAAACAAATAGATTGCCTAAATTCCAAGTTATAAGAAGCTTAGTAAATTGGAAGTGTGTTTTTGCTAAACAGTTTTTTCAGATTTTGTGATTTTCTCCATAAAAACGCCGACGAATTTCATTAAATTTGGTACTTAATTTTCATTAAATTTCATTAAGTATGTCAGTTACAATTTTGAAAACTGTTGTAAGAGAACGTTTGTGAGTGATTAATACCTGATTTTTTTTACTTTATAGCCCTTTCTCTTAATCGTGGTTAATTTGAGAAAGTTTTAAAATAACATTCGTGGAATATAAAGGTGGAAATAGATGGAAAGGTGGAAATTTCTTTTCGCCTTGTAATACCAATAAGAATGTAATGAAATGACTGTTTAGTGCTGAAACCTGGTGTGTATATTGAGAACTAACCTCTAAACTAGGTACTTCCTTGGTATATTCAATTTCATTAATGCTATAAAGTATCTGGTCCAGTTTATATTAAGAATATATGTAAGTAAATATATTAATAAAAATATTATAATTGTCTTAAATGTATGCATTGCTTCCATCAATTTCATCTTACTTCGTTCTTTTTTGTGTACACTTGTCTCGAGAAACCACACTTAACAACAAAATCCACACATCCAACAAATAGAATAGGAAATAAGTTTCTTAATAATTTACGTATGCAATAAATAAAACCGTATGCTATTATTCATACCATTTTACCACCAACAATTCTAACAGATAGCTACATAATGAGAAGGGCTAACTTAATAGCATTTTAGTACATAGATTAGAATAATAATGCATGTCCTAAACTGTTTCACATTACTTTATGGTATTTGATCATTTATTTTTAATTTATGTGGGTGAAATATGATGATTTCTTCGAATTCTCTTAACTAATCGCCGCATGATAGATAATTTTATAGGCAAAGATCCTTTCTTGATTAGGTTTTGTAACAATATGGGGTAACCAGAATGAATCTCAAGTCATAATGTATAGGTTCGCCTGCCTGGGCCATTTAGGGCGCATTTGTTATTGTATACTTAAAATTATTGTGATTACTACATTTTGAAGAAACTTGTGCATTTCTATATTATTTCATTTCTTTCTTGTAACAATCTGTCACCGAGAAGGATGATCTTTATAATCACATTAAAACTGCTACATATAATAAAGATTACTGTATTTCCTCTATTTTTTCATTAAAAGATTTACAAATAAATTAGTTACTTTGAGTCCAAATGTAGTCCTTGGAACAACTATAGGTGCTCTTTGGTTGTTCCTATAGCGTCCGTGGAACTAGAAATGAATTTCATTGACTTCGATGAAATATTAGAGCTTTTGTCTGTTGTGAAAAAGTTGCTGCTATGGAACAACGATTTTGGGATTAATGAGAGTATCCATTAATGCTCAACGACAGTTAAAGACCCAGGCTTCATTATTAAATTTTAAGTTATGAAAAAATTTGGTGAGAATGGGTCAAGAAAGAAACATTCAATTATGGCAACGTTTCGTCAGAGTTTTCTGCCTTTATCAAGGCTTCAATATATAGATCGTCGTGAAGATGGGAAAAAGAATTTTGAGGGGAACTTTGAAATATACAAATTTTTTTACATCACAGAAACATAAAAAAGAAAATTAAAAGTTACTAGTTGCTTGTGTTAAATCATCTACAGAAATATGGCATTTTCTAACGATTAGGATAGATTATTATTTTTAAAATGAATTTAAGAATTTGAAATAAATGTTTACATTTTTTGAAGATACAACTATTAATTTTTACAGCAAACGACAGATTGCAGAACTAGTACCAAATAGCCAAGCAACCAAACCGACCTTTCGTTTCTTGTCTCAATGTAGTTAATGCAGAGTAAATATACATAATCAGTATTATATATTATATTAACCAATACGCCAAATATTAGGAGGAGGGAGGCACCCTCCTCGGAAGGTAAAAAATTATATTTTGTTAAATACGATCAAGTTTCCTATTTTAGTTTCATTTTTTTTTTCAAAAAAGTCTTTTTATTAACTAAAACTTGGTGACCCCGAAGTGATGCCGAAAGAAGAGGATACTAATTTGGCCGAACGACAAGACATCCACAAGGTATACATTGGCTGGAGCGGAAGTTTCCGACAAGGTTTTGCACACATTATGGCTCGAAAAGTGACCAGATTCGATTAATATGTCTTAATTGTAAAGTGATGAATATTTGGAATATATTGCGACAATGGCAGCAGAATAATGGAGATAACCCTCAAGCTGTCATATGTGCAACTAAGGTTATATCCATCCATAAGGCTAGATGAAATAGCTATAATTCTCGCTATTCTTGAAAAATCCTAGCTGACTTGCCTGCAGACAGAGTGCGAAGTAGGAGCAGAAGTACCAGCAGTTACTCAATCCTATGGTGAATACTGTTGGTATCACTCCACATTTGGAAAGAGATGTATACCAGAGAAATGTATCTATCCTGCTCTGTGATTGGAAAAATAAGGGAAACTCAGCGCAGCAGCCGAAGTAGGGGCAATTCAGCTGCCGAAAAAATTATTAGCGCGGCACATTTCGTTTATTTGTTAAAGAACTACGATTACTGGTTGATAGCAGATCAGCATAATTCCAGCAACGAAAAAGGACAGCATTGACAATGAACATTAATGTTAACTATTTGTTTCAAATATTTCAGTTTGTTTTAGTTCAGTCATTTGAACTGAATATGTTAACTTAACAATTTTATTTAAACGTGACTTTGTTACTAGCGGAGGAGTAGTGTAGGAGGCATCTTCCTTAGAATATGAGAAATTATTATTTTGTTAAATTGAGAATACGATCAAGTGATTATATAATAATTTTGTAATAATAAACATATGGTGATAATTAATGATTCATCTCGGAGTATCAGGCGGGCTTCAGAAGGGGCTATTCTTGCGTGGATAACATTTTTGCTCTGGTGAACCTGATATAATTGCAATTAGTCCAACCTAGGAAAAACGTTTATTGCATGTTTGTTGATTTCCAATCAGCTTTCGACAAAGTTAATAGACAAGCTTTGATGTACAAGCTCAATTTGCTGGGCTATCGTCCAAATTTGTCAAGAACTTGATTAATTATACCAAGGAACCCAAGCTGCGGTGTGGTCTGGGCAGGGAGTGTCTGAACTGTTTAACGTTGGTTGTGGTGTGCGGCAAGGATGCCTACTGAGTCCTCTTCTTTTTTCGTTGTATCTGAATGGCATACATGAATATCTGCAGGGCGGTATTGTGTTCCAGAATTTTACGGTAAAAGCACTTTTGTATGCGGACGATGTTGTCCTAATTTCCTCAGAGATTGAAGAATTGCAGTGCATGATTAATCAGCTTAATATGTTCTGTAAAATGTGCGACTTGCAAAAACCAAGACAATGATCTTTAGAAAAGGAGGAGGCAGAATAGCTAATAATGAACGCTGGTCTTTGGATGGTAGTCCGGTGGAGGTGGTTAACCGTTATAGGTATCTCTTCATTTTGTTGTCTCCTTCACTTTCATTTAGGCCTCACTTAGTCGAGAAGCTTTCCGTATCCAAGCGCGCTATGTGTACAGTCTGGGGGAAACTATTTTAAATAAGCACATAAACCTGGAGCTAAACATAAGATTTTTAAGGCAGCGTTAATGTCTATTATGTGTTACGGAGCGCAAGTCTGGGGTACTTACCTTCGGAGGAAGTGGAAAAGCTTCAACGTTTTTATCTGAAAAAACTATTTGCACTCCCGAGGAACACATCAAATTATATGCTTCTACTGGAGACGGGCAGTAGCCCACTATTCGCCGTGACCTTGGGCAGCACTTTTCCTATATCGTTAAAGTACTAAATATGGCGGACAATAGATTACCAAAGCGGTTGGCGCTGGAAGTCATAAGTAGCAAGATTTCGTGGTATGAGGAGTGGCTTAGATTGGCCAGTGTGCACTCCTTGCACCTGCATATCGACTGCGCAAATGCTTATTATCAGAACCAGCAGCTCCTCAAAAGTATTGTACAATGTCAAAATGTGTATGCATCAGTCATCCTACCATTTATTGTACAAAACTCTGAATCATAATGTCGATTACATAAGTGATAATAATGGTCTGGAGATGAAGCAATATATTTTTAAAATTCGTGGGGAGCTCCTTAATCTTAATTACAGGCATGGATGCATAATGTGAACTATAATTGTAGTTTATGTAATAGGAGTGAGCATAAGGACACTTACCATTTTCTTGCCATATGCCCCGTTTTGTCCGAATTTAGGGTTGCATGTTTTGGCAGACCTCAATTAGAATCTAATCTGGCAATAAGTTTGTTAAATGGCTCGGACTGGAAGTCGTTATTCGCGTATGTGAAAGCGGCTTACAATTACAGGCGTTTTCTAGTAAGGGAGTTTAATTTCGAGTACACGGTGGTTTTTATGACTTAATATTTTATTAACTTCTATTTAGCAAAGGATATTTTATTTCCTTATTATTTTTTAGAAAGTTATTATTAAGTTGTATTCCTTTATTTTTATTTAAGTTTTCATTTTTACCCTTTTTTTAAGAATCTATGTATTTTATTTATAATATTATCAACGTAGAATTAGAAACAATGTTATGCCTATTATATATATTGATATCTTTATTTAGTGTACTTTTCCAACTAGAGCTCAACTAATAGACTTTTTTTTTTAACCACTGTCATATTATGTTTGTTGAATTGGTTTCAGTATTTTCTTTGTATAATATTTTTGCTAATAAAACATTACTACTACTACTACTAATTAACGAGTGTGAGTGTTTTATATATTTAGTTTTCTTTTTCAAAAAAATCTTTTTATTAACCACAACATCTATAAAACTAAAATGCCAAATCTATCTCCTAAAGATTTATATATAAACATCTTTGTATGATCTGGTATCCGTCGTAGCATGCATATTCCTTTTACTCCTCACCAGATTTTCATCCATCGTCAGAGCAAATTCACCAAGTTCGTGTACAGCAAATGTTTCTGTTCTGTTACACTCACACTTGTTGGTTGGCAACTCTCTACACGAACTTGGTGAATTTTCTCATGTCGATGGATGAAAATCCAAAACCGGTCAGGAATAAAAGGAATATGCATGCTATGACGGATAAAGTACCAGATGTTATCCAGCATTGCGGACCCATCACATATTCAACAATCTTAATACGAATTTAATTTGACATTTTGTGCACAGCATTTTTTAAATAATACACACAATAACTGTAAAATTAGTAATTTGCCCTTTCTAATCACTGAATATCAATTCAAACTTATTTAAAGATCAATTCAGTTACTATATAATACATTCTTTGCGAAATTTTAAATAATTTTCATAATACTTGTCTGGTAGCATGTTGCCATGATGTGTTTGCATCTCTTTTTGTACTTCATAGGATATTTGTACTGTCAGCTCAATAAAATAGAAAATACAAAAGATAAAAAAATAAAGCGATTTAACAGTAATTAGATATACATAATGTATTGAAATATTTTGTACACTCTTGTTGCTAACGTTTAGAAACTAAGTTTACTTTACAACTAACTCATCAGTGTAATTAGAATATATTATGCCTTGTATTTTATTTTAACATGATTTTTAAAAATGCAACATTATTAAGTTTTTCTTGTCAACTGCGATAACATTTTTGTTTACTTATTGAGACTATTTTATAAAAAATTGCCAAGAAGAAATAAATGATACCTTCTATGCATAAAGCCGATGATTGATAATAAATACATAAACTTATATGGGACAAATAACCATCCGAATTCTTTTTGAAATTTGGCGAACTTAGTTACATAGACAACCTGTCACACTATAACCTCACTAAAATATATAAATGCACCTACATAAAGTATGTAGTTGGGGATTTATGATTCTATTATTATTATGATTCACTCATCTCCGACAGCATAGTAGGCAATTTACAATACGAAACACTGATTAAAAGGACGTGTTGTTTTCGGTTAATGAATAAACACTAATCTGAGCACGTGGGAAGAACTAAGGAGTCACATTGTAATTTGAGCTTGAGCCTAAATGATGTCAACAATTTGTAGTTTTTAAAAGATAATGCTAGTAAATAAGTATGAGTTCAGTCAGAAGTTGAAAAAAGTAACACTTATAAATATGATGCGTGAACAATCAAAATCATTTTTTAAATTGTAGAATTAAAAAAAGTTCATATATGATTCAGAAATTTATCATAATATATTAATTATGATAAATTCCACATTTTTAAGATTCTAACTGAATTATTACAGGGTGATTAGTAATTTAATCAAAACATTGTAAAGTAAAATACTAAGATCCACTTTACCTTTTCAATTACTAATATGTATGTGTATATTTTTCTGATAATGAAATAATTTTTTATTTTATATAAATACAAAAAAAAAATATATATATATTATGATTATTAAGTTTGCAATATTTCCAGTGTAGTATCTGAAAGTTTAGGTAGGGATTTTTTTACATTTAGAACACACAACACACCTGTTTCCAATATCACTAGCGCATATGCTGTAGTCAAGTTTAAGAGGTCTATCAGTGAACTGTGTCATTTTTGAGTTAGGTATCTTTGTATTACCGTTGAATGTTAACATTTTGTTCCGTATACTTATAAATATACTGTACCAACCATGGTGGTATTTATTTGTTCATTTGTGATCAGCCTAATTCTTTGTGTTGCTGCTTCGACTAACGGAGAATGGGGTAAGCAAAATTAGGTTTTCTATTTTTCATTCTAAAGAAAAGTATTTTGGCCGTACTGCCAAATGAGGTGGTCACGTAGGCATCAATCTATTAATAATTTTTAAAAATCTAATTGTCTTACTTTAGCTGCTAGATAATCAATTATAGGCCAATATCAGTAATTTCCGTAACTTAAAATCGATCCTCATGAAATAGAACACTATTAAGTTTTTGTATCAGTATTTTTTTCTATAGTACTTGCTATTTTGGTTTTGTTTATTTTGTGTCCTAATTAAATTGTATTCTAATTTTTAATTGTAATTTGCATAATGGAAAATATTAATTTTTCTGAAATAATTCAATTTTCTGATTTCTCTATTCTGTTGATTATTTTTATTAGAATTTTTATGTGGATATTACCAGTAACATATTGTTTACATTTCTAGAATTAAAATAAATACCTGTCATTTATTTCCCTCAAATTTTCTAAATTCTTTAATTGAACGCCCATAAATTTTATAATTTTAATTATAAATACCAAATTTTATTAATTAAGCTAATAAGTTTTTTAATGATTAAATTAAGATTTATGTATATGAAATAGAATTGCCGCGAAACTTAATTGATAATGTGTGATATGAAAAGAACCTTTTCAGGTTGAAACCTTCCTTTTATCATCTTGTGGCCCATGCGGCATTAAAGTGTCAATAATTGAAGAATTAAGTTGTTTCTTAGTAATAACTTTTTTTTTTTGTAGATGCCTAACATTTAATACCATTATATATTGTGAAATTTGAGAAAAATGTGCAAATTAATTTTTTACAAAAGTAATTTTTGTAATTTTATTCGACAAATTCTGGCTAATTAAAGATGTTTTTAGCGAAAACCTGCTAAGCAATAATTATAAGTGAATCAGTATTAATGTGATCATTAAAAAATGAATTCACCCAATTTACTTGTGCGTAACCCAGAGAACAGAAACCAATGATTGATTTTATAGTGATGAGACAAAACAGTTCTATAAAGATATACCAAATATTAGAATGTATAGGGGAGCAGATAGCGGCTCTGATCATTATTTAGCAAGACCAAAATCTGCTTGGCCTTGAAAAACCGATTTAGAAAATCAAATCGTCCCAAATATAAGAATAGGGAGAAGGAAAGAATGTGTACCAGGTGTAATGTGGAATTGCTTCAGGACGATAGCTTCAGATGGCATCTTCCAGCAAATTTCAGCAGCGGAGTTGGATGGATACTTTTTGGGAGATACAGAATAAATGTATTTATACGTACATTACGGAACTGGGGCGGGTTTGGTATAGTGATTATGAGCATGGACTTGTAAATGGGAGGACCTTAGTTCGAGTTCCGCTTATAACTGCTAAATCTTATATTCATTTAAAAAATGTTAATGGTAAAGTAGGTGCTCACCCCCCGTCCACGACACCTAATTGGTAGACGTTAAGCCCGTCTGAAAAAATAGGCATTACTTTACTTTTTTTACATTACGGATAAATAAATAAGTAGGTTTCGAAGTCCTTGGCCCAGAAGAAACTAGTGGAACTCCAAAGAATTTGTTAATGACGAAGAAAATTCATCTTACAAATACTTAAGTACAATATTAGGCTCTTATTTCATTTTTATTTATTTATTTAAGTAAAATATTTGATTTAATGTGGTTAATTGTTGTAAAACGTGACCTTACTAAATTGAATTTATTGAAATGGTGTTCGTGAAGGTCTTCGGCATATTGAGGTAAATTCAGAAGTTGTTACTAAATATATTTTGTATAACCTTCGGAATATTAATTAAGCTTTAATTTTTTTTTTTTTTAAGTAAATTTGAAATTTTATTTAAATTTTAAATGTGATTTTACGAAAAAGAAGGGTTAAAGCAGAGCAATCTCATGAACTTGAAGACTGCATTGTTTTAAGGAAAAACCAGGCGTTGCTTACGAGAGCAGTTCTGGATTCAAAAGGGAAAGCATACAACACATTCCTTGAGAAACTAGATTTTCGTAAGGATTAATTTCACGAATGAACAAAAGGAAAGAGTTCAAACATGAACCAATGTGGAAAAACAGTTGCAACAAGTACTGAGCAAACTAATGCATTCTGTAAGCATTATGCTTCTGTAAGTAACTATCGACCCAGGGCCGATAGCTTCTTACAGATTCTCAAAAGCGATTTGTCTCAACAGGCAAAAATCCGAATTGTTTAACGACACGTTTTCAGCTGGTGAAATGGAACGTGCTATACGAATGCTAAAAACAGGTAAACTGTGTGGCCCTGATAATGTACCCCCAGAATTCATCCTACTATAAATCCCTGTTTTGAAGAAAAATAAGGATCCCAAGACCTGAGTTTTTAACAGAAAGAGAGCTCTCTTACTGTCTTTGTAGACTTTAAATCGGCTTACGGTAGAATTCTTTTCGAGACTTTCGAACGAAAGTGTTAGAAAAGTTGGGAAAATTAGGTGTGGCCGGAAATATGTTTAAATGGATCAAATCTTTCCTTGCTCGGCGTTTTACCCGCGTGAGATACAATTATTCAGAATCTCGCTGCAGGCAGAACAAGCAGGGATTGCCCCAGAGGTTTGTTCTTAACCCAGTACTTTTTAACAATATGATTAACGACTTAGATGACGTCATTGCACAGGCGGTGCCTGGGACACAATGTCTACTTTACGCTGTCGACCTGGTCATCTGGGCAACTTGTTCTGATATTAAAGCGCTGGCATGTACTATGAATCAATCATTAGAAGTCCTAGCCAACTGTGCAAGTACAAATGATTATTAATGCAGATAAAACTTGTTTCCAGTTATTTACTCATAGCACAAAACCTCCTGCCAGCATATCGCTTAAACTAGGCAACACCGAACTGAACAGGTCGACCGAATGCACCTGCTGAGGGATCACACTGGACTCAAAATTGAATTGGTCTCAACAAATCCAAAAGTCCATCGAAAGAGGGCCTTCAGTCTCAAATTGATAAAGCGTCTAACCGATGTGAAGTGGGGTACTTCTCAGGATATTCTTGGGTTGGCTTACAAGACTTTCGTGCGCCAGCCATAGAGTATGGAAACGAATTATTAATCACAGCACCTAAGATACATCTTGGTAAGCTTGATATAGTCAAAACCGTGGCTTAAGAGTTGTCACCGGAGGTACAAAGTCTACGCCAGACTTTGGCCGAGAGAAGAGTGAACGCTGCAATCCTCCTTAGTGAAAAACTTTTAAGGAATTCTAATGAGAGTTACTGGTCCTTGTACAAGCGTGCACATGACCGGTTGAAGTTGCAGAATACATGGCTAGCCAGATTGGTGGAGCTTCATGATAGAACAGGCCTTTCTTGCATTAAACGTCATCCGCTAGTATCAAACAGTATTAATCCCATGGACCCTGTGATGACCGAAGGAAGACTTGAGGTACTTCATGGCGTCAGTTAAAATTACAAAAATAATATGAGTGAAGTTCAGATGAAGCTGACATCACTCGAGGCAATAGAACAAAATATCCAACAAGCGAATGGCTTCATAAGCGCATTGTATTGCAGTGGATACCGAGCCACTGCGGACTTTACGGAAACGAGATCGTTTGCCTAAGGAGGGATTGAAAAAAGAACAACCTGATCTACCCGTTCCACTAAGAAAATTAAAGGCCCTAGTATCGTCGTCATTAAGGGATATATGGCACAATAAGTACATAGAAAAGGAAGACGGACGAAAGTGAGAGAAATTGGTGGAAGAAGCGGCAGGATCCCGTCACTCTTCCGCGTTAGATTGCTGTTGCCTGCTTCCTTGCTGACGGGCCACGATCTGCTACAGAAGCACCTCCACCGTATAAGGATTGTTGACATCCCCCTTTGCCCCTTGTGTGGCGAGGAAGACATGACAGGAGTGCTGAACTAGAAGATGTTACATCATCTGCGAAATCTTCTTTCGTATATAATGCACATTTATACTGGGCTGCCAGAAAGAGAATGGCCGACTCGCCAAACTAATAGCGTTGAAAAAAAAGAAGCATATTAATGGATTAACTCCTGAAATTTCTTATCCCCTCCTCCTTATAAAAATGACAATAAAACACTGAGCATACTTAACACCACTATTAAAATTTAGTTACAAAGTATTCTTCAAAACAGTAACTTCCTTCAAAAGTACCACTTCAGTACAATGTATGGTCCTGACACCTATATAATATTAATACACATTAGAAGTATTGCTAGAATTACAAATTAGAACAAAATCGGTTTACCGAAATTGCGACTTTTCAGAACAGGTTTGTGAGTTTTTTGATATTTTTTCGAAAACTATTTAAAAGTTTTGAACTTGGAATTCTAATTACACATACACATACTTATCACTTTTATTTGAAATATTTTTTCCAAAATAAGGTTTAAGGGTGTTCTGTATAACTGTTGGCATTAAAATTCAAATGTTATGTGAGATTTAAAGTTCATGTTATTGGAGCTCGCTTCTGGATTACGCTATCATCGCTGGGTTTGTACTTGTTCTTCTCTATCTCTACATTTAGTGCAAAAACAAATGTGTAAAATTTGAAGAAGGTAAAGTGTAAACAAAATTTATTATTTTATACATATGTACAGCAATAAGATAGAGTATTGTAACGTTTTTCCCTCTAAACTAGCTACTGCAACTAGTTTTAAGTGGGTTCGTGTAGATAAAATACTCTAAGCTTCAATAAAGAAAACACTAATTTATTGTTATACATAATAAATTACAAAGTACAACACTTAATAATAATTACTTCACAGTTTAAACCAAAAAAGTTCACTTTGTTCACTTTTTATACACTTTCCAGAAACGTACACTTCGTTTGTAACTAAAAAACTCCCTCAACTGAGGTCCTACTATTTATACCAGTGGAGAATCTTCTAGAACCTTCTCAATCCTTCCAGAGAGAACTAGAGCGCGTCGCCAGCGCTTCCTAGCGGCCACTAAGAGAACTTGAGGTTCGTACTTGCTCTCCTAGATGGAACCACTGGCTGCGTTACAGTATTGTGGATGTTCACAACAGATTTTTTCCGCAAATAGTTCGCGCTCTCTCTCTCCCCCTCTATCCATCCATCGTTGGTTTGAATGAAAGAGAGAGAACAAAATATTTAAAAACGAAAAATCACAGAAGTTCAAATTAATTTTTGTTTAAGTATTACCAAACAAGATTCGACCGACACAAGGGTTGTGTCGAAATTCGTCAAGCGGAAGTACGACTTTTGTTTTCCGGTTTTAAACTTCTCTAACAAGCATGACTAATTTCAGTGCAATGTCCACCTCTTGTGAGTTAAGGAAACTAATAATTTACAAAAAAAATTCCGGATTGTAGAGTAAAATGCCTGTCAGAACTGTGAATTATTCAAGGTTTTTAGTTTGTTTTTTTCTGCATTTAAATTGATTGGCTAATAATTGATGTAATTTCCATTAACACTAAGAAAATCTGTTTCATGTTATTTTTAGAGCAAATTTTCTTATTCTAAATATTTTATCATCATTTTAAGTTGCTGTTATTTTTTATTATTTCATTAAACTAACATGAATTTTCTCATTCAATTTAGTCTTATATCCTAAACGATATTATTCCTGCCATCTGAGTTTGTCATCCACGGTACCTATATATAAAAGTACCTTGGACAGGATAGTAAAAGACAAAATTAAAATGTTTATATCCTGAACACTATTATTCCAGTCCCCCAACAAGGTAAATTATAGAACGGCATGACCATAACGATAAAAGATATTTTAATTTTTTTCTCTATGCATTTCAATTAATAAAATATTTTTAATTCAAATATATTTCAAATGTTAATTAGAATTTTTTGTAGTACTGGATATAATGCTTTCATTGTTGCCATTTTTATTTACAAGTTATTTTAAAATAAAAATTGAAAAAGAATTGCCTGATTTACCCTGAAGATAATGAATTTTTGCTAAGCGTTACAAAAGAAATGAATGATGCCAAAAGTAAGCGGAGACTAAAGACTATCAAGGCATTAAGTGGAAACTTCAATCTGCTTTGTTTACAATCCCTAATTAAAAATGAGACATAATAAATGATAATCAATGGCAACTTGAATTTGTGTTATTTCGTTGACAGATTGATATAGAACTGTTAGTTTTTTAAAAATGATTTTTCTGAATGGTTTTTGTAATCTGACCGGTAATAAACATTGTCTTTTATATTCGACTGCCATTCAATAAATATTGTTATTAAAACTATTATGTTTCTGTTGCCTGTTTTTAGTCAGATCTTAAAATGTCAATTACTTTGAAATTATCGTAAAATTTCAACCAATTCACTCTGCCACCAATGACTTCAGTTGTTAGCGTTCATTAATTTTTTTTTATTAACTTTTTTATTGAATATTTACAACTGTTTTAGAAGAAACAACAAGTAATCTGATGTACCAATAAAAATACAAAATGCTTGATAATCATGAATGATAGTCATCACTGGCTGACCATCACTAATCATTCAATTGGTCGCGTGGCCAGCGGGCGCCTCAGGCGTCTTTGAGGATTAGAAGGAAGTGTGGTGGAGATAAATTTGCGGTTAAAGATGTGATTGAAGCAAGAAGCAGAAAATTAGAATTTTAAATATATTAAAAAAAAAATGAAAGGCCAAAAAAACTGGATTTGGCAAAAGCTGGCTACCAAAAGGGTGAAAAACCTTTAGTGGGAGACAAAGCACCTGGCCAAACCCTAGTAAAAGACTCCATTAAAATACGGCGAACTAGTATAAATAAGAAACCAAAAGTTCCATACAGTCAGCAAGAAGTCTCCAACTAGTCGCATAGTTATATTTGCAAAAAGTGTTTTATCCTGCCCGTATAATCATTATCTATCCTAGTTATATTTAGTTTAGCTGGTACTTATATTTAAAAATCTATCTAGTCATTAAATTAGTTGTTCTCAAGCGTGGTTAAAATTCTGTTTCCTAACTCACAAAGTTCTTATATTTAAAATGTTCGGAAGTGGTTTAGATTTTTTTTTTTTATATTTTTTATTTTTGAATTATTGATAATTGTACCCAACCTAATAATTTGTGTAATTTGTTGTTCTACATAAAGAAACAATGAAGACTAATGAGATGAAGACCTAAGGAATTAATAAGACGACTTTGCAGGCCTTCCAGTTGATCGACATATTATTAAAATAGCCATTTCATTGGGCCTATTGGTATAGTATTTAACTCAAATAATAATTACGTCAAATTGGCAGAATTTATCTATTAAAATGTCACCGTATATTGAATGATATTTGACCTGATCATTTAGAGAATCTATTGTTATTAATTTATACAGTACACACATTATCTCGCTATATTGATTCGGTTACGCATGAAATTAAAAACCTTCAATAATGGATAATATTGAATTGCTAGAGTTTCATATGAGACACTGTTTACTTTGACAGTCATATTATCGTCTCTTAAATAACATAATATTGAATAGTTGTTTTTTTTTCTTTTCTTGTATTCAATATTTGCTATTTTATGTAATAATCAACATTTTGCGAAAGAATCGTCTATTTTGTTTTTAATTACTAGGTATATTGCTGGTACTGATCGATTACTTTTATTTATTCATCAAAAGTACAACTGTCAGATGATCGAATAAGTTTCAGCCCAGCCTATCACTTGAAAATGTATAGTGTTGGAAAAAGATAAATCTGTTAAATAAGTTTATTGCAAAGTTAATTTGACTTTAACATGAATTTATATTAAAGCAGGATTACACTGTTATAACATTTTGAGAAGGATGTAGCAAGAACAGAATTAATGACTATAACTATTTATTGAATGGCACATTTATTGAATTATAGTGCATTTCATTTGGATTAGTAAACTTCCAATAAACAAACCATGATTATGTATCAAACCGCATTTTCAAGATAACTAAATTAGTTCTGTCGACTCTTTGAAACTTACTACCCAGGAGCTCAAGGCATACATACCTAGAGGCGTATTCGGTAGGGTCCTGCACTCATGGGGGATCCCACGCCTCAACCAATAAACAAGACAGTAAAATGATAGACAAAAAATAAATACTAATTATAATGAAAGTGTCCATACGCATTAGTCTAGCGCACTCGCCTTTTGTCCGAGAATTCAGGTACGATTCCCGTGAGGGCAAAGTCGGTGTTGACCCAGCATGGTGAGAAAAAGTGGGAAGCACAGTTAGTAGCTAATCTAGTAGCGACGGCAGAAAAAATAACGGCGAGGGAATTGCGGCATGCCCCTCAATACAAATCGCCGCCCGGCAACAAGCCTTGCCCTTCATGGGCTTTTGCACCATAGGTCGGTAGGGTATAATGAACTTATTTGTCTATGTTGCAGAAAATTGAAGCCTATTACGTGGTATTTTAGTAGTGCACCAAGTAATATTTAATTCAAAAAGTGCCTGTACGATTAAGATACTTTTTTCTTTTATAATAGTTAAATTATTTAATTATTCGTATTAATATAAACTATTATTAATAATTATATTTGTAATAAAAAATGAAAGAACCTTACCTTCTACCCATGATTGTTCTTCCAAAATATTCATAGGTTTGTATGGAGAAAAGTTACTGCATACTCAACATATTTTAGTTCCACTTTATTCAAATAAAAACAAAAATTTCCATATTTCTTACTTATTGTTTTACTTTTATTATGTTTTCTCAAAGTAGCCAGGATCAAGTTTTTTTTAAAAAGCCAAAGAGAATTTAATCATTTCTTTTTAGGGAAATTCCATTTTTATCAGACCAAATTGGTTATTTTTAACTAGCAGTTTCTCTTTGATCTCATCTAAAAATCATAAGTTATACTGAACATAAGTTTATTGTTTCAGAGTAATATTTTAAAGGTAAATTTATATTTTCCTTTTTTTTTTTAAAGAACTTGTGTCTCCAAGCTGGTTGAAATTAGGGATAAGTGTTTGTTGCGAATGTAATGTACTTTCGTTGTGGTGGTTGGTTCCGAAGAGTTGGAAAGCATCAGAGACATTTTCCGTGGTAGCCTGCTTCATTTTGTGGTAATCGACCGGTTTCGGGCGTTCGCCCATCTTCAGGATGCGTTATTTAGACAGTGTGACAACACAGACTTGCACAGAACAGAGTTAGTTTTCACACTAACTCACTGAGTGTGAAAACTAACTCTGCTCTGTGCTGACTAACTCTGACACACTGTTTGAATAACGCATCTTTATATTGTGCGCATTACTTTTCTTCTCATTTTATATAACAAATTAAATAATAGTTAAAGAAGATCAAATATAATTAATGAATTTATTGTAATATCAAAAATATCAGTTTGAATTAATTTCAAGGGGTACTGCACAGGTAGGGTCCCCACGCTCTGTAGGGCCGGCCCTAGATGTACATACATATATACATATATATATAAAAATATTCGAATCACTGTATATATATATATATATATAGTGATTCGAATATTTTTTTTTGTTCTAATTCTCAGTTCTCATAGAATTTCGAATTATATTTTATAGTTTTATTTAATGTGAAGTGTTGGTCGCACTTTTTGTAGAATTGATATTGTCTTGTTACTTTTGACAAAATTGGCACCTTATCAAGCCTATAAATAAAGTTATTGAGTAGTGCACAAGTTCCCTACTAGAATTAAATATCTTTCCGTTGTTGTACACCAGATTGCACTGTTTATTGCTTTTATTTTCTATTTCTTCTAGATTGATGAGATCACCAAGTTTACCTTATTAAAAAAATTCTCTTCATTCTGTCTAGACATTAATTATTTTCTTTAAACATAGATTCATTGTTGATTAAATTGAATTATTCATTAATTACCTGTTTCATAATTAGCTTTTTTTTAATTACAATTTTATATTTATATCTGATAAAAGAAGATTCTATCTTTTTTAGTTGAAAGATATGAAATATGATTCTATAGTAAGCTATCATTATAACGATCATTAACAATTAGCCATAAACATAAGTAATAACAAATAATACAATTCTCTTTTAAGTCATTTAAGTTTTCACATATTAAGTTTTTGTCATTATGAGAATATTTTTCTAATAAAAACGATTACATTTTTACATATGTCTGGAAGTGTTTCTATTACATTAATTTATTTAACTCTTAAAACATTTTGACAGGTGTTTGAGAAAAGTAGCCTCATAAGTACTGATACGCAACACAACTTCGCTTTCGGATTTATTGGTTTGAAACAGCTCCAGGTTCGGAACCAATTCCAATAACTCGTTCAATTGTTCCTCTACGAATTTTTAACTATTGGTGCTACAATGACAATCGTTCAAAGACGTTAATTCATTAAATGTTTTAATTTGTAATTAACTTCATTAATTAGTAACAAAATTGCATTTCTTGTCCATAATAAAACACTAATAACACTAATAATTAAGTTTTTTCTTATTTTTTAAATGTTTTAAAAGGAAGAGATTAGCTCAGAGGTATCGCGTTGGACTCTCATGCGGAGATCCCGGGTTGTTATACAGTGTACTCCTTAGATTTTTTTTTTTTCTAGAAGCCTCACAGCTCACTCACTGTTCGGTGATGGTCACTGCTGCCTGTACCGAGAGAACACTGTCCAGAGGATGGCAGTGCACGCTCGGGGCGCCATTGAATGCAGATATTGACTCTCCTTAAATTAAAAAAAAAAAAAAAGTTATTATTTGTTATAGTACAAGTGAGAAAAGTAGGACTTTTACGCACTCGAGTTCAGAGATTGGCCGCACGAGCGCAGCTGCCGTCAAACTGGATGAGAGTTGTAAAAATTACTTCGCTAACAAGATAGTTTTTTTTTCAGCAAATGTATTAAATGGGTTCTTAATTAATATGAATATAAAAAATATGAAAAGATGCAAATACTGAGAATGTGTTTAAATTCGAGTTAAACCCCTCTCTCTCTATATATATAATCTGTACCATTTGGTATAATCACAAATCCGCTGTAACTGGGATTGTTTTGATCTTGCCTTCACGTATTGCCGCTAGATGTCGGACTAATTAGAGTTGAATACGTTAGTTTTTAGAAAGAAAATAGTGTGTAACTCACGTATATGTGGAAATTGATTTTTTTTTCAGTAAATTTAAGGTATTATCGTTGTTGAATTTTTGAAAAAAATATGTATTTTATATTTAAATTGTAGGAATAACTTAATATTAGACTATATATCAATCATGGGATTTAAACAAATTACTTAAATTAAACTCTGTTCATAATTGAACGATAAATAAAATGTAGAAAACATCAAAGTAATCAAATATAATTTTTAAAAATAACGCCAAACAAAAAAATTAACATGCTTAGCCTCATTCTTTAATTATTTCACTGCTGTCTGTTCACTTACTTTCGTAAAATAAAACTTCGTGCACGTCCCTCATTTATTATCCCATTTTTTTTAGATGATTATAATTTATTAATATTATTTTTCTAATCAACATTTTTAAATAAACCTTGTAGAAGAACATTAGGAAATAAAATATGTACATACATAGAGAGCATCTAGTGTTAGAAAAGTAAAGATGGATTCAGGTAAAGGCAGTACTGACTTTGAAACGACTTCGCTAAATCGGTTTCACTTCCAAGCGTTTTCTATTGACTAGATTCAATGATTTGAAAGACCCAAGAAACCTTTAGTATAATTTTAATTAAAAAAATTTTCATTAATTTTGCTGTAACTATATTATTTAAAAATAAGGATTTGAATCAGCTCGTTGCACCACTGGATTCGTTCCAGGGAAACTGAAAGAATTGGGAAACTTCTTGTAAGCGACTTGAGAATTCACTAATCATCAGAGACATTTTCCGTGGTAGCCTGCTTCATTTTGTGGTCATCGACCGGTTTCGGGCGTTCGCCCATCTTCAGGATGCGTTTTTCAGACATTGTGACAACACAGACTTGCACAGAGCAACTTAGTTTCACACTAACTGATCACACTCACTAATCTTTTTACTAAGAAGGTTATTAGCGATTCCATGGGTGGTATCCACAGGGCTATTTCTTGAAGAGCACAATGACAATAATGACTTAGAGATGTAATTACGATCTTGTAATCATCGTTAGGATCCTTGGCGTTAGGTATCTCTGAAGTTGCCGATACGGCCCTGAATCCCACCGCTAAGGGGATGTGCCAAAGTAGGGCTGGATATAAACCCATTGAAATCTCATGTAGTGATGTTTACACGATGAAAAAAAAGCCATTCAGATTTCCTTCTTTTCGAGGTAACCTCCCTTCCTTTCGTGACAGCGATAAATATCTAGTAATCACTGTACATCCAAAGTTCTTATAAGGGGCGTGAGTAATTCACTAACCAGCTAAATTGGCAATCTAATTAGAATAGTCATGTAGAACAAATAATTTGCAAAGTAATAATGAGGGTCGTTCGGACCTATAAAAGGTTTAGAATCAGCGACCAAGGATCTTTTATTGACTAGACATCACGATGGTCAGCTGCTCTTCCCTTGAATTTTTTTTATATAGAAATGATCCCATTGTTCAATACACAAACAGTACAATAATTATAAACACTGCTTTTAAATATCGGAGCCACCTACTGTAGAAATAAAATTAAGAAATTTGGTTAACTAAAGCAAAAACAAATATCGTCGGGCAAATATGAATGAAGAAATATAAAACATGCACAATCATGATTGAACAAACCACTGTTATTAATCGAATACTAGCGATACCTGTTGGTATTTATTAAAGTAACAGTTTAATGGTTAGGGAATTGTCGTTTCTTTGATATATTGTTTACACACATAAACACATTCAAACATAAGTAGAGAGAGATGGGAGCATTCGGTTAAAAAGAATAATACAAAAAAACTGTTTTTCTTATTAGAGGATCTCAAAATATATATTTCCATAAAATTTTCGTTTCAAAAATTTGACGCAATCACAATACCTACAACAATAAAGAAAGAGAAGTAATGTCATCATGGCTAATCTATGACTCAATTTTACAATTTTTATTTTTATTTCTATTCATAATAAAAGTTCCGTACATAAATCTGGATTTTGGCGCCTTTACTTATCATTTTTTATTTCTATCGCATAATTAATTAATTAAAAATATTCCTTATCAGAAACTGATATAAGTTCTAGTGTGGTGAATCACTATTTTATTTCATTAAAAATACTTTATCAAGAATATCCTTCTACCATTCAATGTTAAAACATGCTTCTGAATTTACTTTTATAAATTTGTTATTATATATATAAGATTATAATGTATATATATAAGTTTCATTATGTAGGGGCGTTTAGCTCAGTGGTATTGGATTGAAACGCGTAAGCCTTCAGTTCGATTCCATACATCGCTGCCCTAACAGCCTCCACAGTTTACTGCTCACTGATAGGCAGTGTTCTCTTTGACGAGAGAACAAGTCAGAGATCGGCAGTGCTCTGAGAAGGTTTGGGCGCTAATGACCATAGACGCGCCAATTCAAAGAGTATTCATGTTTACAAATATTAAAGTGCTTAATTATTGAATCAATACAATCAATCATTGTGATGTATGACAGAAATTTAAAGTTGAAGTTAACTCTCTATACGAACTTGATAACATTACTCTGAAGATGGATGAGAATCCAAAATTGGTCAGAACTAACAAAAAGAAACATGCTATGATAGATATTATCCAGATTACCAACTAAAAATATATCTTACGCTGATAATTATTTTGTTCTGTATTCTCTTACTTCTCAGAGAGGAGTATTGCGATCGTGTCAAATTTTCGATATTGAGTTTTCACCGGAAATATATGTTTTGAGGTCCCCTGAGTACGAAAAAATTGTTCTTTAGCGAACGTTCTCTCTCTCAGCGTGTGTGTGCGCGGCGCTTATTTTTTCAGGCGGGCTTAACGTCCAACTGCCAACTTAGGTATCGGGACAGGTGCGGAAGCATACACTTTACTATTACATTTTTTTAAATTAATATAAATTTTAACAGTTTTGCGCGAACTCGAACTGGGAACCTTCCAGTTACAAGTATCTTCCATACTCATAACCACTACACCAACCCCAACCCCTGTGTATGTGTGTGTGTGTGAAATTAAAATGTCTCAAAAACGAAAAATCGCAAGGAGCCCAAACGTGTAATTCCTTTTAGGTACTACCACCGCGTCTTACCGGAGGATTTCGGGCAAAATCCATCAACGGAAGTGTTACTTTACCCTCTCTTTTTCTTTTCTTTCCAGTTTTTCGCAAGTTTGTTTAAACTTCGCAAACTATTTACATGCAAATATTCCCATCACTTTTATTTGAAATATTTTCATAGGAAAATTGATTTTTTGCGGGGGGTCTGGAGGAACAGTAGGTTAAGTTTTCCTCGTAAAGTGCATGTATTTCCGGTGAAAAAACTCAATTTCTAATATTGGGCACGATCACAATGCTATATGAGAAAAGAAGTCAATTATTTATTGTCAGATTCAATCTAAAAATAACTAAAAAATTCTTTTCAAAACAATTCATTAGAGATTATGTCGATTTATTTCTCAGCCATCAAAGCCATCAGACTCACAGCTACTTAGTTGTGTCTGTATACTTTTAAACTTCATCATGTTCATTTATTGTTATTTATATTTAGTGTCCTCACGCGTTAGTCTCCTGACTAGCGCACTCGCCTTTGGTGCGAGAATTCGGGGTTCGATTCCCGGGAGAGTAATCGGTGTTGACCCAGCATCGTGAGAAAATGTGGGAAGCATCTAGGAATCGAAGGCCGGAACCGCGGCGTATTTACTATATATACATACCATACACTCCCGAATACAAATCACCTTTTGGTAAGTCTTGGTCATTAGCGGGCTGTTGTGCCATAGGTTTATTTATATTTAGTAAATTTCCAATATGATGTTTACATAAATGAAACCAAAATATGAGATGATTTATCAAATTTATCTAAACCCTAATCCCAGATTATATTATTAAATATGATTATTATTAATTATATTATAAGAAACCGATTTGTCATTTTTCGGACTGTTCATATCAGCAGTTATTTTTAGAATTGTGAAAATATAGAATTTAAATAGATAAGAAAATTGCATATAATGTTCAGAGTTTTGTTTACTTTATATTCAAGTACTTAACTGTTTGAACGATATTCTGTTTGATTGTTTATTTTTCATTATTTACTATTTTATTAGAACAAAAAATTGAGAGCATTGTAATAATTACTGTTTAATTTAATCTTGACAAAAGTCAAAAGTGTAGATGATGACTATAAGATTCCCTAGATACGAGTACATATTGACTTAATGAATTGGTATCTCAGATATCTTTTTATTTGTTTTATTTTTTGCTGTTGATATACATTTTGAAGTTCATTGTTATAACTCTTTACCCTAATTTTTTTTTGACGAAATTCACTTAGGGTTATTGAACAAGTTTTTTCCTTGAATTCTCAAAAAATTTAGTAGGAGTTACTTAAAAATTCTTATTCTGCTATTTTTATATCGATGTTTTATAATAATTTTTTCATCACAATTACAATGGGGAAAGAAATGCACATTAGGTAACCTCGGAACCTAATATGCGTAGTGGCAAGGAAGGTGGGAGACCGCTGAACCCCTAGAGCTTTAAGGTGGGTTCACACGGAGTAGTGAAGCGGGCGAGAGCACTACTTGGTCGGAGCATGCGTTTACCACTGAACAACTCACGACCTTTTACACTTCACACGGTGCTCTCGTCGGTCGTCCGTTGTTTCTCGCTCGTTGTTCAATCTTGGCTGAACGTGAAGCTGTGAAAGTAGTTTGTGAAATATTGATACATGAGATGAGAAATCATTTGAAAACCTGGAATAAAAGAAAAAAAGAGCCGTGTGTGGGTTCGTGACTGGGTGAAGAGGCGTTATGTACTTGTACTCGGTGCCGCCAATAATTGCAGGCAGTTGTCCTTGGAAGCTACAGAAATTTCTTTAGGTTGGAACTAAATTTGTTTCTGATTTTGGTCAATAAAGTGAAACCAACGATTCAGAAAAAGGACACCAATATGAGAAGAGAAATTCCGGCAGAAGTGAAACTTTACGTCATCTTAGATTCTTAGCTGCCGGTGTTTCATTTTCCTATCCACGAATACTATCAGCAAGAATACGACTGAAGCGGTCGTGCTTACTCCAACCTGTCGGAGATTCACTTCCAACCTTTTCAAGGGCGGGCACGACCCCCCAACTCCCACTACCGATGGTCCACACGAGGTCGTGATCACAGCTGGCCGATGGGTAGTACTCTTACTCCGTGTGAACCCACTTTTAGCATAAAAAATATTTAACGAAAAGTGGAAATGACCCAGTTTATTAGAAATCCGAACACTGATAGTTGACATTTTTATTGAAGTTAATTTTGATGATTTTTGAAAAGTTAATGTCTTCAAATTAATTTAATAGATTTTCCTAATTATTTGAGGCCAAAGGTAGTAAATATTGAGACATTTTATTCTGTATCAATTAGACGTGGACTTAATAGTGTTGTATGCAGCTGATATATATATAGGCCTCCATTGTAGGTTCTTATGTTACGAAATAGAAAATTATAGGGGGGGGTGTCTGTTTCAACATTTTTCAATAAAGTTAACAATATTTTGCGAAGTAAATCGATGCTGATTCGCATATTAGAGTGAACTCTCAACGCAGCCCCAGGTGGGAAATGAATGATTCGCAAAGAAAATATAATTTCATAAATTCAGGATCAGATGGTGATGCTGAAGAAGAATTATTGTTCATTTCTTTGATGAGCAAACAATTTAAATAGACGTTTCGTGTCATAAAGCATTACTATAATACCCTTACTCAAAATCAACACAAGATTTTTTTTCAAATATTCAGTATAAATAACCACTTACTATGGCTATGATTAATAGTCTGTAATAATCATAATTATGTGGGACTTGACCTCGTTCTCAAATTGATAATGAATTTTTGTGAAAACTGCCTAATAACACCTGTTGAATACTACATGTGACGTACGTGAGACACGAGGAACTGTGTTCTTGACCTCAGCTGACAAACAGACACGAGCAGCGCTATGTAGCGTCATATTATAAATTTACACCAAGCTTTTAATTATCGTTGGTTACAAAGAGCGCTGTGCTGTGTCTTTAATTAGCGTTGGTTACTGTGCTGTGTCGCCGCATAAGTGACTCAATTTGCGCCGAGCCGTACATTGACAAACGGATGAAAATCAGAAACCAATCAGAAGTAATAAAAAGCAAACGTCATAATTTTATAGGTAATTACATTTTAATATTGTTTAATATGAATGTCACTTTAAGAATATTTGCATCTACTTTTATATCTTGTTAGTAAAAATAAAAATAAGCTTTGACTATTCATACATAAATAGTTAATAGGCCAAGATTGGTAGATCCACCGATTTTGATATGCTAGTTGCAAAGCGTTGCCCTGTAACAATAAATTCTTCTTTCCATTTTCCTATTGTGTAATTGTAAATACCAATAATATAGTTATTACTACAATTTCTTGTGAGCACTTGACAGCATGACCTTATTTTACATTGTTCTAGTTATCGACAGAACTTGTAAAAAAAAAAAAAAAAAAAAAAAGCGGACGTAATATTATCAAGTATTTGTTATTCTTTTGATAATATATTCTTATCATTTTGTAACCCTCCTTCTTGTAGAAATGATAAAACATGCCTTCCATACATTGCTGGATTATTATACCTGCCAAGTGAGATTGGTTCCTTACCAAGATGGCGAGGCGAGTAATCACTTCTTTCTTTCTCCAAGACATCCTGTTACTCCAATACTTCGATGTAAATTATACAATACATTACTAATGAGACCTTTGAAAAAAAAATTAATAACAGCAGTGGTTAAAAAAAAAAAAGGCCTTGAAGAACTAATAAGTTATATTAACAATGTAAATGTTTCAGACGACTCTTAGGCCAACCTATACTATTATCTTGCTTTAAGGAGATAATTATATTTTTTTACTTTCTCTTACTAATGGCGTCAAATTTTCGAAATTGAGTTTTCACCGGAAATACATATTTTTTAGCGAATTTTTTTATCTCTCACCGCGCGTGCGCGCCAATTTTTTCAGGCGGGCTTAACGTCTAAATACCAAATCAGGTAACGGGACGGAGGCGGAAGCACATCGTGAAATTGCCTCAGAAGATAATACAGTTCGCTTTTCAAGCATTAATCTTTGTTGCAGAGATGAATCAAGACTTAACAGCGTGTGCTAGCTAATACATAGAGCTCTTGAAATTGTTCAACAAAAAATTCAGAAATTTGTGCAAGAGAAACTAGAATTCAGATGTTATTGGATATAATGTTTGGACTGGCAATTTTGAGAATTGTTTATTAGGCTTTCATTTTTTCAATAATAAATATATCGTGTTACGTTCATCCTTATTATAATATTCCTCTGTTTAATACACTGCGAGTTTGATCACTTCAATCTTTTGTCATATTTTCATAGAAAACACTTCATTGCTGCATTTTTTTTTAAATTAGGTTTTAATTAAAATTCAATTTATATCTGCCTTAAATAAAATTTAAAATGAGTGAGATCAAAGAAAAGTTGAAGTTTTTTCTGTCAGAATTACCTGGTCATAATCAAATCTAATCTAGAACACGGGGCCTGCAAGGAGGTTCAGCATTTAGGCCACTGTAAGGCCCAATGAGCACCTCGTAGAACACCTCATATCAGTCCTGTATCATTAAAAAACGCCAGGGCTGAGGCGAGTGAAATTTCTGATCCTGCATTCCGCTCCAGATAGTGGGCGCCAAATTTCACGAATCGTCTGCGAGAGAATGATGCATGCACTCTCCAATAAGTTTAAACGATGACTCATTTTTTGGGCAGCATTTCCTGCAGAGTGGGTCCGTAAAGAGACCCACAAAAGGCAATGGCTTGTAATTAGGGCAGTAATTCTCCTTAGCTCCACTTTTTTTCTGCCGAGGAGTTTAGTTGTGCGAGTCTTTGAGGAATCCTCCAGGAAAATCTTAGAGCGCCCCGCGGTATTTCTCCAATAATGTATGTTTCGTGTTAGCAATTTTTCAATGGCCCCACTGGTAGTTCTGTACGAGATGCCGCAGAAACGTTGATCATAAATATTCTAATTAAATATTCATTTTAGAATTGAATAAGAGCCGCATTGCCCCCAAGTGAGATTGGGGGTAACTTTCTCTTACTTCTGTTACTGCAATAATTATAAATAACGACAAATTTTCAATAAACATCAAATTTTGACATTTGTGTGTGTAGATAGTCTACAAAGTTTAAAGATTAATCGTTTTGGCCGTTTTTGAGAAAATCAGGGATAACTGAAAAGTCCATGGAATTTGCCAGAAACCTTTGCCACATGTGGTTGTAGTACTTAAACAACGTCCAAAGCTTTTCAGCTCCCTGCGATTTTTCCCACATTTAGAAGATTCGCTAAAAACTTTTTTTTCGTAATCAGGAAATTTCAATACATGTATTTCCGGTGAACACTCAATTTCCTCTTAACTTCCTCTTAGTAAGGTGTAAGAGAGTGTAAGGTACGTCCTAAAAATTATGGACGAAAGGCTGCCTGCATTTTCTCGGCCAATCTAATTAATCCTCTTTTTTTTTAATCACCTCACTCAAGTAGCGTTCCTGCGAACGTTATAATTACAGAGCACCCAACACACACACACAGTACACTGCAGAGGCAGTTTATGTTTTGATAGTTGGGTTTTCCAACCTTTTTTGTTTACCCCACAGGCAAACTCTACTACCTGATTACCTACCACGCACTGTTACGGTTAACACTAGCACATTGCGCACTTAGCAGCCAAATAGATACTATGTATACAACAAACAGCGGCACCAAAGAGAACCACAATAGATTTTTTTTAGAGTTACGCTATAGGTAAAGGTGGGTTCACACGCAGTAGTGAAGCGGGCGAGAGCACTACCCATCGGCCAGCTGGTTGGTCGTGATCACGACCTCGTGTGAACCATCGGTAGTGGGAGTGGGGGTCGTGCCCGCCCTCGAAAAGGCGGGGTGTGAATCTCCAACAGGTTGGAGTGAGCACGTCCGCTTCAGTCGTATTCTTGCTGACAGTATTCTTCGGTATCCTAAATACGAGTAGATATGGTAGTCTGGAAAATGAAACACCGGTAGCTAAGAATCTAAGATGACGTAAAGTTTCACTTCTGCCGGAATTTCTCTTCTCATATTGGTGTCCTTTTTCTGAATCACTTTATTGACCAAAATCAAAAACAGATTTGATTCCATCCTAATGAAATTTCTGTAACTTCCAAGATAGCTCCCTGCAAATATTATTGGCAGCTCGGAGTACATAACGCCCTCTTCACCCAGTGATGAACCCACACACGGCTCTTTTTTTCTTTTATTCCAGGTTTTCAAATGATCTCTCAACTCATGTATTAATATTTAACAAACAACTTTTACAGCTTCACATTCAGCCATGATTGAACAACGAGCGAGAAACAACGTATGTCCGACGAGAGCACCGTGTGAACTGCAAAAGGTCGTTAGTTGTTCAGTTGAATAAGCAAGTCGTAAACGCATGCTCCGACCGAGTAGTGCTCTCCCGCTTCACTTCTCCGTGTGAATCCACCTTTATAGCCGGAATTTTTACTAAGTAAACAAAAGGAAACATCGAAATGAACGAAAGATCACGACTTAGGTTTCTTTTACATGAAAAGCGCCACCCTCAAAATAGAGAATTACCATATTTTTTTGCCATCAAGCAAAATTTTGCCTTAATAAATTATCTTAAAAATACTTGTTTTCATTTCTTTTTTCCTTGATATCACTCCATTGTATTTAATATTTGGAATTTATTGTTAAATGTTAAAACATTGATTTTAAAGAAGCACTTCAATTTGCCAACTTCTATTTAAAACTAAGAAATAAATATCTACAAGTTTTAAAAGAGGTAAATACTTTTCAAATTATTTACAGTAGTATAACTGCGTGACTTAAAGTTTACAACGACATTATATTTCATTACAACAAATTTATCATAAACGGATTTGTTTATTCAGTTTGTATCAATTCAAGATCAACATAATGGTTTTGGAATGTTTTATATTGTCCAGTTTTTGTTGAACACAATGGATGCCTTGACCGTGTATCTAGTTTTTATGGATTGGCTATTGTAAGGTTATTATAAGTACATCTGTTTTAAGAGTGTCTTGCAAAGTTGTATGTACAGCTTTCTATTCTCGTTCGCCACCTGTTGATATTTTACAGATAGTTTTCTAAAATGATTACATCGCTCCTACTTTGTTTATCATCATAACAATTAGATTACCCAAGCAACAACTCTCCCATACTATCGCATTGTATTTTATTATATTTCTGTTGTTGATATCAACAATTATTGCCATATATTGCTTTAAATATTAATTATTATTTACAACGTCAGATTTGCTGTCATAAATAAAGATTAATAAATAAATTAATTGCGTTTAAAATTTCAACAAGGGGGGATAAATATTCTCATATACTTCACTTTTTTTGTATTTCTCATGAGATTAACTTCTGGGAATTTTATTATTTAGAAAGCAAAATTAATAAATAATTTAAGAGTGGCTTAATAAATTGTGTGTTTTTGTTTTCTTATCTGCATTCTTCTTTAATAAATAGTGAGACGCGACGTAGTTCTTGGAATTGTCTATCAAAACCCATTGCTGAATTTTTACAATTATCTTGCTGAAGAGCGCACTTATATATTATATAAGTATATACATAATGCTACTACAAATAACATATACTACTTCTGGCAGACACTAAGTTTAAAATGACTATTTGGAGGGGGGTGTAGTTTAAATGTTTCCTCTTGTTACGCTGGATAACCTAATCACTAGAATGCCTAAAGAAGAAGCATTTCTCCTAGATCCTGAGAATTAATTCTACACAGTCACTTCCTGGAGAAGAAAAAGTACTTATGCCCCCCCCCCGCATCAATCTCTCATCAACCCCATAACATTAAAAAAAAATCCATAGTTAAAGTGAGAGAAATCTTGATTCCAAGCTCCTATTTCCTGCGTTCAACTTCAAGAACCCTCGACTAGCCAAAGACTTACATTAGCCAAGAAGATGAAACGGTTTTATCTTTCTGGCCATACTTCCTAGTTGAATATGCAACTAGATATATATTGTACAGGATGTTCCCTTAGTAGGTCATGCCCTACTATTCCATTCTCCAAGGATATATTATAGAGTCTAAGAACCCTTCAAGAATATCTGGAAATCCCCTGCCCCTTAACACTTCTTCAGTTGTGGACTTTTTTGTAGTGATTTTCTTTAATTGCCTCAGAAACATGACCCTTTTTGCCAGTATTTTTTTGTTTGAATCATTCTGCGCCCATCTTAGCTATGATAGTTCACCATTGCCTCCAGTTCCAGGCGGTATTCATAATAATCTTTGATCTGGCACAATCGCCTTCAAAGCCATTAATCACTTGATTTTTAGGTAAGATTGCAATTCTTATAGCTATCTGTTAGACCAAAATAAAAATTGATTCTGCTTATGAATATATCAGCGTGATAATTTATAATCCTCAGTCGTGATTATTAACACCTTGAAATTACATTCATACTGATTATTCAGATTTATCAGATCTCTACACAAGTTCCTCGGGTTAGATTAGATTCTGTGGATCCAGCCTGTGCCACCGCGACCTCGGGTTGATTAGCAGGTTTAATATTCTGATTTAGGCTTTGTCAAGCTTTTTGTGATGTGACGAATTTAAAACAAGGAAAAGTTAGGCGAAGGTTATCGTGTTAATTAGTTGTAAATTGTAGAAAAACATGACAGCGTTAGGACACTGATTGGATTAAATTAACTGGCATACTGATATATTAGAAATAGGGGCATCTCTCCGTTTCTAATATATCAGTAGCTCCTTATTTATGTGCATATCTAAGTATTACAAGTACATTAGTAAGAATAATAATTTTGTTACTAATAATATTAAATCTTGGCAAGCGTGCTTATGATTATGTAATAAGTAGATAAAACTTGTAACAATTTGAATGAATTTAAATAAAATTACAACTCTCCTAAAGACATGTGCTGTCTCATGATTCATTTTGTATGCGCATATTTATTAGTTTGCTTTATTATATTATATTTTCCCAAGATTATTTCTCGAATATTATCATTTACCAGGACACTAATAACTTGTAAAAAAAGTAAACATGAGATACATTAGTATCACTTAACAAAATAACTTACAAAACTATCTCAAACACGAAAAATCGCTTCAGTTGACCTGAAACATATGGCGGTTTCAGTCAAAATGCATCAATCAATTTGAAGAAAATCCTAGCATTTATAATTATATTAACTGCAGTAATAGAATCCTATGGGTATTTCATGCCAGATTTGTTTAAATATTTAGTACAATCAAATTTACCCGACAAATTCATTGGATTGATAGTTGTAAAAAAATAAATTTTGCACCTAAACACAATTAGAATGTGGATTTATCTTCAGTTAATCATGCGATAAACGACTTCAAGGTTCCCTTCCTTCTCACATTAATTGAGAAATGAAAGTTAAAAAAAAATAATTACACTTGTATGTCTCATGATCGTAACAATATGTGTTCAATACTAGGCACAGTATTAAATGGAATATTAATTTTATCTACGATAGTTGAATAGAATAATATGACGATTATTCTATTATAATCATATGGCTAGAGTTGATCTCTATAGAGATTGTACAAAATCACAGTGTTGCCACACAATAAGACACAATTATAAAATCGTATAATGGGGTAAAATTGTTGAAATTTGTTAATAATGTTAATATGAAAAAATATATAGCACAAATAAAAAAATGCTATCTTGCGTGAATGTTAATCAAATAAATAAACAAAAATGATAATGATGAATATTTCAATTTAAAATAAAACAAAAAAGTAATTGATGACTTAATTCCATACAGATCTAAAAATATTTATTAGATCAGATATCATACCTTGTAATAAAGAATGAGAATGTAAACAAAATTGTTAAAGAAAATGTTTAATATAATTATCATTTATTGTAATCAAACTTCACTCTTCTTTAGTTTATTTGAAAGACTTATTGTTTGGGCCTTTATTCTCCAGCTCCTGAATTCTAGAACATAAATATCTCTTTCTAAATCATCCAGCCATCTTTTCCTCGGCCTGCCAATCTTCCTTCTTCCTTCTGGTCGGTTTCCAAATAGTTTCTTTACCACCTGTTCTTTTCCATTCTAATCACATGCCCCCCAGCCACTCCAGTCTTCTCCCTTTTATCTCTTCGACCAAATCCGTAAATCGTTCAGATCTCTCAATGCTACATTAATCCTGATTTTCCACTCTCCGTTTATTTTCTTACTTACACCGGTTTTTCCGTTGTTGGTTACCGTCAGGTCACTTCTCGCTTCCACTTGTCTCTATCCGACCAGCCTCCTTCCCACAAACCTCGACCCGCCATCTCCCTGCAAATCCCCTGTTCCCATCTCTTTGCTGGTCTTCCTCTCCTTCTGTTTCTGGCAGGATTTCACTTCCTTACCTCCTCCGGCCATCTCCCCGGACCCATTCTCAAGTGTCCATACCATTTCAGCTTCCTTTTGCCTAAACTTTCCTCCATACTTTCCTTTACATCCATTCCTCTTTTTATCCATTCTGGTCTTTTGAATGCACTGCCTCCAATAATCCATTTCTACAACGTCCACTTTATTGCGGACCTTCTGCTTAGCAGTCCAGGATTCCCCCCATACATGAGGATCCTGTCTATTATGGAGTAGAAAATTCTTTTTTTATTCTCCTTGGAAATTGTTTTGTTTATCTCCTTGAAATTGTTTATTTTCTTTGGCCGGAAAATCCTACGCAGGATCTTCCTTTCCCAAATGCGGAGAAGGTTATGTTCATTTTTATTCATTAACAATGTTATTCATGCGTACAACGGGTCGGAGACCGTTTTAAAAATGCACAGTTTATATTTACGAGAGATATACTTTGAGCGCAAAATATTTTTTCAGGATCTATTTCCGACCGCCCATTTTTTCCTTTATATCACCATTTGTATCTCTTTCTTGCGTGAAAATGGCGCCCAAATATTTGAAGGATTTTACATTTTCCAAGAGATTTCCGCAAATATTTATGATATCCTGTTATCATAAGGAGATGCTAACAAGTACTTCGTTTTTGAAAGATTTATTCAAGAATCAACTAACTGACTTCGCACATTTCTCTAGCTGGTCATAACTTTCTTCCAATGCCCCAGAGTCCTGGCTACCAGTACTGCAACGTCGGCGTATATTTTTATTTAATAGTTTTAATTGTAGAAAAAACATATTTAAGGAATCAGTAAAGTCCTTCTGCAACGCTCGTTCAGAGGATAAAAGTACCAGTTTGCTCTCTAGTTTAAGTAAATAACTATGTTACCCCAAATGACGTAAATTAACAAACAAACAGAAAGACATTAATGTTGTTGTTACTTGTTAAAAGGTGGAAGGGGCTCGAACAGGCAAACCCCCCACTAGCTTAACTGGTTTTATAATAAAATTAAATTTTAAAGAACATGCTGTTTGAATTTGTGCTATTGAAGAGAGTCGGAAGTTAAAAAATTAAAATGGATACATTTTAATGAAATAAGAATGAAGTATGAATAAGCCCATTATTTCTTTTTTACTATATTAATAGTAAAGTAATTATCAAATAAAGTATTTACGTATTCTTAGAATAGCCTAAGAAATTCTGTGTATAAATCCTTCGGAATTTTTCAAGGTCGTAAATCTTACATTTTACGTAACCGGGAGAAAATCTTCAATTTTATTTTTAATCAAAATAACCATTGTTGTTTCAGTAAATACGTAGATTCTTTCATAGAAAGTTTTGAATGATTCATCGTAATAGTAAATAGCATAGTAAATGAAAATATCGTTTAGAACTAGTCATGCTAATAGAATTGTCTTTGATTACTTGTTTTACTTCCTAAATACATTACTTGTAGTTTAATAAATTGAGTCATTAGTAAATAAATTGCTTATTGCAAAATTAGGAGCGTTTGAAGAAAGTGTTTGCATTTTCAAATCGTAAATATTAAAACTTGAACACATCATTCGTATCTTTTACTTCAGTTTTTATTTTGTTATTTTTTATTAGACATTAATAAATTTCTTGTTTTTAGGAAGAATCGCCTTTGAAAGTTATGAAATAATAATAATAGTATGGCGCCAATCAGAATTGATCTGTCTTGGATCGAAATGAGAAAGAAAAGTTATATATATTTATACTTAACTTTAAAAAAAAGAAGGTATAAAACACTCACACGACGTGCTCGTATTGTAATTCTCATCTCTTGACAATTTCTCAAGACGCACTTCCGGCTAATTGGTTTTTACTTATTTGTTCACTTAATGCCATAAGAGTAAATATTGCAATGGTCTCAATTTTCGAATTTGTGTTTTTATTGGAAATTTACGCTTCGGAGGTCTCCCGAGCTGAAAAAAGAGTTTCTAGAAATTGTTTTTGTGTCTCTCTTTGACTCTGGGTGTGCGGTGTGTGTGTGTAACGAAATTGTTAAACTTGCTATACTGACCATACGGCAGAGGACCTTTACTTTTGTTTTAAAATTTTTCCAAGAATACGTATTTTTACATTTAAAGGAGAGAAGGGTAGGATGCTTTCTTCAAAAAAATTGTTTAGATTTAAGGTAACTAAAGCCCCCCATACACGAGCGGGATTTCCTCAAAGTTTGGTCTGAAGAGGCCAAGCTCTTCGGCCAAACCTTGAGGAAATCCCGCTCGTGTATGGCGGTATCCTTGAGGCCGCGGAGGTGTCGAGAGGCTGAAAAATCCCGAAGGAAATTCAATTCTTTTTGGCCTTGAGGCCGGATTTTCCCGCCCTCTTTATCTCGTGTGTGGTTGATGCTCAGTCGGCCTGGAGGCTTCACACCGATCATGACTTGTGAATTTTTAACCTCATTCATCCGAATATATGAAAATGAGCCTTGCTTGGGGCAACTTAGTTCTAAAGACTACCATGATCATAATAAAAAGAAAGCCGCTTACTTGAGACTGCCAACAAATTGAAAAAAAATAGACCCAAACAAGACTAAAGATGATTTATTAAAAAAAAATTAACAACATGAGACGCTTTCCGTAAAGAAAATAAAAAAAACACTTCTTTTACGCCTTTTCTTGCGAATGCAATCCCTTGACACTATACAACCAACAGTCGCTAAAATATTGTCATCCATTAATGCCATGATGGTGGAACGACGAGAAACTTAGGACTGACGTCTAAGCAGAATGCGTTGACCTGGAAAAAAATCATAAAGGCCTATTGCTAGAGGATTTTCTTGAGGAAAATACTCATCGTGTGTAGGGCAAGGGTTAAGTAGACGAATTCCTCAAGGAAATCCTGGAGGCTTTTTCCCTTGAGGTTTTCCTCTACGTGTATGATGGCTACCTTAAGAATTGTATGTGTTTTCTAAAGGATTAGTTAATTATAACTGTGTAAATTGGAATAAGAGAATGTTGTGTGAGTGTTTCACACCAGATTTTTGTTTATGTGTGTAGTTAATATGTGACTCAAGAGAATCGTGAAAAACTGAAAAAAATATTCTCCTAAGTCAGTTTCCTGTTGATAGTCAAGTTTCCTGTTGATAGTCAAATTTCCTGTTGATAGATTTTGATTTAAATCTTCTTGTCGGAACCAATGGTTCAAGTTTTGAGGTTTATGCCATGTTTTGTTTATATATAAAATATATATATCTACGTACAAACAAAGATTAAAATAGTATTAATTTATTACCACGTGTAACAATTAAATTTGACGTATGATCTGAAAAGTTATTAAACTTTATTAAGAATATAAATAAATAGATACATGTTTCTAAAATATGGAGTTAATAATTTAATTATATAATAAAATTAAAAAATTATCAGTAGCCTACATAAATTCAGTTTTATTTATCTTCCACTTCAATAAAAATTGTATATCATCATCCAATTTTTGGAAATATTTACAGATATATAAAATTGCATATAAATTATTGAAGTATGTATTTCAGAAAAAAAAAAAAGAAACAATATTTATAAAAAATATACGTTTGTGTTGTATGATGGCAATTAATTATTCTCAAGTAGTTCTTTATGTTTTGAAATTTTTGAACCTTGAAATTTTTTAATCTTTAAGTGTATTGTACAATATAAATTTGTGTTTGTATTTTCGTATTTTATTATTCTTTTTACATTTTAATTTAATTTTCCAAATAATTTTATTATTTATTTACAAAATAAATTAATAAATAAAATTGTAACAAGCTAAATTTCGACGCCAAAACAAAATAACTAAATTCCAGCTTCATTAATTACAATTAATGACTAATGTTCAGTTCATTTTATTTATTTACTGATTTCCAAACGGTCGGAATCTTTCTAGTCTCACTTTAAGCATGCATATATCACAATAAAATCTTAGGTAGTAAAATATTCACAATGAATGTTTTTCGATCTTGTCAGATTTCAAAATACCTCAAAAATGAAAAATCGCAGCAAGTTCAAACTTGAATTCCTTTTAAGTATGATTGGCAGAATTCATCAATCGCACGTGCAACTTTACTGAATCATTTTTCCTTAAGCATTAAAAATAATAACAATAATAATAAATTGGCCATATTTCTGATGTTGATTGTTTACTCTTGTTCAAAATTAAATTTTCGTAGTTTATACAACAGTAGCATATGTGTCGGTTCTCGGACAGGATGCTCCCCACTCCTCGACCACAGACCTAAACTAAACTTCTCCCACACCTGTAAATTTGTGTGGTACGACCTCTTCCACTCATTCCCTCTTTATCACTTTCCCACTTATAGTTTTCCCTCTATAGTTTTCTTATATTCGACTTAAAGCGAATATATATATATATTTGTCGTTTCCATAGGAATCAAGTATCGTATAAGTAGATATGTGGGTAGGTTTACTTCCGGTCTGTGATCAATGAGTGGGGGAGTAACTTTCTGTCCGGGAACCGGTACATATTACTTAACAATTCATTTTTTCTAGTAAGTTATTATTTAAATTCAGCACTTGCCCCCGTTATCATTTTATTTATTTGGCTCAAAAAAAAAAATTTGTTAACTTTCCGTGAATGATAGTGAGTTAGTTAGATTCATTCGAAATTAGTCGTTGAAATGAAAGACTCATATCACGGAATCAGGATAAAGTTTTGAAATTAGTTTATTTACTCGAAGAAATTTAATAATGAAAAATGCAGTAAACAGGTCCTACGATTAATTTATCTCGTCAATTCGGAAAATATCTCCTCAGATACCAAATTTTAATCCAATCGAAAAAACTATATGTACACACATTAGATCTCAATATTCGGAAAAGAAAAATAACATTGAAAGAAAAAAAACGGTAAACTATTTTTAAAAGAAGAATGGGAAAAAGTATTATCTATGACCATAAAAAATTTAGTTCGGACCATCCATAGAAGACTAAAGACTGTTATAGAAGAGAAATATTTTATTGAAATATGTTATTTTACTATTTGAACCATTTAATACTAATGAGAATTTATTTCCAAAATTTAAAACTGATGTAGTTGTATTCATATCAATTTGCTGTTTGAAATAAATATAAATTTAACAATTAATTGCGAGCTTTTTTTTTAAAAAAAAACGTTGACCTATTAAACAGATTTTGCCAATATACTGGTTTGACACATTGAATTTCTAAGTGAATTATATAGGTATATATCGTAAATGTAAAATTTTAAAGACTGTCTTATTGGTTGTAAATTATAACATAGTTGAATATTATTTTTAAATTGCTTTCTAAATAGTTTTTATAGGCAGTTTTATAGCTGACATAATAAAGAGGTAGTAAAGAGGCGTGGGGTTAATAGAAACCTGGTGACAAGTGCACTTAGTGAAGACGAACAACAAATATAGCCTATTGTATTATATAGAAATGAAAAGCTTCTTTTCTGCAAGTGTATGTATAATGTAGGCTGGAGAAACGGTCCCGATGGTAGTGTGTGGGTGATCTATCTAGTCCCACAGGGGAGTTAAAACATCGCATAGTAAGCTGGTTGTGTTTTGAGTATGTGACCATGGTCACGTAGTCACAACCCTCGACTCCCCCACGATGTTCAACACTCATTACCCATCCTTGCAGTCCCTCTTTTTGAGGGCGATCATGCCTGTCTGGGACGGCTAGCAGAGGCCGCTCTCTATATTAGCACCCTGGAATATCACCTTACAAATTTTCAATATTTCAATTATTAGTCATGTCAGAATTTGTATAAAATTCTTACTGAATTAAAAATAAAGAATCATCATTTTCTTCTGCAAACAATAGATAATTGTTTTTCTTTAATTCTTTTTTTTTTTCTAAAAAAAAAGTATTGCGTTTGAATCAGATTTTCCAAAAATGGGGAAGTACTATTTTGAGAACCCTCTAGATACTAAAAAAAAAAATGTGTTTAGCGAATTCTCATGTGTGTGTGTGTTTTTTTTATTTATGTAATATAATAAAAGTATCTCAAAAAAAAGAAAAATTCAAGAAGCTGGACCATGGCAGTACTGCTTATCTAAGGATTTCCTTAATGTGGTCCACAATACAAAAATAAGCTAACCACCCAATTGAGCTTCAATTTCTGGATTTGGTCAAATTATTCCATACAAACCTGAACACATTTTTGATTAAATACTCGAGCCTGCTAAGCTTGTTGAAATAATTCTCTCTTTTATTAAATTAATAAATTTTTACATTAATATAGTATTATTTCCTCTGGTTGTTCCTTAATTATTACTAATAAGTAAATAAATACTTCGTTTCAAATTATTCTCCACCAAAATTTATATTTCATATTGAATGTTATTTCATTAAAACCTTTTGATTCTAGTTTCAGATCAGTTTGTCCCGCGTATAAGTTCATCATATTCCTACTTGGATAATAAGTTAGGTTTGAAACATTTATTCCACTCCTTCTTGTACAAAAACACTTGTGTTCAAAATTACATTCAGATATATCTGCCTTTTTAGACGGACTTGAAATTGAAGATTTTTTTATGATTCTAACAGCCTATATATTTAGTTTATTTTATGTATTTATTTATTGAATTTCTTTAATAATTAGTTTGGCAAAAACTGTTTATTTTTTAAGTAATTTCTAAAGCTAATTCTGCATTTTTAGTAATGATATAGTAATTGATGCATAGATTTATTATTTGAATTAACTTGTTCTATTTTTATTACCTCTCGTGGTGTGGTCCTGTTGGCGGGGCACGCAATAATATCAATGAAAGTGCCCTTAGAAGGATTGCTGCATGTTTTAAGTAGTTCACATAACAGTTTAGAAGAAAAACCCATGAAAAATCCTACCTTTTACTTTCTCTTACTGCTGTAAGAGACTTCTTACTAAGAGAAATCTTACTTTCTCTTATGCTTTCCTCTAAAACAGCGGTCGGCAACCGCTGACGTAATTAAGTCTGAAATTCATATATTTTATTTAAATTCGCTGAGTTCATTTAATAACATTTTTAAATTAAAAATAAATTTTGTTTAAGCGGTGTTTTTTATTGTATGTAAAATAGAACAAGAACATTATATTGCTAATTGATTTGTTACAAAATAGTATTGTGACTTGCAAAACATCTACTTCAAAGGCGTTTAATTAACCACCTTTCGCAATTAGACGGACCTTTTCTATGCTCGGCCAACGGCATAGAAAAAGTAATAAAATAAGAATAACGAATTTTGTTAAAATTGATTAGGCTTTAAATTTGACTACGGCGCACTCCCTTGGTAATTGTGTGAACTAAAACTCAAAAATTTTACTAAGTTTTGAAGTAAACACACATCTATAGAAATTATTAAAGAATACCGTTCCCTATTAATCTTAAGTAATTTTTGTAGATTGTAATGTAACAAATATGTACATCATACACAATGCTTTTATTAATTCGTATCTTTAAAAATTATGTTAGCGGTCCGCGAAATTTTAAATTGCGAAGTTAATGGTCCACAATATCTAAAAGGTTGCCGACCGCTGCTTTAAAGTACCACTTCAATACAATATTTATGGTTTTACCATCTGTATAATATTAATACACATTAGAAGCAGTGATAAAATTCTCAATTTGAAGAAAATTAGTTAACCGGAAGTGCGGCTAATTAATCTGTCTAGAGACAGAGAGCGCCCATAGTTAGGTATACAACATGTACGACTACCACCTTTTTTTTATTGCCAACCCTTCTAAACGTTTGTAATCACAGCAATTTCAAAGAATTTTTTAAAAATAAAATAGTATTAATTCGAGTAAGAGAAAGTCTTGTGTGTTTCACACAAGATATTTTTTCTTTCTCTTACTGCCGGGAGTGTTGCGATCTCGTCCAATTTCCGGAATTTAGTCTTCACCGAAAATACACGTTATGAGGAATCCTCACCCATTCGACTTTCTCTTGTACCTCAAAGTAAAATTATATATAATACTTGAAAAATTTTCTTTGAACTCAAACATTACGTAATTGTTTTAACATAAATGTAGAGTTGGTGAAGGGACAAGTAAGTACCAACCTACTAACCTTAGGCAGGTAGAAAAGTGATATTGTTTTTCAGGGGAATATAATATTTGAAATTTAACGCCACAATTTCTGTTCACAAATAACAATCCACAATCTTTTTTTTTTTTCTAAATGTTTCAAATAAAAGTGATGTGTGTACAGTTAGCGTACCAAATTTAAGGGAAATCGTTAAAGACTTTTTAGAGGAAATTCAAAAATCTCAAAAACCTGTTCCAAAAAAAAAAAAATCATTTTAGGGATTTTTGATGTTTTCAAATCCTGCCACCCCTCCCACCCCCACCTGTATATCTATGTTAGGACAAATAAGTAAAAGTTTAAATGTAAAAAAAAGTTCTCATTTTTTATATTATATGTGTATTAGAGCAGTAAAAAGAAAGTCGTTGAGTGTGGATACCAGACTTTTGTTTTATGGATTACAATGGGTGTTTTATTTTACATATTAAAGAGGGTAATGTAGTGTTTCCTTGTAAAAAGGAAAAAACAAAGCTCTGTGAAAAAACGTCGATATATTTTTTTGTTTCAATTAATTATACTTTGAAATTTAAGAATTGGGAATAAGGAAAATAAAATTGAATTAGAATTAAGGCCATAAGATGTGTGGAGCTTGTTAGATAATTAAATAAACTTTAAACTATCCATCCAGGTATGTTTATTTATTGATACCGATTGTTAGAATTACTTAGTTCCAAGAGACGAAGCCTGTATATATTATAGTTCTTAGTTATTCAATGGAAATAGTTGCTGTTTCTTTCCTTGAAAAGTTCTGATGGCATATTTTTTTTAAATACTGATTATATCCCTAGGGAAATCTCATTACCTTTTATATCCTTTGTACATCATATTATCTGGTAAGCTGAGTTTAGAAATTCTTGTATTTTTGCGGTGCATAAAAAAATATATACTTACAGAGTAATTCAATCAAGTAAAAAAAAAAAATGAAATAAGATAATCGTAATGATAATCATTCGAAATATGCATTTTTATCAGCTTAAAAAAAAATGCTATAACTTGTGAAAGTGAAAAATTGATTCATACAGACATTTATTGATTATATTCATGTTTTGTCTCTTTATTTCATATGTTAATGAAGATATGTTGCTGTTCTTAAAATATAGCTAGTAGATGTCTAAGTGGAATCAATTAATAGCAATTAACTAAACTAATAGCTATTAGAGGCTTCTAAAATCATTTCTGTTTGATTTAACAATAGATCCTGCCTCCCCCCCCCACTTATCGGTTTTTACCCAGGATCTTTGTTTTCAATTATATCGTTTTATTTTTTTTTGTCTAAAAGCCATTAAAATTATGCAGTTTTGTTTTCGATTCCCAATTTCCCTATCATTTTAGATCTTTCCCCATGTAATCTAAATTTATTTGTCTAAAAATCATGAAATTTATATTCATGATACTAGGCAGAGCTGTGCTCATTTTACTCCACCGTATACCCACTTCTACATTACCCTCATCGATGAATAAAGTGCCTCCCCACCTTTAGTTGGAGAAAACTGGTGTAGAGAGAAGAAAGAAGGTAAAGAATTGTCTATAACATTTCCAGAGGGTTGAAGATCAAAAACAGGAATGGAAGTGATGGGATGGAATTTTTTTCGGGTCTCTCATTTTTTTCTTGGTCGATATTGCGACAAAAGGGTTTCAGTAAAGAACTTCCAGATACGATATTTCTGTGAGTCATCAAGGGAATGGAGGCTTGGGAGGCGTGATTATTTACACCAAGTTATTTAGTCCTTCTAATTTAAAAAAAATGTTTCTGATCTCCTGATTTCAAGCATATTTATTATTCATTTAACAGATGGTATAAATTTAAAAAATGACTAAAGAAATATTTAAAATTTATTTAAGAAGTAGGGTTGGTTCGAAAGGAATTGCAGTAAATAATATTGAAGTATCGTTTTTGATTTTTAAGCATCACAGTAGAACAAAATTTTTCCGAAATTAAATTTGAAGCTGATCGATTCTGTATTTCTTCTGCAAATATAGCTATTTGTAATTGACGTTATCAATGGAAGGGGAAATACACCTGTCTGGTGTTTATTCTCCCACAGTTTTGATAGCATTAATTCAGTTCAGTTTTAAATAACATCCTGTACTGGTTTTGATTGACTAGTTGTCCTTTCTTATTTTAGGTAATTCGAACTATAATGTTTTCTATTTAAATTTATATAAAATATTTGTTTTGTAGTGAATAGTTATCATTTTTATAGTTGTGTATTTTCGCGGAGATTGTAGTCCTTCAATCTGTTTTTTTATCCCAGGTATTTCTAACTCTATTGAACTTTGGAATGGTTATAGATGAGTAATGAAGACCGTTCATTTAATATTTAGATGTTTTATAAACAAAAACTGTGCAATATCAAGTGGAATCAAAAAATTAATCTTGAATGAATTAAGATAGTAGTTATGAAAATGTGTGTGCGAGAGAATGACGGGTAGGGGGGAAAGAAATACTGTTAAATAGAAGGGATAGGATATTGAGTAGAAATACGATAGTACTGGCGGTGGTGGGAGGAATCAGCTGATTGTGAATATGCACACAAAGAGGAGGAGGAGGAGTAAGGCGGTGATGCCAGTTGGCGGGAGGCCAGCTGGTTGTTAGGCGAGTTGTGAGTATGCACGAGGAGCGTAAGTACGGTTGAATGTGGCCTACGTGACCGATCTCACGTACTGGCTCAGTGCGGCGGTCTGCCACTCGACAGCTAGCTGTTAGGAATCATTCTCTCTTCGATCTTCTGTTTCTTTCGCCATTTATTAGAAGATATATTGCAAACAAAATTGATAACCCGTATAATACAGATCGATTATTTTAAAATTTCCCCCCTCTCTTTTCACCAATAATAATTATACTTCCATAGATTCCTGGGGGCCTGTCTAATATGAATAGTGTAATGAAAAACACAAAATTGTACCACTTTTTAATTAGTTGTAAATTGAAATCAAGATCCAATAAACTAGTAATTTACATAAAAAAATTATTATTATGGTACTTTTTGAGAGAAAAATAAAAATATTTAAGAAGAATTTGGATAAAGTTTTGCCAACTGTATATTCAAGTCTTTATTAAACTTTAAAGGTTGCCACTTTAGCAATTTATTAATTTATTGAGAATTCTAATTAATACACCCATTTTTTTATGTATGGTAGGTTTTGTGATACAAACTAAAAAAAATAAAAACTTAACGTCATAGTTTAGGCTTAAAGCCAAATGAAATAAGAAAGTGTGGGTCAGAAAACCATACCACCAATGTCAAGGAATGAAATCATAATCACATAATTGTAATTCTATTATTGTATTCAGTTTTCTGACATTTAGGCTTTTTATAGTTTTTATATTCTGATCACTGCCAGCATTTGTTTATAAAATTAGATTAGTTGGCTTTTAGATTAATAGAGGCTATGTGATTCCACTGTATGATTTCTGCTGAATTCATTTTTATTTAATTATTCTCTACTGTTGAAATTGAAAATTGTTAAACAACCATATCATCATATCGTTCATTACATTGTATAAGTGGTAATAAAGATCTGTAAGTATAATATGGACCTTAAGCTTGCTTTACATATTTCTCGGCAGGAATGCTGACGATTTCCTGATTATCTATTGGAAATGATATCTTCAATCACAGAATAAATATATTCATGTGATTAAAGTAAATATACATTAGTTTCGCCATCTATCAAATAGATTAATGACAAATTTAATTAAGTTTATGTAATGCATTTTTTCTATCATTAAGATACTATTTAGGAGCCTTTACTTAGACATAAAATAAAATTTCATCCAGTTTCAAAGAATAAGCAGTAAATATGGCAAGAACTGTCCAATTAAACTAATCGAAGGATAATAAATAGTATACAAATCAATTAAACAGTTTGGTTACAATATTATTTAATTAAATATTAGTCCTTGCGGTTTTATACCTAGGAAACAGTTATTAATTATAATTAATTAATGACTTTTTTTTTCCAGTATGATATATTTATTTATATTGTACCATCTGAGTTGCATGTGTTTTTTCAACTATTATAATACCAGAAATAATTTTGTACCACTTCCTATTTTTATAGTTTTTTCTAGTTAAAATGTAATTTTTTTTTTTATCTAGATTTTTTTTAGGAAGTAATTTTTTTTCCTTAAATCAATTAACTTTGATTATTCATAAAATTTAATAATAGCAAACAAATTGAAAGTAAATTTGGCTTAGGGGTAATGAGCATTGTCTGGTAATTAGAAAGTCCCGAGTTCGAGTGTATTAATTTTTGTTTGTATTTGTTAAAAAAAAAAATTATTAATTAGGTATGTGCTTCCGCCTCTGTCCTCGACATCTAGATTGTTAGTTGCACGTTAAGCCTGCCCTAAAAAATAGGCACTACTTTAACTTTTTTGGAAATAAGATCAACAAATTTTTAAAGGGATAAAGTTGCATTTCCGGTTAACCTATATTCTTCAAACTTGGCATTCAACAATTGTCCTCTGTAATTATGAAGTCATTGAAAGTGTACAGTTTTTGTTTTAAATAATATTACTTTAACGGTAGTCACCGTTCTCACAAAACCCTTTAAAAAAAACAATCTGTATTCCCCCAGAAATGTTTTAAGTATAAGTGATAGATTTCGGATGACGAGTTTTGATGGAATTTTTTTTTTTTTTTTTTTATTCAGAGAACTTCAATTTATTGCATCGAAAAATTTCGAGAAATTTTATTCGATCAAAATATTTCTTATTACTCTAGTGAAAGAAAGTAAGAAACACAGGTGTACACTTTAGTGTGTTAATGCCATTGCTCATGTCTTTCCTCAAATTAAATTCCAATATCATCATTTTTTTTTTGATACGTCAATCATCTTATTATACTTTCAAATACATGACGATCTCCATACTGAATATGCAAAACCTTCTATTATGAAAGCATAATTTTTTTTTTATACAGAATTTTAATTTTTTCTATGAAATTAAAAAAGAAAAAATGTTCATACACAGACATTGCTATTTAATTAAAGATGATATAAAATCTTAATAATTGAACTTACTATATAGTTTATATTGTTTCTTTTGCAAGTTTCATAAGCCTACGTTTATTCAATTCTATTATTTTATTGGTGGTGTTTGTCATCTTGACAGGAATCATTAATAAGATAAATATTCATCAAATATTAATATCGGAATTAATTAGAATCTTCTTTGGATAAATGTATCAATATAGTACCAATCCCATCTAAATTGATTTTAAATTTTAATTCAAATTTAGTATTTATTAAATACAATTAATACTCATCTGAATTCTTATGTTAATAATACTGAAACAGCACTTTAGAAAGATAGCATGACGTCACCGCAGTCCCACAAAACCATCCAAAAATCAATTGTCTTAGAAAATTATATTTAATAAAATTGATAGATCAATAAGTGAGTGGTTTTTATGAGAAATTTAGAGAGAAATGCGAAAAGCTTGAAAAAAAAAAAATAAAGTATTCATAAAATCTTATTTCCGGTTGGGGATTTTTGACCAAAACATAATGGTGATGCAGCAAATATAGAATATGAAGTTTGAGCTTCCTGTGATTTTGCGTTTTTGAAATATTTTCTTTTAATAGTATATACGAGTATAGACACCCAAATATACAATTACTCATGGATAAGTTGGTTAATAGCGCAATGATCCCTTCTTGGCCAAGGCCAGCTGTGAGCACGCCTTGCTCCTTATATTAAACTGTCGATATTCCATTCTTATACACGTGCTATGCCATGAATGTTTCTTTTTATTAATTTTATGAATATAATCTAGAAATTCTACTTTCTTTTATTTTACAAATACATATTTATGAATTATTCACCATTCCCTATTACCTTGTTCCTCCAATATAGACTTTTATATACTTCTAATTTTGTGTGTGTGTGCGTGTGTGTGTGTGTGAATATTTAGAAGAAAATATTTTTCCATACGAATAGCAGATTAGGACTTATGAATAGTAAAGGACCAATTTTGTAATGTTTTTAAAATAATATATTTTTCGGATATTAATTTTTATGTAATTATTGAAGCAGTCAAATTCTAAGGTTTTTATTGATTTATAATAATCGAATTAATTAAAGACAGCAGGCTAGTCCATATTGTTGGTTAGTCACATAATAATGAGTGTACTATTAGGAAGACAGATGTCCATTCATTATTGCTTTGGCCATATGTTTGCCATCTATTTATTACAATGTAAATGTATCTCATGTTTATTAGATCTATACTCTTATTATGTATATTGCGATAATAGTATATCACTATCTCTGTTTGTTTTTTTGTTTTTTTATGGAAATTGACATCTGGAGAATTCTCAATGCACATCGTACCTCCGGGCAGTATTCTCTTATTAAAGACAACACTGTAATCACCTGTGTAGAGACTTCTAAGGCTTCAGTTACTGTGTGATGAAAGTCTCGCATTTTGGGTCCCGCGTTCGAAGCCAACAATACTCCCCATCCCGCCTCCCTCTAATATCAGTTAAATAATATTATTTCTAAATTTGTTCTAAAATCGTTGAGTATATGATTGGATCCATATTTTTGGATAATATCGGGAATTTTATCCGTCATAGTAGATGCTTCTTTTTTTCATTGGTTCTGAGTGGTTTATGTGTGTGTGTGAGAGAGAGAGCGAGACAGAAACATAAGTCACAGTTTAAGAGAAAGCACTTTCTACATGAATTTGATCTCTGACAAGGTGAAGGGATTAACTCCGTGGTAGAGCGCCGGGAACCAGTGATGGAGAGGTGGCGGGTTCGAGTTCAGCAATGCTGCCCTTAGTTCTCTTCCTAAGATCTTCTACAGCTCGCTATTCAGTGATTCAGACAGTATTGTCTGTAACGAGAGAACACTGTCCGAAGGTCGGCGGTGCACTGAGAAAAGTCCGGGCGCCAATGACCAGATATTAACGTGCCTTAAATTAAAAAATAAATAAACCCTGGCAAAGAAAAAATCTGAATGGTTATATCGTTTTTAATAAAATTACGAAAAAACTGAAAACAAAAAAATGCAGTAAAAGTAACACTTGCAAGTGATGGGTTTTGACTGAAACCTTGGTTGCGATTGTATACCTAAACGGAAGTTTGAACTTTCTGCACTTTTTCGTTTTTGATAAATTTCAAGTGCTTGGCCGCAGGGTTGAAAAGTACTTGAGTTTCTTTCCGTCAAAGTGTAGTTATTTTCCTTAATTCTGACCTGATTCCGATTTACCTTCATCAACATATCAGATTTATCAAGTTTAGAGACGTTGGCATCTTTTAAAGATTTTGTATTATTGCCACAATTAAACTATTATATTATTGGTACAGTAAGAAAGCACAGTGTATGAAAGATACTTTAAAAAAATGGATGTCAGTGTCTCTAGTCAGATTTGATGGACTAAGACACAGAAAAAAGTTGAAAAAATTTTATACTCTACTCACGGTGCTTTTTAATATGTATTTCCAGTGGGATCTCAGTTTTGAAAATTTGACAAGATCGCAAAACTTCTTTTATGATGATTTTTACTTCCTCTTCCTCCTCGTAAGAGGAAGTTAATCGTGTCAAACTTTCGATATCGAGTTTTCACCGGAAATATCTGTTTTGAGGTCCCTTGAGTCCAAAAAAGTGTTTTTTAGCAAATTGTGTGTGTGTATGTATGAACAGCATAGCTCAAAAATGAAAAACTACAGAAAGTTCAAACTTGAGATTCCGTTTAGGTATCACCATGGGTTCCGACAGTATGTTAACTGTCAAAATTCCTCAACCGGAAGTACTACTTTACTGAATGTTTCTGTCATTCTTTTATCAATTTTCTCGAAAAAGGTTCCAACAATTTTCTTAAAACTTGTCACATCAACTGCATCTAGAAGGATCTTTATTTGAAACATTTCTCGGGGAAAATGCATTTAAGGGCACTTTTGGGGAAGGGGTGGGTTGTCCTCTAAAGATCTATTTCAATTCCAGATCTGCGGAACCAATCACAACAACTGCTATTTTTTAGTTTATTACACAATTGTATCACTTAAATAATATTAACAGGAATAAATAGATTGTCAAAATTTTGAGTTTCAAGAAAATTAGTAGTAGATAGAAAGTGTGTTTTTTGCTAAACAGTTTTTTTCAGTTTTTGTGATTTTCTGCATAAAAGAAAACGACGAATTTCATTATATTTGGTGTACTAACTATAAAGTTTGTCAATTACAGTTTTCAAAGCTGGAGTAAGAAAAAGTTGTTTGAGTGTTTCAGACCAGATTTTTTAAGATGTTATATAATGCCATAGCAATTGACCTTAATGGATATGAACTAATGACAGAACTGGGCTGGAACATTTGATCCTGAAAAGCCGTTGAAATTCTTAAGGATGGGTTTCTAGTTCTCAACACTTATATTGTGCTACAAGAAAGTAATCCTTTTTCTTCTTGTTAATTCATCGAACAGGTGCACCACATAATAATACTTGCTACTTTATCCACTAGTTTACATCTGAGTAATCTGATTGCATGAATTTTTTATAATCAATGACCTTTCTTTCACAATGTATATTATTGCTTTCTCTTTTGCAAATTTTGTTTTCTTCTTTCCTTGTACATTCTCTTTCTTAGCCAATAATCAACGTTAAACAGAATGATAATGAATATAAGGAAAGAGGATTTCCTGATCACTCCCTATATCTTTGACCCTGTTGTTGTCTTAAAGTTAGGCCAAGGATATATATATTATTATTTATATATATTTCTTTAATTTAAGGCTCGTCAACATCTATGGTCATTGGCGCCCGGAGCCTCCTCAGTGCACTGCCGGTCTTCGGACAGTGTTCTCTCGTAACAGAAACACTGTTCATCACCGGACAATGACTGTAGAGGCTCCTAGGAAGAAAAAATCTAAGGATAGCACAGCTGGACTCTATTTTATTCTTAAAAAAAGATTTTTTGTACAACAGTTGAATAATGCTACAATTAATCCACTAAAATCAGTAGCTAGTTTTACTTTTTCTCACTTGTGAGTTACACACTACTTTCTCTCATTAGTGTGTGAAAGTAACATTATTCAACTTTAGCCCGGCATCTAGCGGCAATACGCGAAAACAAGATCAAAACAAATCCCAGATACAGCGGATTTGAGGTTATACCATACAGAAAGGTTATAGAAAGAGGGAGTATTTAACTGTCTCAGTATTTGCACCTTTTTACATTTTTTTATATTCATATAAATTAACAACCAATTCAATACGATTGCAGAAAAAATTCTATGATAAGCTGTTTACAACTCTCGTTCAGTTGCCACAGGAGCACCTCCTTTCGATGTTCAAGTTATTTTAGTGAGTTTATGTTATAAATTCGATCGTTATAAAATTTTCCATTTTTCAGAAGTTCACTTAAGATAAGCTGAACCGGAAAAAGTGTTTTTTTTTTCGCATTTGAGTGTGTAAAGTTTATGTTTATGTAGTTGGACATGTATATTGTGTGTAGACAACAAAATCCAGAAACGAAAAATCGTATGAACGAAAATCGGTTTACCGGATTTGCACTTTTCCAGGTTTTTTAGTTTTTTTGGGGGAATTTTCTCGAAAACGGTTAAAGCGATTTTCTTTAAATTTGGAATACGTGCTGCGAAGATGGAGACGTATCGCTTATTTAAAAAGAAAAAAAAAAACAATTATTTTGCATAGTTGTGCGGAATTTGTGGAGTTAATTTCAAATTTCATATGAAGTTGGTTCAATGTTATTAGAGCGGTCTATTGGGCCATAATATAATCATCACTTCTCTACCTGCCAAGATTATTAGGTTGGTACTTATCCCCCACCACCTCTACATTTATTTTAGGACAAATACATAAAATTTGAGTTTTAAGAAAAGTTATCATTTTACATATAATTGTATTAAATGGAGTAAGAGAAAGCCGTGTGAGTGTTTTATACCAGATTTTGTTTCTATTTCTGCCCAATTTTGTAGATAATGATACGAGAGGGTTTGTTTAAACTAGGTACACTAACTACTCATTTTCTGTAACTTTTTAGCAAGAAACTCGGTAATAATAGGGTGTTTGGGAGCTGAGGTATCAGGGCTACCAAATAGAGTGCTACTTCTTTGTTGTGATGCATAGTTTCTTCTCTGTCTGTATAATATTGAAGGCACCAAGTATTTAGTACACATTCGAAATAGGAAGAAAATCTGAGCAATTAGAATTGCAATAAAAGAAAGCCGTGTCCGTGTTTCACATCAGATTTTATTTGCTTGTAAATCTAAACTATTAATAAGCCTTAAATAATTTGCTCATCAGATTCATTAATAAATTACCTAAAAATAATTAATCTGATTGTTTTCATTATTTTTTGCCTACTTAGCCATAGTACACAGCATTACTACAAGGTCTTTTAATGATTTAATAAATTTCCTTTCTAATTTAGTGTAGTAGTATTATTATTAAAGCTTAGTATATTTGTCCCTGAGCCATTTATGATCACTGTAACGGGATTTTATTTGTTTACTTTTTATTCTGCGGAAATTTGTATATTCCTGTTACAGACCACAAATCTCTTGTCCGTCCATGGAAAACATAACAGTAACCCCTCTGGGGCTTGGAGAATATTGGCTATATTAGTTTAGAAAATTTTGTTTAATACTTCTTATTAATTTTATCTTTCTTGATTTTATTATTCATTATTCTGTAATTAAGTGTTTTTAAAATAAATTCACTTATTCAGTTCTGAAAAGTAATTATACTTTTTTCTTCTTTTATTTTTATCTGTATTAAGCAAATGAAATGAGCCACTTTGGAGAGTATTATATAGTCGACCCTGTAACAGTGACCTGAGCCAAGGTTTACAGAACATCAGATCTTAACTTAATTAATGATATTACCTGTGATTACATAATTCTACATTCATTGATAATTTTTAATTAGTTTATATAGATTTCCTCTCATTTTTTTAATTTATATTTCATTTAACTAAATACAGTTCATTAGCATATTATGAAAGTGTTTTTTTTTTTTATATATTTGCTAACAACTACGAAATCAGTTTAAGGTTAATAATATTCTTTTGTGTTAGATTAGTTAATTATTTTATTTAGTTTTTTTTATAGCAAATTATAAATAATACTTATGATTATGATTTGCATAATTTTATGTGTTTAAATTAAAAAAAAAAAAAAAAATGAGAACGTATTGGATACAGTGTATATTAGCTAATTAATTTTGCAATCATAATTATCTTATATCATTTTTGTATTCCTTCCCAAAACAATTTCATTCCATCTATATTTTTTATTTTAGTAAACATAGATTGTTCCAATAGATTGATTGAAGATACAAATTTTCTATTTGAAATTACAATGATGCTCATTCAAATAACATCACCATAACAAACATATGTAAATCTCATTTATCTTTACTCCTTTTTTTAAAGTGCTGTTAAGCATAATTACAAAATGAAAAATACGTAAAAGAGAAAATGTTTCAGAAGAAAAGCGCTGCTGCAGTACTACACTGAGTTCCTATATGCACTGCATATTTAAATCAGTCAAAAATCATATATTATTTAGATACATAAACAACTTTTTCTTTTTTTTTTTTTTGCATAAAGCTTTTAACAGACTAACGATACTAATAAATGTGTATCCTACAAAATAAAATAAAAGAGGAAAACATAGAATAAGAAAGGTAACACTAACAATATGTAGCCATAGAAAACTATAGAAAAAAAAAAAATCTATTATAGGCTGATAACGTCTTACTAAATTCACTAACTAAAATCATTCATTCTAAGGTTGTCCACTGTTTTCGGTCTATTCCAACCTCGTCAAAGTATTTATTATATTTTTATTATTTTATTGGGGTAAACATTAATTTTTTAAAAGACTAGTGATATTTACGGTTTTGTTTTAAATATTTTTTTTCTTCTTATTGCTTTAAGTTTAGTTTAGGTAAGTTTTTCGAAATCCGAGTATTTCAAAATGTTTGGTTTTATAGTACTTTAAAAAACTTATTATATATGATGAGATGTTTGTACGGCAATAGCCAGAGGAGTTTTTAAAAGAAAAAGAATTCTAATTATTTATGTATTGTTTGACCAACGAGGGAGTGAGAGAGTACTTCAAAAAAACGAAAAATCGCAGAAATCAAACTTTTTGATTTCTTGGGTCCATTGCGAAATTGGTAAAATTTCATTGTAAATATTGAAATAGTAATGGTAGTAGACTGAATTAGATAACAGAAATATTGTGCCCTGCAACCTGATCTGACGTAGCCCCTTAACGGCAGTTTATCGCATTATCAAAACAGGTCACTTTCTCTACCCTAGCTTCTAAAGTGGATATATAATTAATTTCATTTTTATATACCTAAATTTCCATTGTTTCGTTACATGCAATTGACATACACTCTTCATCAGATAGACAGATGTTTATGTACTAATATGATTTAATATTTAAGTGATAATTTTGCAAGTGCAAATCTATGATATCACATGCATATGAAGACATGAGATCATATAGTTTATCAAAATTAAACCGGCTGTTATAGAAAAAAAATCTCTGACGATAATTTGATAAAATTTGTGTTTCTAGATTTATCTTATTCTCTGGAAGAAATGTTTGACCTCTTTTAAGAAAGATTATGCATTCACTTTTAAATTTTAAAGTTTTAGTAGTCACCTAAGAGCTTCTTTAGTTTTAGAATCTATTTCAGAATAGTTTTCAATAGTACTTATTGAATTTGTTTTTTTCTTAAACGATATAATATAATTTAATTCGGTTTGTTATTTGTTATTAATTTTGTTGTTAATATGATGGATTTAAGATAAATAATTGCCCGCTCTTGAACAGCCGTAGTAATTATTAATCAGTTAATTTTTTTTTTTGCTTCCACTTTCATTAACTTTCAAATCTTTCATAAACAGTGAATCTATAAAACAAAAATAAAGAAATAATATTCACCGTCTTAAATTAAATTAATTTAGTAATTGTATCAGTACATTCGCTATTGATCATAAAACAAAATACTTAACCGAAATATTCAATTTTTTATTTAACTTTTAAAGAACAGAATAATATTAACTTTACATAAAGTGTTCATTGTTTCACCCTTTTTACAACTTTTGGAAATTACAAGCGGCGGCTGTGTTAAGTACGGTTAAAGGGCTTTTTAATATCACAGATCACAAAATGCATTTGAACATTTATGTAGGTTCCATCCATTTCATTTTAAATACTTCGTTAGTTAAAATATTAATAAAAAATGTCATTTACAATATTATTTAGATCAGGGTGATAATTGTACACTACTAACCAAGACTACATGCATTTTTGTAATACCTTAAATTATTCTTGCTTGCATAAACTTCTTACAAAATTTTTTCTTTAATATAATTTAAATTCTTCCCTACTTACCAAGACAGTAGTAATCTTTCTCAGTAATTGTCATTCTTAGTTCAACCTTGTTATAACATGGTTCGTCACATTGAGGATGCAGGGAATGTCCGCTCTGCGAGGTATCCCTCCCGAAATTTGGCATTACATACAATCTGTCATGAAATATTCCCTTCTGTCAAATCTGTAATACTCTATCTGAGAATGCAAATAACTAATAAATGCTATTTGATCATTTATTCAGACATTTATTTTATAAATAGATATAAAAAAAAATCTGCTTTTGCGTCTGGTTTGTTTAGTGTACTTGCTTATTTGTAGTTCTGATAAAAGAAAGTAGTTGTCCACAACCCTAATCAGTGATGAAATGTAAAGTTGAGATAAAATGTTACTTAAACTGTTAATAATCTGCAAATTCGCCCTCTCTAGGCTTTTCTTCACTTTCATTTCAAATGGATACATTCTTTTCCTATACAAAGCATAATAATTGCCACTTCTATATTATAATTTGCATATATTACAATTCCTAAATCATAATTGGCATAATTATAATATTATGGCATTCCTGTATTATAATTGACATAATAATTTCCATTTTGTCAATCTGTTGGATCAGTTTTTGAAAACGGGACACAATTCTTAAATTGTAATTAATAAAATATAATTAGTTTAAATTATTGGGAAATTAGTAAGCTGTTCCTAAAATTACTCAAGATTATTTCGTGTAGGATGCGCTCTAAGTTGCTATTCAGCGCTGTCTGGTGAGAGAAATTTTAAATATGTTAGTAACCTCCCTAACGTAAGTTACACGATGAGTTGCCATTCTTGGTGTACCTTAACCTATACTACAGGTGTATTGATCTGATGAAAATCTTTTAGTGTATAATACTGTGAAAACTTTTGGTGTATTTTAAACAAAGTTCAATATTAATAGCGAAATATTCGTGCTCCCCATTTTTTTTTCTTAAATCGGAATCTTAGCGTGACATGTTCATTTATTCTTGCGCACATCCGCTACAAAAAAATCATAACAATAAAAGTATTTTTTAATAATGAGACAATATCGGTACAACTATCAGTAAACAATGAATGTTAATCAGCAATCCGAACAAGCTGTTAGTGAATTTGGATCTTCACCACCGACGCAAAATAAATCTCATCTGGTAGGTGAAGAATTAAGCAGAGATTTTGCTCTTTTGAAAGAATTGAATGTTAATCAATTAAGGGAATTAATTGAGTCCCCGGAGCTGATGGATTCCTTTGTTGAATGTTCGCTATCTGTACAAGTTTTACGAGGACATACAGAGCGTTTAATTGAAACAACGGAAAAGTTGGCTACTGATAATCTTTCTCTTGAACCTGAACTCACGAAATTACAATCAGAAGTTACTGAAAGATGTCGAGAGTTGTGTGATCTGAGAATAAAATATGACAATTCTAATGTGGAATATCAGAAACTATGTGAAAAATATAATCCTATGTGTATTAAAGAATCATTATTGCAGTCAGTTGCAACAATAGATGAAGATAGTGAAAAAGTGGCAGAAGCTTTTCTCAATGGTGAAACTGATTTGGAATCATTTGTACAAGATTATATTTCTCATCGTGCAATGAGCCATTCACATAAAATTCGATATGAGAAGTTGAGTAAACAACTGGAAAAGTTAAAACAAGCTGGATACTAGTGGTTACCTTATCGTTTAAAATGCTTCGTGCTACCTAATACTTTACTGTATATTTGGAATTTAAATAATAATAATAATAATTGAACCTTTTGTATTTACTTTCCGTCAAATAAGTAAATGGGAAATTGAGTATTTTAAATATAAATTTTACTGATTTATTTGGATGTATAAATACTTTTTTGAAATAGGAATGTGTTAAATTTCAATAATTACATGTGCGAATATTTAGGTGAGTTGATATTTATACGAAAAAATCAATTAATAGCTTACAAACTAATGACAAAGGCAGTTAATTAAGAAATCTTTCTTTAATGAAATATATTGGACCACATACATTAATACATACCAAGATTTTTTTTTAGTAAATATTTTATTAACCATTTTAATCATGTTTACTGATCTATCAAAATTATTGAATTATTACATATTTGTTGTATTCTTTTTTCAAACTTTCTCCTACAAAATTGCATAACAGAAACTTTAGACACAACTCCTGCCATTATTTAAAGGAACATTAACTTATAATATTAATGTATAATATTTTTGACAGTTATTGCTGTTTCGAATGGGAATCTTGTAGAATTACTCAATTCTAATGGAGAACCGATAGCAACATTGGGACTTGAATTAACCCACGCAACTGCCTTTGCTTATGATAGTGTACATACGGATTTATATATAAGCGGTGTCTCTCCGAAAAATGTGTCTATCTTCAGGAAACATATTACTAAACAAGGAGGTTCTTTTCCACTACAACCCATTGTTGCTAGTATGTATTTTAGCATTTTTATTTTTTATTTTTTTTTTTAATAATTGATTTACCGTAATTTAAAGCCTTGAATTCAGCTCAGTGAAAGAAGTCTTAGTTTTATATTTTTCTACAATACAAAATTTGAGTTTTTTTATTAAAAAAATACGTTTTATATGTTATCAGGAAGCACACAATACTACATCCAGAGCCTTGCATATGACCCAGTTACTTTTACATTATTTTGGACTACGGGGCCAGGGAGAACGATAATGAACGCAAATTTAAATGAGAATAAAACAGAATTGGCTAAAGAATCTGTATTACATAAATTTGTTGATGAATTACCTTATGGAATTGCAATAGATACTTGTAGCCGGTAAATGTTTAAGCCCTTTAGATACTTGAAATATAGTTATTCATTTTTGTAAGCTCCGACAATTTTCAAAGATAGCTATTTTCGGCTTAAAACTATATATATATTCCATTATGTATTTTAGCTTGCTTGTAATTTGTATTATTAATGCTACTTAGAATATTTATCTCATTTACTATTCATCTTATAACTTAATTATTTTAATATCCCAGAAAAAGTTCAACTGCGTTGCACTCTAATTTTTTTCCTTCACAGAACGTTATTTTGGACAAATTGTAATATTGGCAAACCAACTATTGAAAGATCATCTTTGGAAGGAAAGGAAAGAATAGTAATTGTGGAAAAGGAATTATTCAAGCCAATGGCAGTTACTATATCAAAAGGTCCCGATAGATACTTGTATTGGGTTGATGAAAAAGGATATTATTTCACTATTGAGAGGTTTGTAGATTTCTGTCATACTTCCCTCAATTATTTTTGCTATAAACATAGCACAACCGAAAGTGTGCTATTCTGTAATCCAGTGTAATCAGCGTGTTGAAGCTGGGCACAGTTAGACATTTTTTCGTTATATTTTAGTTTCTTTTTACTTATAATTTCAGTTACATTATAAAATCTCGGGATAAATTCTATCATTGTTTTACTTAATATAAATTCAGTACTATTTATGTGATAAAATGAATCTGGAATCTTTCATTTCTTTTAGTATTCCCCTTTCTGCCGTTTTATATATGTATAATTTATTTTTTGTATTTATATATGTATTAATATTTAGTTTATTTATTGTTATTGATTTTTTTAACATAAACGTTTAGACAAGTTGTTTTATAATTGAAATCATATATTTAATTTTAGATGTGCATTAGATGGCTCACAACGCCAAAAAATAATCCGTAGCGAACATCAACAGCCTTCATCTCTTGCAATAGCTGGAAAGAGATTATATTGGACTGATACAGTAGCTAATTCTGTATGGTCTGTATTTAATTATAGCGCTGCGCCTTTAAAAAATTACTCTACCGATCAGAATGGTATATTGAAGGCTGTTATATCAATCTATGAAGACATTGCTGTGGATAACACTTGTGATAACTTTCTATTTAAAGTAAATATTTTATTGTGACTTAATTAACGTTTGTAGTATTGCTTATTTTAGGATAATTAGTCACTATTATTTTGTAACTTCCCATTCAAGTTCGTAACATATATTGAGTTAATCGACTGTGCAAGTCGAATATATATCCCAGTCGTCTAGAATGACAATGTTGCATGAAACGACTAGTAACCCTTAAATCCAAGGAATCTTATGAAATAATGTTGTTAGTGCTATCATAATAATTTAATAATGGTTTTGAAGGTAGTAAACGTATCTGGCGGTATATGCCTGAATGGTGCAGTTACCCAAACTGGGAGTTGTCTTTGCGATGCTGGTTTTACAGGAGTGAACTGTGAAACTTCATTATGCCACAACTTGTGTTTTAACGGTGGTGAATGTACAATTAATTCTAGTACACCTACCTGCAATTGTTCTCATTCATTCGCCGGGGATCGGTACGTTATGTCATATTTTATCATTTACGATAAATAATAATATCATTTAACTGATTTAATAATCTGATATAAACCCATTGGTTTACAGATGTGAAATAGATTTGTGCAATAATAAGTGTCTAAATGGTGGACATTGTGCTGTATCTGCTGGTGTAATAGAATGTATTTGTTTAGAAGGTTTTATGGGAGATAGATGCCAGTTTACAAGTACTTTATGCAGTCATTTTTGTAATCAAGTGACCCATTTGAATAGATCAGAGGCTCTTCAGTGTAGGTGAGTACAAGGAGACATTATTGCAATTAAGGTAATTCCGATTTAATAATATAAATCAGAAATATGTGATTGTCAGCATTAGGAAATATGCATGATGAAATATTACTGATGTATGAGCTGGGCAAAACTAGTCAAAGTTAAGGAGTATATTCCTTAAGATCAAAAGAAGGGATAAATCTTCAGGACATATTTTACAAAGTGGCTTCTTATGATACGTTTTTTCACGTTTACCGTTTCACAAAAACCATTCAAAATTAAAAAAAAATATTCTTAAACAAAATTTGTAAATAAAATACATTTTGTTTCTAAGACACCAAAACAGGCATTTATCTTCGATGATTCAAAGAAGAGAAAGCTTTGCCTTTCACAGGTAATTAAGAATAGAAACCCTAAACACATTCACTTCAAGTCATGAATCCCTGAAGGTGTTTTCGGTTTCATATTGTTGGATCCTGAGTTATTTTCTTTGAAATTTAAAGTATTGCTTTAAACGAAAAAAATGGAAAAACAAATTTTAATCTTTTGACCCAAGGAATTGAAATTAGATGTTTTAAGGCCTGGAACATTCAGTAAATAATAATGTTTTAAGATTAACGATTTTAACACGTATATGAATAGAACATCTTTTGGGATCTTGAGGTTCTTGCGAATATCCAGTCTGTAAACTCGTATACATTAAAGTACGCAGAGTATACATAAGAGCCTGCAAGGTTAGATGATATGTGCAACTACTTCAGTTTAGCCAGTATCCACAAGAAAAAATTACTGCCCTTACACTTGTGCAAGTGAGCTACAGTAAATTTATCAGCTGTGGAGGATTTGGCTTTGAGCTACCTTATCTTCAAATGTAAAAAGCTCTAAATATAAGTACTTTGTAAATGAAGATATTTTTTTTGTTAGGTGTTTGAATCCTGGAGCTATGGTTGAAGAAAATGCTACAATGGGAAATGGAAGATTTATATCTTTTGGATATAAAAAATGGCCAGTCTGGAGTCTAGGTGCTGTATGTCTAATATTATTGACAGTTTGTCTAGTCTTATCTGTGATAGTATTTAAACAGAAAGGTAGACCACGTTTGGTAAGGCGATACCAAGTCAATGCGAATTCTGTGAAAACTTCAGCAAGGTCGACTAGCGGTGATTGTGAAATTGCAATTGAAAACTGTTGCAACATGAATATATGCGATACGGTACCTATCAACTTTTTTATTTTAGATATTAAAATAAATTGTAGTCGCTTACAACTTTCTTCATGTTTGTTTTTTGTTTTTTTTTACAGCCATGTTACGAGCCAGAATTTCGTGCACCTGGAAAGAATACTAAGAGTAAAAAGGAAGAAAAATGTGGCCTTTTATCTAATATGGATGTTCAGCCAGCTGATGCTGCTTCGAATGACTTGTTCTAGCGCAGAAATGCGGCGAAACTCTTTATGCAGAATTTGCCTCATTACAAAGTTAATTAGTTCCTTTTTTTTAGCGGGCGTCCAGATCGAGTGGGACGTTCCTGTTTAAAACGGCTTCGTTACTTATTAATGCTACTATTTAAAAAAAAAATTAAAAGGTATAGACAAGGAGAGAAAAAAGAATTTATATATTTTTACAAAAAAAAAATTGTTGGCTGTGGTAGTATTATGTCGCTAATAATGTAACGATATCAATAATAAAATAAGTATACATATTATTAGGTATAAATAAATTGTAAATGTATTTAGGATCTTCTTGAAAATCAATTTAAAAGATACATAAGACTCGGCCAATCTGCAAAAGGAAGCAAGCATGTCCACCGAATTCCGAAATTAAGCTATTAGTGTCTTGGAATGTGAGATTCGAAATTTTTAAATGTTAAAATTTTAACATTTAAAGGAACTCAAATCTACTTAAATTGAAAATCACATACTCCTGCAGGACAGTGTATATCTAATAGAGTTCCAGAAGCATATGGGTGACAGATCCAACAATATGAGGAAGTGTGCAAAAGTAATGTGGTGATCTATCCTATTTATTTATTTTAATTTTTTCTTTGAGAATTCTTTTTCTAATCTAGTTGTTTTGAGATATTGAATCAACTTGTCTAAATGAATTTACTTAAATGAATCCCTGCCGTAACGATCAATCTTAATTTTTTCGATCTCCCTTAAATGTTAAATTAGGAATAATATGGTTCCAACCAACCTTACCGCATAATTTCATGGGAACAGCAGGATTGCAGTGCTCGTTCGGCCTGGCTAAGGGGCTTATTGTGAAACAGTACTCTAATCTAACCCGACATTATTATTCCGAAACTGTGAAATGCTCGCAAACGAGAATAATCTGGACGCAGCATAACTTATTTTTTAAATAATAATAATAATAATAAAACAAATTATTGAAAATTAAAGTTTAATCACGAGTAGAAAGTTTTTTATTATGTTTCCACAGTTCACAACTTAATTTCGAAACTGCTTCCCATACAAAAAAGGGTATGGCTTTAAATCTGCTAGTGAACAAGTTAGTCCAAATTTAAATTGAGTCTTAACGGAAAAATGATTTATATTCCGCTTTGCATATAATTATAGTAGCTTTAGTTGTCGCTTAAAAAGTATTTTATGCTTTCTGAAAAATTTTAGGTGGGCAATTTTCCCTTTTCTTTTGCATTTGACGACTCTTGTGATGTTTGCTTACATTAAACAAAAGCATTTTAATTTCTGCGTTCTGTGTGTGTACATTTTTACTTTCTCTTTCTCATTGAAGTGTTTCGATCATTTCAAATTTTTTAATTTGAGTTTTCACCGGAAATCATGTTTTGAAGTCCCCTTATACGAAAAATGTTTTTAACTAATATCCATATATAATTGAAAACGTGGGTGGGTCCGCAATGCTGCATAACATCTGGTATTTTATCCGTCATAGCGTGCGTATTATGTTCTTGACCGGTTTCGGATTTACATCCATCGTCAGAGCAAATTCACCAAATTCGTGTAGAGAGTTCACTTCGACGTAATGTTTCTGTTACACACACATCTGTTGGTTGTATATATATATGTCAGCATAGTGTTCAAAAGTTAAAACATAGAGTAACAACAAGTGTGATAAACATTCAAGAAATTCTTGTACTTTTTATGAAGTCGGAAAGAATTCAGCAATAGCCAAATATCTTTTCAGACATCTGGTATTTTACCCGTCATAGCATGCATATTCATTTGGTCCCTGACCGGTTTGAACCCCCCTCATGTATACAACCAACAAGCCAACAAGTGTGAGTCTAACAGTAACATTACGTTGACGTGAGTTCTCTACACGAACATGGTGAATTTGCTCTGACGATGGATGAAAATCCGAAATCTGTCAGGAACATAATCAATATGCATGTACGACGTATAAAATACCAGATATAAAATGTCTATAAAATAGACAGGGTGTCCCAAGATATACGGATATCTACTTTTTCTCGGAAACTTTGGGCAGCTAGAAAAAAAAAAAAAATACGTATCGTCTAAATTTTTCATTATTTTTTTTGTGTGCTGCCAGAAGGGAGATACAGTCATCTGCTTCTTTTTTTCAAATGGGAAGGTATAGTTTTCTCATCAGAAATAAATACCTCAACTTTTTTTAAAGTAAAATTTATTTGAACAGTTTTTTCTGTGAGCAATTTACGAGTTATGATCGAACACAGGGGTTTACTTAGTAGCACTACAATTATTAATCTCCCACGTGGAACTTGTTATAAATGATATTACGATTTTTGTTTAAAGTGCATCAACTGTTTTTAATAAGAAAACAAAGTCCTATTTGTAAACAAACTTACTCCTCAATACAAATATTAGCGATGTTGCTCGAACTGTACCGATACGGCTAAAGAAACAGATTCGGCTTCATCAGAATTGCATGCATCTATTATTCTATCTTAGTTCAGCTGGAGATGTAATTTCGGCTGGATTCTCTAAACCTATGTTTAGAAATAGTATAAGTTTGAGACGGGAAAAAAAGAAAAGAAGCAAGTTATGTTAAATTTTTTGTAGATAACTTTCTTGTGCGTATTTGTGTTTTAGTTGTCACTTAATTGTAAAATATAAGTAATGTGAGCACGACAAAATTGTTTCCGCACATCAAGCATCAACTAACTACCTTCCTTTCAGGCGAATTGTATAAGTGCTTGTAATGTCGTGTGTGTAAGTGTAATAAATGCATGATGTGAGATACCCGCAGACACGCCAATATCCTCTTTAGAACTAGCTAATCCACTTCTTCCCGTTTATGCAAATACAGGGTATATATTTTTTTTTGGCTAAGTCCTAAATGCATCTGACAATTTAGTTGAAATATAATTTTCAAATATTAATAATTTCTGAACCAAAAGAAATAGGTTAAATGAAAGAACTGAGAAACCATTCCAAACATATGGTTTATCTTCTTTTTATTATTTATTGGGTTTCAAAATATTTAATATTAAATAAAATAATGATAACGTGAAATTGAATTTATTGGTAAATTTATATTGTGAACAGTGAATATTCCATGTGGCGTAGATAAAGATAGTGCGCACATCAGAGGCATTCAAAATTTCCTTTTTTAAATTATTATTTTTATAAAAGTATTTGTTGACCGTTGATGAGTTATGTTATGAAGAAATTTGTTGAGGATCGGTCAAGAAAAAACATTCAGTTATGGCAACTTTTTTTTTGTTTTTTTCTGAAGATGATTTAAGACAAGGCACTAGTAACTTTTAATTTCCCTTTTTATTTTTCTGATATGTAACAAATGTGTAAGTTTAAAAATTCTTTCCCCATATCTTCACGATTTTCTATATATATTAAAGCCTTGATAAAGACAGGAAACTCTGTCGAAACGTTGGCATAATTGAATTTTTTTTCTTGACCGATCCTCATCAAATTTCTTCATAACATTATTATTTTTATTTGATTTATAAAAATGTTAAAAAGTTTTAAATGAAAAATTAAAGAAAATTTAACCAGACGTACTTTCATTCCTGGTATTTTTTTTAATTTTCCTTTTTTTTTTTTATTTAATTAAATGTTCTTGTATAAAGCGTGTTAGTGTATAAAGCGTGTATTAATTTAAAATTTGTAAATAATAGCGAAACAAATTGTTAAGTGTTCATTGTGTTTCTAAGGTTTCGTAAGTAAGCAATAATTATTAGAATAATTTTTCTTTTAGAAACTTGTTATCTATTTATAATAGAATTTTTTTACTTTTACCATATATATATATATGGTGTCCAAGATTTGTAAGTATAAATAAGAAGAGAAACTAATAGAATGTATCAGTGCAACTTATGCTTGCCCTCTCTAATATTCTTGTCCAAAATAGTAATAATAATGAAGTTTCCGTTGAAGTTTTGTATTGTCTTAAGTAAAGTAATGCCTATTTTTTCAGGCGGACTTAACGTCCTACTACCAAATTAGGGTTGTGGACTTTAGTCTTGTCAATTTTACTTCTAATGAAATGCTAAAGTACTGAATGAAAATACTAAAGTTTCCCATAAATTATGAAATTAAAAGATTTTTCCAAACAAACAAAATTCTTCCCATTAGTCGTCTTGTATTATAATAAGGGCATATTTATATATGTTATCAAGTAGTAAATATTTAGGACTTAAGGGCATGGTAAGGGCAGTTTTTATTAGTTTTTTTTATTAAAGAAATTTAAAATATTTTTTTATTACATTTCATTTGTGGATCATGCCTTATAAAAAAATAAAACTAGTACAATTAAAAAAAAAGTATTAATTATATTTTTAGATAGATAAATTAAATATTTATTTTCCCATTAAGAATATTCCATCATTTTTTTCCCTATCATTTATTTATTATCAGTTTGTTTACTTACATACATTTATTTTTTAAATTATATGTTGTTTTCTTCAACTGTCATTCCTGTTGCAAGAATTTTTTTAGTTAATTTTTATTCAAGTATTTATTATATACAAAATCGTGAAAAGACTCCATTTCAATTTTAATCTGATACACCAGTGGAACAACCGAAAAATAAGCGATTGTCAGTTTGTATATTTGTGAATAAAAGACATTGCAAATATTTTGTCTTTTTTTTTAAGTTTATTGTTTTAATTTCAGAAGGAATATTGAAATGGAAGAGAAAACAATAGTAGGAGTTTTATGAATTCTCGGCTAAAGTTTCTCAAATTAAATATACACAGTCTCATTGTTACTTTTGATCCAGATTTCTTCAAGGTGAGGCACATAAAATCAGATACACAACTCTTGCCTCTTTTAAGGAAAGAAAAATGTAGGTGGTATATCAGAATAAATTTTCTTATAAGAGGATCACCGTGTTACCTTAGAACGGTTACATATTATTATTAAAAAGAAAAAACATTGGTTCATGTAATTTTAATCTGTATGGTTGAGAGTATTTTGGTAGACTATACATTCACAAATATCGTATCACTAAGTCTAAGCCTTTTTATTTAACAGAGTATCAACTTTAAATTACGGTTATGCTGTATATGGAGTTGCTATTATTAAACTCATGAAATATAAGACATTGTTCGCACATTTTAGCAAATATTTGCTACTAAATCTCATCGCAAAGAGAAACAACTTTATGGCATAACGTTATCAATAATACTTTTTTCAGCAGCGGATCTGCGCAAGAAGAATATTTACTTTTTATAACAGTAATTACTTAAAAAGATGGGTAAAATCTTATTTACAGATTTTAATGAAATTTAAGCTTATTTTCAAATATAAAACTATTTGTTGACCGTTGATGAATTATGTTATGAAGATGAAATGTATTTGGTGTGATGTGTTGTTTGTGTGATTGTAGTGTAGCAGGAGCGGTTTTGTAAAGGGCTTGTGTGTGTACAGAGAGAAATATTAAGAAATAAGTAAGAAAATACTGCTAGATTAAATTAAGGGTAATTATGAGTAAGCGCGACCCCAACATGGCCGACACCGAACTACGGTCACTTGTTTACTCCCACTCTTCTATCACAGTCACAATGAAATCCATTACATTGAGAGTATAGATTTAACATTCAATCTTCTCGTTACACCTACTGAAACTAGTCAAATAATTCTTATTTGCAATCGTTTCTACACCAACTTGCGGTATATTGCTCGGCTCGTGTAGCTTTTTTCCTTGGTGAGCGATCACCAGGATAAATGAGATTCTATGTAATCATTACAATTATTCAACTATTACAAATTAAGAAATTAGCCATAAATTTTCAAAAAAGCGAAAACTGTAAATGAAAGTAATATATATAATAGGAAAATAAATTGATATGTAATTAAGCGGAGGAATCCACGTAGCATGTGAGTATAGGAAGAGTGGGAGTTAACAAGCAACCGTAGTTCGGTGTCGGCCATGTTGATGTCGCGCTTACTCATAATTACCAAATTAAGTATATTATCTTTAAAGAAATCTAAATACTCTTCAGTATCACAATAGTATGCTTATTCAATCAATTATTTAACTAGATTAAATGCTAAACTCTTATAACTGGGACTGAAGTTAAGACAGCGACTTATGAGACAAGTGTTCTGATTGAATATCCAATTAGACTGGTGTGGTAGAATGCAGAATTTAGACTGTTCTGAAAGGTAAGGCAACTGGAGAAAGAATGCCTCTCTTGGTAGCCCTTGTTTCTCTTTCCAAAAAAATCCGGCCAAGTAGTATTATCTTGAATATAGCTATGCTGTCCCTTTGTCTCTTCAGTAGCACTGACCTTAATTTAATAGTGCCTGACTCTTTTCATTGCACTAAAATACACTGAAAATATTGTTAAAATTCACTAAACTATTTTTCCAAAATTATTTCCATTTTTCTCAATTGCTACTTCCACTACAAAGAAATTTGGTGAGGATCGCCAAGAAAGAAATCTTCAATTATTTACCCCGAAGCGGTAATGTAATGACCAACGCAAATATGAAAATAGTAGATTTAAAAATATACTAAATCAGAAGTAATAATGTTATTTGTAATGATAAGACTGAACGGTATATAAAAGTGAACTCACCTCGAAGATGATATAAGCGGAAGCAAGAGCGTTGACGCTGGGCTGCGGTGAAGTGACGTAAAGGGGCTGGTGTAAATGAGGCGTGTGAAAGTTGTTTAGGTGTGAATTTTGTATGTGTGAGTGATGAGGGAGTGCAGTAAGATGTCAATGGATGACGCTGAAGAAGGTCCTGAAGCCGGAAAGGCGATGAAATTAGATGAGGGTTCTTCTTGAATGAGAAGAAGGTGTAAATCAAGTTAAAGAAGAGAAATATGCTTACAGCGGATAAAGGTGAGAGAGTAAATACACTTGCGAAGGCGAAACAAAATAACATAAAAACTGACCGCAGAAAAAAACGCACAGAGCTGTGCACTTCACAACCGTCAGAAAAGCAATGAGTAATAAGGAACAGAAAAGAGACAGAGATATGTGAAATTGCGCCGGCGGCATAAACAACAAAGGAAAAAGAGCGCGATTTTTAGATGAAAAGGCGAGAAATAGAGGTTAGAAGAGCGCGTTAAGTTACAGGCGGGATACAGAGTTAATCTCTTTAAGAGACCGCGACTGGAACGTTTCTACTGAGTTTCCTGTCTTTATCAAGGCTTTAATCAAAAAAGTAAAAACAATACAATGAGGATCTACAATGCATTAATAATACTGTAAAATGCAGAATAATAATAATAAAAACAAACCAAAAAAAATGTTAAAACTATTATTATTATTATTTGTCTGTGGGGAGGGAAACCCTACGCTATCCAAAGCCTCACTGGGCCCATATAGCTACCCCAAGAAAAACAACAACAAGCCGGGTCTATAACAAAAATCCAGACCCGGATCTAATCCATCTAAGATTCACCGCAGTCCGAATAAATCGGACAATAACTTTAAGCGGAAATAGCCTAAGCTCTTCCACAGACATCCTGTTCCGACCAAAGGTCCTGAACCTAATTTCCTCACAACCCAAGCAATCAGTCATAAGATGGATGGGTGTTTCCTCCTCTGTCTCACAGTCTCTACAAAATGGATCCGGCGTGAACCCCATTATGTAGAGATGTCTCCTTAAACCACAATGTCCAGTAAGAGATCCAACCAGATGCTCCGTGAAAAACACAGCAACGTCTCACTAATGGCCTTGTCCGGACCCCCGATGAGCATTTTGGACTGTCGAAAACCAACTGAGCTCATCCATAAGGATGAATGCTGTGAAGCTGTCCATGTCTGTAAACCTGACAGACATGTGCCAGAAGACACGCCAACAGCAGGCTCGGGACCAATGAAAGGAAGAGAGGCGCCTAATTTGGCAAACCTATCCACCTGCTCATTTCCAAAAATTCCCATGTGACCTGGCACCCATACTAGAAGCACATCCTTCAGAGAAGAAAGCTCTTCCAGTCTTTTTGAACATTCTAACACCAACCTGGAAGTGAAGACGCATGAACTCAGCGCCTTCAACGCAGCTTGGCTGTCCGAGCAGATACAAACACCTTTTACGTTAGTGTTACATACCCTCTCATCCAAAACACAACACAGAATAGCATAAACCTCAGTCTGGAAGACCGTGGTCCATTCACCAAGAGATACTGTCAAATGATCTCCGGTCTCAAAATAGACCGCAGCTCCAGACCTACCATCCATTCTGGAACCGTCCGTGTAACACCGGAATTAATTATCAGGTATCATGCTAGACGGACCCAATCTTAACCAATCTTCCCTAGAGGGTAACCTGACACTGTAAGAATGCTCGAAAACAAAAGTCTTCAACATTCTATCAGAGGGAAAACCTGTAACAGGAACCTTCAAAAGCATCTCGCGTGACCATATCGCTTTCCCTGCCAAAAACCTGCCTGTTTAATTCTATAACAGGCTTTCATTGCCATAGTTTTCACCTCTACAAAGAGCGGTGGAATTCCTAATAAAGGCTCCATTGCAGCTGTAGGCGTAGTCCGCATCGCACCGGTCACCGCCAGACAAGCCAAGCGTTGAATATCCTCAAGCAGCAGTCTAGCGGATCTTATCTCAATGCGACGCCACCACACCACAGCCGCATACAACAACCTAGGTTTAATAACCATACCATAAATCCAAAACATCATCTTGGGAGTAATCCCCCAATTTTTACCTACGATTCTTCGACATTGCCAAAAGGAAATAATTGCCTTTTGATGCTGTGCCTTAACATGTTCCGACTAATTTAATTTACTGTCAAGAACCACACCAAGAAACTTCACCGATTTGCAAATCTGAACAGACGTTCCTAATAACCTAGGAGGTTTTAATCCTATGATCTTCCTCCTATTAGTAAATAAAATCACCTGGGTCTTACTGGGATTAATTGCAAGACCCTTATCCTGAGTCCAATCATACACCATGTTGAGGGCACTTTGCATTAAGTCTGAGATAGTAGTCAGACATCGCCCCATCAATAAAATAACACCATCATCGGCATATGCCTGTACATAGAATCCCGATGAATTCATCCTGGTTAACAGTTCATCCATGACAGCACACCATAGCTTTGGTGAGAGACAACCACTTTGAGGGCACCCTCTCCCCGCTCCCACAACCACAGTGCGCATACCTATAGAAGCCTGTATAACTCTACTCCTTAAATTAATACCTATCCAATTAATTAAAACTGGTTGTATACCTTTTCGACCTAGGGAATCTTCAAGAGCATCAAACGATACTCTGTCAAATGCCCCTTCAACATCAAAGAAGCACCCTAAAGCATATTCCTTTCTCTAGAGCAGATTCTATCCTACCGACCAGACAATGCAAAGCAGTCTGTGTCGATTTTCCTACTGTATAAGCATATTGGTTTGGATGGAGTGGATGATCCTTCAAAGGACCATCAGTAATATACCTATCCACCTACCTTTCCAGAGTTTTTAGAAGGAAAGACATAAGACTTATAGGTCTAAATGCCTTAGGGTCAGAGTAGTCACTTCTTCGTGGTTTAGGAATAAAGACCATCCTAACTTCCCTCCAAAATGTTGGCACGTAGCCAAACATTAAACAACCTTTAAAAATCCTTATCAACGCCTTCATCAGTTCATCTCCACCATTTTGCAACTCACAGGATGAACTCCATCAGGACCAGGGGACTTAAATGGTGAATTGCACTGCCCAGACCACTCTATCCATAGATAGATAGATAGATAGATAGATTCTACCGGGGGAATGGCTACTCAGCCTACGCCACCGCGACACCCCAAGGCACTCTATCCATAGTAACTACCTCGTCCACGATGGCCAGGTCACTACGCTCTAGCTTCCTTCCAGTACTGTTAATGTTTATGTTATCCGGGAAATGGGTATTAAGCAAGAGCTGTAATGTCTCCATTTCTCCTTGTAAAGGAACCGTCAGGATATCTTAAAGTACCCAACTGACAATCCTTATCCCTACCAAGAATCCGTACCAGCCTAGATGTCTCTTGAGTCGAGTTTAGATCCTCGCAAATCGATCTCCAAGAGTTTCTCTTAGCTTTCCTTAAAGCATATTTATATGCTTTTTTAAGACTATTGTAACTATCCCATGATTCCGAAGAATCGGTTAGGACAGCCTTCCTGTAAGAGCCCCTAACTTGTCTTCTTAGCTTTTCTAACGAAGATGACCACCAGGGGTTCCTACTACCACTAACCAACTTGGGAGGACAGGTCTCTTCGAATGAGGACTTAATGTATGTGTTCATGTAGAATACCAGCCTCTCTTTCCAATTCAGAGATATCACCAAGAGCACTTGACTGGAAAATCATTCTATCTCCTAGAAGTCTAGAATAAGAATTCCAATCCGCTCTTCTGGGGTTCCTATAGGTAGCCACGGTGATTGGATCAATCCCCAGACTAAACCTAATAATCCTGTGATCAGAAATAGAAGCTTCCGAACTTACCCTCCAATCTCTAATCAGTTTACTAATATTCCTAGAAGCAAGAGTAATGTCAATAACTTGTCTTCTAATCCTAGTTACAAAAGTGGGTTCAGAACCCCTATTCACAAGGTCCAGCTCAGTACCCATCAAGTAGTCCATGACCGCACGACCCCTAGTGTTGATGTCGCTGCTGCCCCTGACATGATGTGCATTTGCATCACAACCTATAATTATAGGTGTGTTGCTGGACTCCGTAAACCGTACCAAATCTACTAATTCCTGCGGAGGGGGAGAGGGATGATCATAGGGGAAATAGGCCGAGGCCTCCACCACATCAAGACGTCGGCCACCAATCCCCAGAGCAACCCTCACCGCCACCAGATCCCTAGAGCAAAACTGTCTGAGCAGAACGGCGCAGACATCTCTACTAGCGCAAATACATGCTCTAGGAGTGTCCCGCCATCCGCAACAAACAGCCTGCCATTGACCGCACTCAAACCTCGAACCAATCCTTTATAAGCATAGGGTTCTTGGATAAGTGTAAAATATGTATGCAACCCAGCAATAGAGCGGCACAAATTAGCCGTGGCATCTTTGCTATGCTGCAAGTTAACCTGAACCATTTCTACCCTGTCAATCATAGTAATAAGTCAACTAATGTAAGAAATGGAACTTCTGACAAACTTGATAGCAGGCAGGAACAAAAATAAATAAATAAATAAATAATAATAAAATAAATAAATAAATAAATAAACAAATAAATAAATATAAATAAATAAATAGACAAATAAATAAATAAATAAATAAATAAACAAACAAATAAATGTAAATAAATAAATAAAAATAAAAATACCTGCCTTACATATCTCTCCTTTTTCCTTTGACCACGTTTCAGAAATCGCCGCAGGAGGACAAGTCCTCCGCGGCTCCTCCTGACATGTTCTCCTCCAGAAGCAAGCCTTCCCTGCCTCTGGATATTTTTCCAGATTCCCACCCATTAGTGCATCCAGGCCCTGGTCACCCGACTCTGGATGTACAGAGGAATTACCCCCACCACCGGTGGCCCCCTCCTCTAAGGGGCCCCCGGCTGACGAATTTAAAATTAAAAACATATAATAAATAAAATTAAAAATTCATCTCCAGAGCTCTCCACCCTCCACGGAGCCTCACAATTTGGGACGCTTTGAAGAAGCGCCAGAGCTACCCTAGAGATATAGCGCCCAGGGATTGTGAGCCAAGGCCCACAATACCCGGGAGCTCACCCATGCGTTCTTTACGCTAGCCGATTGACCAGAGCTGGGTTAGGCTCTGGCCGCCTGTTTAGTGGAGTCAGGAACCAAAGTGGTGTGTTGGACTGCAAGGCACGCCGAGGGAACTTGCCTCCAGCGAGAACCTGCGTCCTCAACCACCAGGACTTCCCTTCCCCACGACACAGGTATCCACACACGGCAAACATGTGGGTGGCACCAGCACGTGCCACTGGCGTGTAAGAGTGTAATTGTGTAAGTGTACGATGTTAAGGCGTTTAGGTGTAAGTGATGCAGCATGAACCCCCAAAGAGGCTCCGCAGCGAAAGAATTCGCTGCAAGAGATTCAGGCCGCACATAAGTTATGGCGACCCAAACAGAGGGCAGAAAAGTTTCTACCAACTCACACTCCTGACGGGGCACCGCTGCATTTGTTAGTCTGTAATTGTAGCTGAGGTGCTGGGAGTGCTAGATTCCCAAATAGCCCGAAGGCTACCCTCTGCGTTCGCGTACCAGCTTGGCCATCCACGCTTCCAGAAAAGTGGAGCGCAGATGTTTCCAGAGCCGCGACGAGGACGCGCTGGTTGGACTTGAATGAGGTTCTGCGACAGAATATCCGTCTCTAGAAACATAGGGAAGCTTCACCCTATGTGAATAAAAATACTCCCTCAAACCATTTGGCTCCATGTTAAAACTAACTGGCGCTCAAAAAAACAAACACTCTGATCGTTACCTTCATTTCAAATCCCAACACTCATATTCCCCCAAAAAAATCAATTTTCTTAAAGCTTTTTCTAGACGCGTCTTTTCCCTTAGTCATCCCAAATTTCATCAGGAAAATAAAGAAAGACTTTCTATAATTTTCTCTAGCAATCGCTATCCTCACCACTTCATTAATAAAACAATGAAATACTGTCATCTACCATTATCAACACACGACATTACGATAACAACTTAACTCATTCTCCTCATATTTCTATTGACCAGCCTCCTAAATACATTTCATTTACACACATTTTAGAAAATCTCTAAAATTTTTTAGACCTCTAATATCATTTTAGCCCACAAATGCACTAATACTGTTAACACGTTATACAGCAAACTTAAAGACCCTACTCCCAACAACTTACTATCAGATCTCGTTTACCAGATAGATTGTACACAATGTCCAGCTGTTTATGTTGGTTAAAGTACACAATACTCAAAAAACAGAATGTACCAACATGAATGCGGCTGCAGAAATTAAAATGACAAAGACAACATTACTGCACTGACGAAACATTTTAGGAAAAAAATTAATTTCATTTTTCTAAAACAAAAATACAGCAAAAAAAAAACTGACAGGGAAAAAATATATTAGAAATTATAAAAATCAAAAGAAATAAATTTTCCTTAAATAAAATTACTGTTAATTTTTGTAATGACACGAATAATTTGTCCGCGTTGTATGACGGTTTTTTAAAGACATGACCTTCTAGAATTCCCTTTCACCTACCCCACCCCGAAAAATTTCCTATGATCCCTTTCACTTGCCTATTCAACCCACTTTGATTTCTGTAGCTGATTTGCGCCAAGTAACTAATAACTTTTCATTTTCTGTTATATTTTTCTGCGATGTAACAAATGTGTATGTTTTAAAAATTCTTTCTCTACATCTCCACGACTATATACGTACGTAAGTTCAATATTATTGATTTTAACAGTTTTTTTGTTACTATTATCTGCATTTTACAGCATTATTAATGTATTGTGGTTCCTCGTTGTATTGGTTTTTTGGTTTAAAGCCTTGATAAAGACAGGAAATTCTGTCGAAACATTGGCATAATTGAAAGTTTCTTTCTTGACCGATCTTCATCAATTTCTTCATAACTTATTTTCTAAGTATTTGTAAGGTTGGGGACATTTTACTTTCTTTTTTAGGTTCTATGATATCTATCAAAATGGGATCTATTGACATTACAGTTGAGATATAACTTCGGAGTAGACTAAAAGATATCTGGGTAGACCAGGCTACGCTGATTTGTGTGAAGCTAAAAGAAATTAGGGATAGGTCTACATAAATAAATTAAAACAGATTGTAAATTTTTATACATTTATATAACCATGATATAAATAATATAAAGTAAATTTGTTAAACAAATAGTATACCATTGTGATCAAAATTTAACAATTTTTTATTGAATATTTTTACACCATTTACTATTTATTGATCCTTCTAACAGAAGAAAGATTGAACTTAGATTATAAATGAGCCTTTATACTCTCTTAAAATAAGCCCTTGTATCCGATTAGACACTATAATTTGTGTAAAGTACTTGTATTTCAGATTCGACTCCAGAGATCGCCAAATATAGGGAATGCCAATAGAAATTTATTAGTGACTACAGGAGAATCGAAAACGGACCGTTCGCACCAAATGTGAAAGAACGTTAGCATTCCATAGGCAATCACTGTTTACTTATTCTTGTATAGATTACAATAAAGTATATTTTAGTTCATAAATTACAAAAAATAAAGTGTGAGCAGTCGCACTTAATTATTGTAATAAAAAGTATTTTCTCTATCGTTTCATTTGAGCACAGTCACTCCTTGATTTCAAAATTAATATAAATCCTTATTTATTAAATGTATATAGTCTGAGGCCAACAAACATTGGTATTCAATAATTCAGCTAACTTTCAGTTTACTGCCAATTGCTATTCTTTACTCCCACTACTAGAATCAATAATTTAATAGCAAATTGTTAAGGTGTTAAAAAAACAATAAAAATTTAAAAAAACTCGGGCCAACCTAAACAGATTTTGGTTGAATTATCATAATAGAAATTTCAGTAATGTTCAACAAACATTTAATTTTAATATTTGGAATGTAATCCGTAAATAATAAATGTATGATGTTCATTACTGTTTGAAATAGAAATAATTTCAAGAATCAACATATGCTTGAATACCAAACTTAAATAAATCAAAGATAAATGAAGGAATATGTTCTGTTATATTTTCTCTAGTTAGTTCAGCATAATTTATAAATTCGTCTAAAAACTGCATCATACTCAGACTTTCTTGTGGAATCTCTTCTTTTCCAGATCTAATCAAAATAATAATACATAGATTATTATGTAGCACTGATATTAAGAAATCAGAATATAAAACTAAGATATTTTAATATTTTTTGAATTTAAAGAGATACCTAGTTATTTCTCCGCAAGAATAGTAAGTAGCACTTACATACAATCGAGTATGAGGATGTAAGTGTAAAAAATTAAGACGTCTTAAATATATTTTTCTCTAACACTTTAAAGTATTCCTAAAAACATGGAGGAAGGGCAATATTTTTTCATCTAATAAAAGGGGTAAGGTTATTTAGAAAAAGATAGAACGTTATGTTAATAACATCCAACAATACATTACTTTTACTGATGTTTATTTTATCATAATAGAAATTTCAGTAATGTTCAACAAACATTTAATTCTTGTACTTTTTTTGTGTATATCCACTAAAACGAAACATTGTATTTAGTGAAATTGACAGCACTGAGTTTTTTAAACAAGAGAGAGAAAAAAGTGCCACTTCCTTCGTTAATATAATATTTATAATTAATTATTAAATTTTTTCACTGTATTAGTTAAATACTTACACAGCTGTGAACAGCATATATGATTTCAAATATTGACAACAATATGCTATATATTGCTGAACTATTTTGAAATGGAACTGTTTAAGAAGAGTATGTAATCCAAGAATTAAAGGAACCATACTTTCTCCGGTCTTTTTACATAATAAAGCATCTGAAGTAGAAAATAATTGGAGGTAAATATTAAAGATAATTTATTAATGATGAATAAATATAAATAATAATTCTTTGGATTAAACAAATTATATAATATATTTCACTCACTAAATTGTTTATCCAAGGAAAATCTCGGCACTTGTGTGATGGTAAAAAGAAATATAAATAAAGCTAGATATGGTACACTTGTAGTTGTTATATAAAGTTGTTGGTACACAGATACAAGGCCAACCCATTCCAAAAGTTTGCAAGCACTGGCCAAAGTAACTCCATCTATCGTATCAACTCCTTTTTTACGTTCTTCACGTATTGCATGCATCAGCTCACTTAGAACATATAACAATTAAACAGTATAAAATAATTACATTCAAAATTTTCTAACGGGTAAATATTTTAATTACAGTAACTGGTTATGCAAAAAAGTTCTTTCATTGAAAACGTCAGTAAGGAAAAATTTCCTAAGTTATTTTAATTTACTGTTTTGGAACATTACCGGAATAACATTAGCAACAATTTAAATCATGTTGACTTTTTTAATAAATACTTAATCAGAGTACTGTCAATGGTTTCGTATATTTGACATAAAACATATTTTTGTATACAGCAGTAGACTTGAAATTAATTATATGAATCTTTAATATTTTGAAAGAAATAAAATTGACATGGTTCTTTATTACCCCTATATATTTAAACAAAATAAATTTAATCAAGAAATTTTCTTTATTATTATTACAACGTTACGGTGAGTTGGGCGGCCTCAAATATGGCATTGGGGATTTTATTCGTATACCTGAGCGTCCTTATGTGGAGCGCTCAACCAACAAAGCTTGTGCAAATTTAAATTTAAAAAGTGACTAACACCAAAAACCCATCTAAAATAATTATTTTCAAATAAATATTTCAAATAAAAGTGATGCGTTTCTATCTATGCAGCAAACTTTCAAGTTTAAACAAAATCGTAATAGCATGCATATTCATTTGATTCACTTCAACATAATGTTTCTGTCACACACACTTGTTGGTTTGTTGGTTGTATACATGTGGGAAGATTATAAGATTATGTTCCTTGTGTGTGTGTTTAATGACAAAATGGAATTATTATAAATAAATTCGTCCCTTCCATTCTAAAATTTTTTTTTGTACTCCCCAACAGTGTTGTTAAGTATGCTCAGTCTTTTATCAAGTCATTTTTATTGGGTGGGGGGTGGGGGGAGTTATTTCAGGAGTATACTGTACTGATAAAGTTTGAAGAAAGGCAATGCAAAGTTTATGAACAGTCAAAAGCTTTACAAGTCATAAATAAATGTGAAATATAAAGTAGGGTTAATACGAGAAAATATGTAGGTAAATTGATATGTAAGAAGATTGGCAGCAAACAGCAAATTGCAGATGATATTAAAATAATAATAGAGGAAATCAAATGTATTCGTTTTTTTTTGTTTCTTTATCATGCTTATTTTTAAATGATATTGATTTATATTTAAATTACATTAAGAATAGTAAGAGGTGGGAGGCGTTTGTTAAGATATTTTTTAATAGGGCACGGTAGATGAATTCGTCTACCGTGGAAAGAAAGACGAATGGACATTCAAGAAAAATAGAAATTTAAAAACACAAGACTATCCACAAAAACATAATGAATGTCCAAATAAACTATAACTCAAACACACTCTTTAAGGTCAGTCCTCTCATCTAACTATATTACAAAGTACCACCAACTAGTTGTTGTGGTTGGTTCCGCAAAGCTGGAAAGCATGAGATATTTTCCATGATAGCCTGCTTCTTTTTGTGGTCATCGATCAGTTTCGGGCGTTCGCCCACCATCAGGATGCTTTTTGTCAAACAAAGTGACAACATAGATTTGTACTGAGCAAATTTAGTTGATACACTTCTTTATAATAATAATAATAATAATAATAATAATAATAATAATAATTATTATTATTATTATTATTATTATTAATCTTCATTTCTACATACACCTGTATGAACAAGACATGTCAATATATAAACCAATCTGATAACTTCTTTACAAAGCAGTTCAATATAAGAAAATCATCCAAATCATATAATACTATACCCAGGAGCATAGTTTTTAGCTTAGATTTAAACAATTTCATTGTTGATGATGATGAAATGTTTTTGTTAGGGCCTAACTAGGTTAAGAGGGTTGGGAACTGAGTAGGAAAAAACACATGTTTCGGTCTTTAAAGGGGCAAATTGTACCCTTTAAAAATGGAAGCATCCAACACTTGGGGATGTGTAACTTAAACTAGGTTTTTTGAAGGAGATTTACTCAATAATTAATTATCCATACTATCTTACTATTATATTTATTTATTTATAACAGTGCGAAATAACATTATCATTGTGTTATCACACTGTTTGACAAAAAGCATCTTGATGATGGGCGAACGCCGAAATCGGTCGATGACCACAAAGTGAAGCAGGCTATCACGGAAAATATCTCTGATACCAGCAACTAGTATATATATACAAATATAGCAACTACAAAAAAAAAGAAGAAAAAGCATTTTCTTCTTCCCCCGATTAAAATACAGATTATTTGCATGATATATTTATAAAATCTTCTACTGTTCCCTATTAGAAATTATCTTAACAAATGCCCTCACATCTCTCTTACATATTCTTAAAGTAATTTAAACATAAATCAATATCATTTAAAAATAAGCATGATAAACAAAAAACAAAAAATACATTTGATTTCCTCTATTATTATGTTAATATCTGCAATTTGCCGTTTATTGCCAACCTTCTTACATATCAATTTATCTATATATTTTCTCGTATTAACCCTACTTATATTTCACGTTTATTTATTACTTATAAGCTTTTGAATGACTATAAACTTTGCATTGCCTTTCTTTAAACTTTATCAGAATAGTATACTCCTGAAATAACTTATACCTCGCCCCTAATAAAAATGACTTGATAAAACACTGAGCATTCTTAACAACACTATTAAAATGTAGTTATAAAATATTCTTCAAAACATGCTATTTACTGTACACTATTTCTAATATCTAATCTTAATTTATAATTCCATTTCGATTGTAATAATTGTAAGGCAGATATAAGCTGCCAGCCAATAAAAATGATTTTTCTTCTCATTTTGTCATTAAACACACACTCATAGTAATCTAACCTTATAATCTCCCCACATGTATACAACCAACAAACCAACAAGTGTGAGTGTAACAGAAACATTGCGTTAAAATGAACTCTCTACATGAACTTTGTGAATTTAGTCTGACGATGGATCAAAATCCGAAACTGGTCCGGAACCAAATGAATATGCATGCTACGACGGATAAAATACCAAATGTTATTCAGCATTGTGGACCCATCCACATATTCAGCAAAATCGTAACAGTTTTAGAGAAAATGATAAAAAACTCAAAAATCTATTCTGTAAAACCACTTCCGAATAACCTATTTTTTCAAATTTGAAATTCTATCAGTGCTTCTAATGTGTATTAATATTATGTATTAGTAGTAAAATCATATTATATTATAATGAAGTGGTACTTTAGAGAAAACATAACGCTACTTTTCCCCCAAAATCCCAAAAAATAAATTTTTCAAAATAAAAGTGACAAGATTAATGTGTTTGGATAGTATACGAAGTTTAAAGAAAGTCGTTGGAGTCGTATTTAAGAAAATCATAAAAAAATGAAAAAAAAAACAGTGAAGTTGCACTAGCGATTGATGGATATTGCCCGAAATTTCATGTATGTCGGTGGTAGTGCCTAAACGGAATACCAAGTTTCAGCTTTCTCTGACTTTTCGTTTTTTGAGATATTCTGTTAACATACACACATTCTGAACACTGACTAAAATCTTTTTTTTTATATACAGAGGACCGTTAAACATTATTTTCGGTGAAAACTCACTTTCGAAAATCTGGCACGATCGTAATATCTCTTACTGGGAGTAAGAGAAAGAAAAAAAGAACGCTAGCAGTAGAAGAAGTTCCCATGTATCCTAACTAAAAATCGATGAGCTCTCGGATTTTTACATAATTATTTAGAGAGAATAGATTGACTTCTATCAATTCGTAATATTGATCTCATAAAATATAAAACAAATGAATCAAATACGAACTCATTTAATGTTGAAAGCGTTGATGTATAATTTCGGGCATTCACACTGGCTGTATGCTTTAGTGTAAAATTAATTTGATTTCTAATCAATTGCAATTGACCTATTGCAAGTAATACATCCATCATTCCAAATGAAAAGAGCTTATTAACTTTTGCAGCTGAAGTTGGGTATATTTTTGTTGGTTGATCTATAAACAATATATACTTGACAGAATGAAAAAGTAAAAGCAAAAGCTTCCATTTAAAAACAATTTTTTCAGCTACAAGTAATCTTCGTATAAAAGCTTTACCGACTCATATTCCAAACTGAATCTATGCTAGCACGATCGATTTATTATAAAGCTTACATATGAAAATGTATTCTAGATTTTAAGGTAGTATTGCTTTCTTCTAGTCTGGACAAAAACATCGTCAATTTACTATTTTTATGATAAGCCTGTCATAAAAAATTTAGAACTAGAATCTGGTCTAATATACTGCAACCAATTTCAAAACACAATACTCAACATGTTTGCAAAATACAAACTCCTAGAAAATTGAACAAGAAGAATAATGCTATAAAATTGAAAATTTTATGTTTCTAGCGACAAAATCACTGACTGTCTATCAAATAACGCAGTATAATCATCTGAAGACATTAGCAATTTTTATAGGGAAAGACAGAATTTGTAATTCATAAATTCCATATATTTGACGTGGAATAGCCGAAGTTATGGCGTAGGGGAAGGATTGAATTATTCTGAATTGAATAATTTTATTATTATTTTTTATTTGTCAGTTTAAATTTTATTTAATGAAATTTTTTGAAACTGATTTTTTTTTTATACATAATTTTTTAGTCTGAAAATACGAAGGTTACTTGTAAACAGTTTATTTGTAAATAAATTGAGAACCGACCAACTGTAATACTGTTTGGATTCAAAGATTTTGATATGGACCCAAATATTTCGAACCATGCTTTATTATTATTGGCTTCTTTTTGTAGAAAATTCACTAAAATCTACAAATGAATAAAAATAAAATAAAATAGCTGCTTAATTTCATTATTACAGTAGACAAATTAAAAATAAGGTAAATTCACCTGTAGTTGTTTAATAATTAAAAAACAAATCAATCTATCCACACCAACCATCCCAGGAACACCAATAGATTTCAACATAATCTTAAAGAAATGTAAATCAACAACCTTTGTTTTTGTCTTTATATCTATCCAAGCAGTTTCTTGTTCAGAGAAAAATGTACTCCTACAAAAAGGAAACAAATTAATTCAAAGATAACATTAGATGTGTAATCTGAAATTACAATTAAAATTATTATTAACGAAGATTTACTTAGGTTCTGTAATTGTCATTAACTGCTTTACAAGTCTTCCAACAAATGTACAAGTTGACAGGTCTAACGTTGTTACATATTTACTTTGAAGGCGGCGGCAGTCTTTTTCTACATTCATTGCAATTACATGTTTCACTTCATCCTTTAAATATATGTAAATTTCATTATTCATTTATTATTTAAATAAGATAACAATTTAATCCTTAAAATATATAAAAAAAAACAATGACCTGCCACATTTTGATGCAATTAACTCCAATGTAATCTTGAATATATTGGAATGAATTTTTATATCCTTCCATTGTCACTCCTAATTCTTCAAGTTTTGTGCATAAGTCAGGGCCCTTAAATTCAAAAGATTTCTTCTTTTTTTTTTTTTTTTTTTTTTTAATAAAAATAAGCTTTGCAATGTAGGCATAAAGTTCAGCATCAGCTTTGATAACGCTCTGGATTGTAATGATAAGGTACCTTTAATTTCGAATTGAAAGTAAGTCCGCTATCCAAAGCTGAACTTATATGAGATGACAGTTCTCTTCGGATACCATCCTCCAACAATTGTTTTGGATCTACTCTGATTATTCCAACCAGCGTGCTCTGCATACTAAGTAATCCGGTGGAAAACATACTTACTTCATGTGTGAGTTTAGCAACCTGGTCCACAGTTAAAATATCTTTTTCATTTCCAAATAAGAAACGTAAAAATACAATGAATCACGTAACAAAAGTTTGAAAAATAACAATAATAGAGATTTAAATTCTAAAAAATACAAGAGCCTTAGTTTAATAATAATTATTATTCATATAAATTTGGTACTATTCCTTACCTCAAACCTGATATCAAATTTGGTATAATTTAAAATTTTGTCTTTATCCAATCTTGCAGGAAGTTGAGGTATGTGCGCTGTCTGTTGCGATGCAATATGAGCCATTATACTGAATACACTTCTTGGAATTACTTGCAATACATTTGTGACATAAACCATTAATTGCGAACTATAATATCTGCTCACGGATGCAAGATCGGAATCACCAGCTTGATTAATCCGTATCAGAACGGTTTCCATTGCAGAGCCTAACTAAAAACAGAAATAACAAATATCGCTTCGAGCTAAAGTTACTTAAAATAAAATGTACTGAAATGTATCATGCAAGTATTGCCTAAAGTTAATTTAAATTAAGCCTAAAATGATTCCCTCCAAAAAAGAAACATGGTAAAGCTTTAAAATTCATCCTTACGGAACTAATAGTTATTTTCATCTGGTTCCCCAATTTTTGCTTTTTCAAGTGACAAATATAAAGAATTTTTTTGTTCTATCTATTTGAAAATTGTTCAGTTTATCCCAGGAGTCGACGAAATGATTCTCTAGGCAAAGTATTTTTTTTTTAATAAATTTTTTACGGGATATTGCACTACGCCTGAAAGCATCTACTGTGCTCTCCGGAGCCTTCTCAGTGCACTAAGTGCCTCCGAGCAGAGTTCTCTAGTTGCAGATAACACATTGCCCATCACCGGCCAATGAGCTAAAGAGGCTCCTTGGAAGAGAAAATCTAAAGGCAGCTTACTTGATTGGAACCTGGGACGTAGTCGTGCGAGTTCAGCACACTCCACTGAGTTAATCCTTTTTCTAAGGGTAAAGTAAAATGATTCTCAAGGAGATGTTTATACGGCGATGCCAGAGGAGTTTTTTAAAGAAAAATCATTTTTATGTGCTCTACGTTTCGGGTGTCCTTCTTCAAGTGGGAGCACCAATGATGCCCTTCTTCAGGAGCTCTTTAGAAGAGGGATACATGATAAGGTTGGAAAATAATTCCCTTATATTATTTATACTAAAAAGAAAAACAGATAAAATAACTTATTTATTAGATATATACTATAAAAATTAAATTCGAATTTCAAGTTGAAACCTAGAAGTACTCTTATTTAGTGAAAACAAGGATTTTCAATTTTTTATTTTTCACAAATGATTTATTTTGTTTCATTAAGGTTAGATTGTTTTAATGCAATCGAAATTAAATACTTTAATAAATATATATTTATAACGTGGTTTCCAGTAAATTTTCAAATTAATTTCGTTATCTACGATTTAGAAAAAAAAAAGAAAAGCTTATGAATTTAGTTTAAATACGGGTCACTTTAACACTGCCAACATCACTAGATATCAATGTAGATGTCATATTTTCCAGGAATGATGATGAATATTTTACAGACAAATGAAATTATAAAAAAAAAGTTCTTAAAACACTTAATAATTTATATGTAGCATTCCTAGTACTTTCAATATAAAATATTGCTACATAATTTCAATACATTTATTTTATCATGAAAACACTCTTTCCCTAATATTTTTTAACAGCGTGAAACAACTTCCCCTTTACATAAATAATGATGAATGTAATAATAAGTCATACATGGCAGAGGCAGTGATATAATAATAATCATTCATTTTCGACCACCTCCCTATAGTAAGAAAGTTCTTCAGATTTTGATCGTTAGTATTCTTTATTTCTTAACACTCCAGGTACTTTAAAATGAAATTGTTAATTAGAGAAACATTCTTATATTAACTAACCTTTAAAAATACAGCTCTTAATTTATTTACCACCATCGGGTGATTTCTTATACTTGTTTGTATAAGATTTGTATAAGAATCAACAAGAAGCCATCCATAACTAAAATCACCAATTATCTGCATCTGAACGAGCAGAGTATCTCTAACATTAACAGCGGCTAACATACTTCTCAAGAGAGTACAAGTTTCACTTGCAAGCTGCTTCACTCCAAGATTATTTGCAATTTGCTGAAAACCTGATTTAAATAAAAATATAAACAATGAATAAGAATAATAAATATAGGTATGTTCAATATTCAAAATTTAATTTATAAAATGCAATAAATATGTAATATAAGGTAATATATTTCAAGTTTGTTTTGTAACACTAACTCTGAACTTCTTCTAAAGCTTGAATAAGTTGTACTAATTTTCTCGCAGAGATATTAGGTTCTTCTAAATTTAATGAATCTATTTGAAATGCTATATCATCAAACCATTTGCAAAGACCATCTGAAATGTAATCATAAGATATAGTAGTTTATTTATTATTATTAAGGAATTAAAAATTGGTTTAAGAAAAATATAAAATTGTGTAGGGACTAATCAGTGCTCAAAATGAAAACTGAAATAATAATAATAATAATAATAATAATAATAATAATAATAATAATGACATAATAATAAAAGCACTGACCATTCTTTTTCACTCTCATGATTGATTTAGTACCACCGAATACTTCACTTAATTCTTTTACACGTGTAAAACTCTCCTTTTTTCCTTCTTCCCATTTATCACCTCGTTCAGCTAAAACCTAAAATGTATATAACTTGCAAATAAAAAGTTTTATTAACTTTTGCAATAACAATTTAAAATACATTTTGTTTTAGACTTGATTAACTGTTATAAAAATAGAAAGATGTATATAAATAAGCCAAATGTACATATATAAAAAATGGTCTTCTTCAAACACAACACTTACAGATTTAAATAATTCATAGACTCTGTTCTCGAATTGTGCCGTATTGAAAAGTAAATCTAAAACTTTGTTCTCACTGTGTTCAGTATCTGAAAGTACTTGATCTTTTATTTGTTTGCACTTCTTCAATGAATCGCAAACTGTAAAATAGATAAATTTTATTAAATTCATGAAATCTGATTAAAAAAAGACAAATAATTACAAATTCATACAGGTATATTGCTGAGCAGTATGGAGAATAAGCCATCGAAGTGTTACATTACATTCCCGGGCCAAGGACAATACCCGAGCTAAATTATCCATTAGATAGTTCTTTGTAAGCACCCCCTCTTTCAGCATATCCCCAGTAGACTTGAGCAATTTCTGGCAGAAAAGAGACAATATCAGGTATGTATTACAAATATCAATACTATTTTGAACTTATCTATCTTGTCTAATAGCAAGCTAAACCGTAATTATGTAATCTATATCCATATTTACCCCCAAGTAGGAAGCATGTGCAGTTGAACATTCTCTTACATTAGATGGTTCTAGAGTATTTGCTAAAGCTGATCTTGCAGCTTTAAACGGCTCCCATACTTCTATCAGATTCACTGTAATACCCATATATATGTTGACTATCTAAAAAAAAAGTCAGTGTGCTGAAGTAATAATTTTGTCTGATATTTATAGAACTTTCTAATTTACAACACACATCTAAGATTGTGTCCGTCATAGTTCTTTTTCTTAAGTCTGATCGGTTTTGAATTTCACAAATTTGTACCTGAATCCGGATTATCAATATAGAGACTATCAATCGGTGTAGTATTTTTAAAAGTTAGATCATCGTCTGTAAACAGACTTGATGAATCAGAGTCTGACTATGAGGAAAAATCCAAAATCGGCCAAATTAAGGAAAAAGCTAGATTTTTGGCATTCTGCTAAAGTTAAAAGAAGGAAAACATATATCATTTGCAAAGAAATTCTTTTTTGGTAATATTTATTTAGTAATGTCAATAACAATATAAATTTTATACAAGAACTAACATGTATCAAGAAAAAAAAATGGATCTACTTAAATGTACATAAAAAATGTCGTTCTGTACAGATTTAAAGAACTTAAAGATAACTGTTCTAAAATGCTCCCTATTGAAAACAAACCAGAAGTTTTCTAAGTTTTGGATCCGCAACTATATGGAACAACTTTCCAGTATTGTGTATCAACCACCTATGTAAATATAAATCAAAACAAATTACAAATAACGAAACTAACAAAAAAAAAATACCCAATTATCTGTGAAGAATGTATCAACAATCTGTCTCATTGTGGAAGTCTGATTATGTAAAATATTTGGTGCAAAGAACAAAGATACAAATAACATGGCTGCCTGCTGTAATGATAACGCCGTTGTTTTATGCTGTGCCAACGGCATAGCTTTTTGTACATGATATATATCTTCTGTTCTTAATTTACCGATCACTGACTGCAATAGTTTTTCATTAACTGCAATTCTCCTATTTAAAAATAAACGAAAATTAATTTTCAAATGTACGTTAAAAGGAAAGATTATTAAATAAATAAATCTATAAATCCACCAAAAGTCTTTCTTTTTCCAAGATATGACTCATGCAACATAAGATGCAGATCAAAACAGGAAATGCTATTGAAAAAGTGATTAGTAAGCAAAATGTGTATAAGACAATGTTGTTTAATGAACTCATGGAAACCATCATATTCCATTACTGGAATCTTGTAAAGATTTCCATTTCTGTAAATGTGGTTATAAAGACATTCATCAAGAGATCTATCGTTTGGCTTTATGTTTCATGATCATTTCTGGTTCTGTGTTTTATGTGGCATTTTCTACACGTGCTAACTGATTGAGCTGAAAAGCAATCATGGTTTTCACAGGATAGCAAATCTTTCTATAATGGATTCTTCATGACAAAGGTATTTCAACCTTTTCTAAAAGTATCAGAGATATTTTTCGTAAAGCCTGCTTCATTTTGTAGTCATCGAGCGGTTTACATTGATTTTGTTCTGTACAAGTCTGTGTTATCACACTATTTATGAAAACATCCTGATGATGAGCGAACGCCCGAAACAGGTCGATGATCACCGGCGAATGAAGCTGGCTATCGCAGAAAATATCTCTGATGCTTTCCAGCTTTGCGGACCCAACGCAACAACTTTTCTAGAATGACTTCACACCAATGCATCTGCAATGGTATCTAAATAGAAGAAAAAAATGTGGGTTAAGTACTTTAGTATACTTCCTCTTCTGTATATGTCTGAACTTGTGATAAATAGCTTATTGGCTAGAATTGATTATGAGAAATCATTTAGAACTTTTGTGTTTTCTATTGTGTGTTGTTTAAAAGGAGAGCAACATGTCAAAGAAAAAGGAAGATTACTAGATGGGAATAGCTGAGAGAGCACAACACTGAAACCAACAATGGTACAAGGAAATTTTAGAAAATCTGAAATAAAGAATCAGAAGAAACAATCATAACTGTGGACTAGTGGTCTCATTCTTCATAAGACAATACGCTTGCTCACTCATCACTTTCTTTAAAGTGTTTTTTGCAAGTACTACATTAAACATGATTTAATTTTCTTTTCCCTAATGTGAAGTGTGTGGTTAAAGAACATGTTTTTGAATCAGTGGTAAAAAGAAGAAGGCAAAACACAACTGTCCTAATCCACAACAGACTCTTAATGTAGGTTACAGTTGAATGAGGCTCGCCTTCCCCTTCTGTTAATCTAAACTAATCTAACTGTCCTAAACGATTTCTCACAATCAAATAGTAGCCGATATGTTGACAAAGCTGGTAGAAACTAATTTCCACTGCTCTGACAAATAAAATCGTTACTGCATTGGTATGTAAGGCGATTTGGATTTTTATAGGAGGTAACAAGCATTATAATTATATTGTTGATCATTGGATGAGTTACTATAGTAATCTCTTTATTAATAGATACATCTCGCATGCCGATGGAATTGTAGCCTTCTAAGCAGACGCAGCAATATGAGATATGTACATGCAGGATTACAATTTGGAAGGGTCATATCCTTATTCAAGACACTAATTAAACCTACTATTATATATAAATTAAACATTGTAAAGGAATCATTTTTCCAAATATTAGTCAAATTTAATAATACATAAAATTACGTATAAGTTAGCTTAGATTAGTAACAGATTAATGATTTCATTCACTGCTAAATACTTGCCTAAAATAATCCTGCGGGTAATTAAGAAGTGTTTTCGACGAGGGAGAATTCACAAATCCAGTGCTTCTGATCAACTGACAAACTTGATCTAATATTCCAACTGTTATATTGTATCTGCAATATCCTACTATTAATCTTTCCCTTATGGGGCCAGGATGGTAGAGCTCTAATACCAGTAACATAACACCATACAAATAAATACTCTCGCACTGAAAGACCGTTCGACAATTAGGTGAAGTAATTTAAAACAACGATGAATTATAATTTAAAAGTGAGGCAGCAACTAACCATAAGTTGTACTCCTTCTTCACTGAGAAATACTGTATCTAATGTTTGCTGAATATACACACCTTCTTCTAGTTCATCGATAAATGTATTTAATTCGGTAATATATTTGTAAACATTTTCATAAGCTTTATAGAATCTTATCAGCAGTTCTCCATACTCGTCTCTTATTTCATCTGATAGATCCCTTAAGGTCTATAGATCATGAAAGCCAATACTTAATTATTGATGACATATAATATTTCTAGAACTTTAAATGGAAAAAAAGGAGAAATATAAAAACATTTACCTCATTAGAATCAATTTTTTTTTCAGTAATTTCAGGCGTCTGAAAATAATTAAAATCTTGAATAATGTCTCCATATTTCTGAATATCCTGTTTTGTTTGCAACCTATACAGAAAAATGTAATGCAAGAAAAAGTATCGACATGTAGACCCACGCGCGCAATAAAACAATAAAAAAAAAGATTAATGAATACCTGAATATATGAGGAATATAATCTTTTAAACGAATAAGTTCAGCAATAATCGCATTTCCTCTGGCTACAAGTTGCAGGATAGTCTGACCACAAGGATTATTTTCAGCAAGAAATTCTTCCTCCATTGAAAAAAGTAATTTCTTCAATTTACAAAAATACTTGCATTTTAAGCAAACCTCTATCTTTGTGTTAGCTCTCTATAATTCATTGTAATGTTCAATTTTAAGTTATTCCCAACATAAATAACTGATTAGATAAAAAACTAATAGCTCGGCACTACTGCTAAAACAATATACAATATAACCTTCTAACTAGGTTTCAATGTTCAACATCGATATTAAAAAAAAAAAAACAGGTTTTTATTAAGTACCTACAAAGTAATATCAGTTTCTCATGCATCATGTTGAACTTTCATCTTGAAAGCAATTAAACATTTGAAATTCAGCGACACAATAGAAATTAAAAACTAGACAGAAATTTCGAGCCGATACCCGTTTTTCCAAATTTGCTTCCCAAAATCGTCACATATTAAGATAACTTTTTGAATGTAACTTCTAATTTTGCATGCTCTTTAAGATAAGGAAAATATTACCTCAAGCTAGTGGAAATACGGGGCAAAAGAATCTTAAGCGTACGTATCAGGTACGCTTTAACTGTGGATGGCTATAATTGTTTTTTGTGTACCTATTACAGCTTCAAAGAAAGTTCATGGATCTATTGTTTAAACTTTTCTAAGATAGCTTTGGAAGGATCATGCATTTAAATGAAAATAATGAGATTTAACAATATTTATTTGATGCCAAATTATATATAATTAATTAATATATGTTCCAGGAGCTACTTCAAAAGGACAAGAATTATATGACAAACAGGAAACTAGGAAGGATTTGTGGTAATAACAATCTAGATTATTGTAATACATTAGATTTATTAGATCTAATAAATATAAATATTAATTTTATAATTGCTCACAATGAAGTCAAAGGTTCGGAGTGAAGGGTCTGGTGAGGAGGGTGGGTGAATGAATAAATGAATTCATTGTAAATAACATAATAGAATTGACGATGGTATAAAACGGTTGAAAATGGAAGGACATATTCTAGCTAATAAAACGCTAATCTAGCTAAATAGCGATTAAATGCGATAAATTAGTAGAGTTGGAACTTTTGCTGTAGAAAAAAACATATAAATTAAAAAAAAAAGTTCAGTATATTATTAAATCGACTCTGCTTTTATGAATAATTTATTTTTGTTTCATAAAAACAAAGGAACTGGTTCAGCAGACATCTCTAATATCAAATATTGCAACTAGAGCTAGCTACAAATGTCTAAAGATCAAATATATTTGTGTTATTTCTTTCAATAATAGAAGCAAATTATTGAAATTTTAATTGTATTATTGAATGAATTATTAGAATTATAATAATAAATATGTAATTGCAATATAATATTTAAATTAATTAGATGTGTTTTTAATTAAAATAAATTTAAAAAAAAAATCTATTGTTTTTATATAATACCCTTATGCAATTAAATCCACTGTTATTCAAGCATAAAGCAACTATACATCATTGCATTAAAAAAGTGAGATAATTTAAATTTTAAAAAAGAAATTAAATAAGTAACTTTATTTAAAAAAACAACTGTGTTAACGAAGAAATTTTGGGGAACCTCGGACGAAACCCTACGCAAATTTTATTGTTTCTTCATCGATTTGTGAAAAATCAAAAGAGACAATCATATGAAAATAATATTGGAAACAAATAATATAATAACAATGGAAACTAATGTAAATAGTATTTCTTCTTTTCCCAGTTGCAATAATGAATTTTTAACTGTTCTAGTGGATTTAATTAAATGTTCTTATCCTCATACCCCAGATTGCTCTGATTTCATTAGATCAGTTCGCAAGATGAGTTGGTTTGATGGTAATTGTTTTCGAGCCAGAAAAAGATCCTTTGCTCTCTTAAATTATTTAGTAAGTCTAATTCTGAATTAGTTAGAAAAGCGTATCTGGATGCTAATTATTCATATAAATTAATCTGTTTGGAAAAGAAAAAAGAATTTTTTAAGTCACTTACTGAACAGTTTAAGTCAGCTAAATGCTCAACAGATTTTTGGAATTTTGTTTCTCACTTTAAACGGAAATCGTTCATTTGTAGTTCTAAAATTTCTGTCACCGAATTAATTACCAATTTCAAATGTTTACTTAATCCACCGCCTCCCTCCTCTACTGTATTATATGCCCAACCCTTGATTTACTCTTATGCTCTTGATTTCCCCTTCTCTCTGGGAATTAAATGCAGTTATTCAGAACTTAAAAAAATAATAAGGCACCCGGTTTCGAACGTGTTACCTATTAGTTTTTCAAAAATTCCACGGATGTTTTTCACACCCAAAATTTTATCACTCTTCAATAGAATTTACGATTTTGAAGCTACCCCACCTTCTTTTGGTAGATCTATTATTTTCCCACTCTTCAAGCAGGGTAATGTGAATGAAATAAGTAACTATAGAGGAATCAAAAGAAATATTAAAAGTTTAGAATCTTATTGTGATCTCTGGAATTTATCTTTAAATTTAACAAAATCTAAAATTATGATATTTCGGAAAGGAGGTAGAACGTTGGCTGTACAAGGGTTCGCCCGTGGAAGTTGTTAATCAGTATAAATATCTGGGTGTTTTGCTGTCTACCCGATTATCTATGACTTCGCACTTGAAAGATAGAATCTCTTCGGCCAAATTCGGGGTCAACATTTTGGTCTGATTTCATTGCAAATAACTCAGTCCCGCCTTCGGCTAAATATACTTTTTTTAATGCAGTTTCTCGTACCGTGGTTTGTTATGCCTGTCAGGTTTAGGGCTTTCAAAGGTATGAAGAATTAGAAAAGTTTTAAAGATTTTTTATTAAAAAAGTTTTCAGATTGCCTTCCGTGACCCCTAATTATATGCTTCCCATTGAAACGTCCACAACTCTTATTAAGGTTTTTACTTTTTCTCTACATTTTAGATACTGTCTCAAAATTCTTAACTTGCCCGATTATCGCCTTCCCAAAATATTGTCTTTGGAGATTATTAAAAATAAAATTTTTTGGTTTAAGCATTGGTCTTCCTTAGCTCAGCGCTACTCTTGTGTATTTGATTTATCTGTAGTAAATATGTCTAGTTGGCGGACGCAACCAACGGCCGTTATACAAAGAATAGGGGATCCCCATCTTGAGGAGTTGGCTCGTTGCTCTACGAGGTTTTTATTATATAAAGAGTTGGATTATTCTGTCAAGCTTTGTAGCTTGGTGTCCAACTCAACGAATCTAACGCTTAGTCAACTTGGTTGGCTATTCAGACTTCGCGGTGAGCTGCTCTATTTAAATTATACCCCTTGGGTTGAGAGAAGTAATTCCTTGTGTTTGCTATGTAACTCTCGAGCGAGGGAGGATGTCTACCACTTTTTGGCAGACTGTTCCATTCTCTCCGAGATACGTAGGCTTTATGTTGGTTGCGACAAATTATCTAGACCGCAGTTAATATTGATGCTCAATGGCGAAAACTGCATTGGGATTATTAATTTTGCGAGACACGCCTGGCAATATAGATATAATTTAATTATGGAATTTAATTTTGATTGAGCTCTCTTTATATTATTAGTATTCAGATTCTTTTTGTTATAACTAAATGTATTTAGTAATTTGTTCATATATTTAGTTATTGAGGAATCTAATTATTTTTTTATTTAAAAAAAAAAAGTTATTTAGTTTAAGTGAATGACTTTCTTTTCTTTTTTCTGTTTATTATTACTATTTTATTTGTATTATTATTATTTTTCTTTCTTTTTTCAACTTTTGTATTCCTTTATTAGTAGTTTTTGTTCTTAAATATTTATTCAATGTATAAAACAATTTGTAATTATTATTATATATATGTACATCAACCTCCGGCAGACGGTTTACCATTGCCATAGAATACTTCTTTCATTTTTATATGTTTCTATTATAATTTCTTTTTCAAATTAAGCATTATTATTATTAATTACAATTCATTGTGAGGAAAGATGGAAATGGTTTATTAAAAAAAAATAAAATCAAATTGAAAGATTTCGAAACAGTTTTTATACTTAAAAAAAAAGCCAAAAAACATTTTAAATGTAGTATCCAATGTCAATAAATAGTAAACAAAAATACGCGTCTATAAAAAGAGCCGCAAGGTTGCAGCATATTCCAGGAAATTGAAATAAATTTGAGCTCCTATAACAGTCTGAACTTATACAAATCCTGATATTTTAAATTTTGATGTCTTGCCTTAGTGAGAATATTTATAATTATACTAAGAACAAATTAGTGTCTATTTCATCTTGATATTTTACGTTTTGGCAAATTTCTAAAATTGAGTTCTTGGTAGGTTTTGGCATCTGGTGGCAATTTTTATAACCACAAATAGTTTGATATCAAACTATATTAGATATAACTATATAATTAGAAATACCTGATTTTTGAATACATTCAATGCATTTATGAATAATTGGATTTTCAAGAAATTATAATAGTCGAATCTTCAGTTGAATGTGATTTTTTAGAATTGTGAAAATGTACATTTTCAACATCATCACATTTAATTTATCATCATCAACATCATTTATTTATAAGACAGAAATAAGCTGCTGGCCAAATCAAGATATTTTTCTTCTAGGAATTTTGAAATAAATGTTGCACTCATTTATTAATTAATACATATTTAACTTCATGTTTATTTGAGAATGAATGTTTAAATATAAACTTAGGACTGTTAATAAATATATTGGAAAAATGGTTAAAAACTATTACTACCTATGTATTAGTAATACTATACGAATTGAGGTGCTTCTTTGTTGACAACAAATAAGTTCACGAACATCTGTGGTAGTATTAAGAAAAGATTTCCCAATTGTTCTCTTAATTACACAAATTTGTCTTCGTTCTTTAATTTTTTGTAATGCACCATTATTAAAGTAAGCTTTACAGATATTACATTCTTTACTTATTTTGTTACTTCTGTTTGAATTACTGCTAAAGGATCCACCTAACTTATACCAACATTAGTTTAATATTGAAATGGGGGTGAAGTTGTTCGCATCCGAAATTGTTCTTCCCTTCCCCTCTGGATGTCCAACAAAAACGAACAGCATCAGTTGCCAGCGCAGCTTTTTTGTACTGGTCGCGCGATGTAGAATAACTGAATAGCCGAAGTCATGGCGTAAGAAAAAAAAACGCAAGTTTAATATTAAATTGAATTTAAAGTAATGAAAATGTCGCAACTAATTCAGTAACCACTATAATAATTAGACTTAGGCACTAAGTTTAACTCTTTGTGACGATTAAAAAAAACCTATGGCGCAACAGCCCATGAAGGAGCAAGGTGATTTTTATTTTGGGAGGGGGGCATGCCACGTTCCTTCGCCGTTTAGTTGTGACCTTCGCTATCTAGGTGCGCTACTCAACTGTTAGCATCCCACTTTTACTCACGATGCTGGGTCAACATCGAGTTTGCACCACGGGAAGCGAACCCTAAAATTCTGAGTAAATACGAATGCGTTAGCCACTAGAGCAACGCGTGACGACTTTGTGAGAATAAATTGGTGACAAATAACTTCTCCCTAATCATAGTAACAATTAGACACTAAGTTTTCATGGTGTGACCTAATATGCTGATAACGAAATAGGTTGTTCATTCATAAAGCAGCGGGTTTCTTCAGAGCTGTTAGGGGTATTGAATCAATTATTTATTTTTGAAATAATGAGCTTGTTTTGCTGAACCATTCTAGCTTAACTTGAGTTTATCAGCTAAAGCTCTTATTAGATAGATACAATATTAAAGTTCAAATAGTTGCTGAAGAGTTGAAGTTGAAATACTGATACGGCAAAGACTCATCTTAAAAGTAAGTTATTCCTTATCATTACATTATAATTTATCTTATTGAAGATGTATAGTACTTTAATGAGATCCTCAATAAAGGGAATGTATGACTTTTTTTCCCAGTATTTCAGTGTTATGATAGATCTCTCATTCAGGAATAAGTATAAAGATCCACTCAATAACCTACTAGTGTCTAAGAACGATTATTTCATTCAGCATTTATTATAATGATCTAAAAATAAGGTAGTGATAGTATATTATTACTGCCCGAGAAGAATGTCCGTTGTCATGGCAGTATTACTATAGCAACCAATAAACTAACCAAAACTATTCATCCATATCGGTGCTGTACATTAAGTAGTATGTCATTCTTTAGTAACTTTGTTGTATACAGCAGAGTGAAATGAATTACTCCGGAGTTAATTTTTTCAAGGACCCTCTAGATGATCTAAGCGCCGATTTGTCTGACATTTCTGATGTAAAACCATCAGATCTTGATAAGATATTGAAGGTAATAAGTTAATAACTTTCTCAGTCATTAATAATATTTATCTTTACTTAGAAATGACAAATATCTTTTACAGAGTGCTAAAGATTTGGACGATGAAATTCTTGGAACTGCCGCAGCAAAAACAAAAACTTCTGGAAAGGTAAAAAATGTTTGTTTGATATCATGCTTACTTTTGAATTGACTTTGTTATTAATATGCAATTTCCACTACTACAATCAAATTCTTCTAGGATCCGAAAAAATCCGGTGGGAAAGAGAAAAAACTCACATATGGTAAGCGGATTTCCATTTTATTAATCGAAAGAAACATGAATAATGATGGAAGAATATTATTTGTTATTATTTAGTAAAGAAAGATTATTCAAATAGGTTCATCATTGTTATTAATTCCTTTAGCACTGTTTCTTAACACCCTTCTACTTCTCATATTTAAATTTACACAAAATGTTCTCTCTATTCCAAAAAGTGAAGGATTATTTTATATTTTAATACTTAAATATTATTCTGTATACAAAAGTTGTTCAAGAAAATATCTTAAAACATATTTATCTATATATTACAGGATATCGCCAAGCCGTATTTATTTAGGATGAAATGAATTAGAATCCTCCTAAAAACTCAGAACACTGAATATCTAAGACTCAGTTATACCCAAATACACTAACAGCACTACCTATTTCTAAAATAAATTGTTATTATGTAAAAGTATTTCATGAAAAACCATGGAAAGTCATATTATTTTGGGATTACCGAATAAGGTTATTAAAAAATAGTAAAATTCATATTATTCCTTTTGTAGATGATCCCTTAGCAGACTTCAGTATAATATCTGATGAAGATTTAGCGTTAAATCAAAAAGAAGCACCTAAAGAATCAACAGAAAAGTAAGTTTAATATTGGAAGCAAACTTCATCGCACTTTTACCATTACCTTTTGTTAAAGTTATTTTATATATGTATATATATAATATATATAATTATAATATATAATGCACATAATATACTAAATCAGTTTCTTTAACAATTCTTATATTCTCTGAGACCCTCTCCACATCTGGCTGCTTGTTAATTCATTTAAAATTGTTGTTCATATAAAATAATTGTTTGTTATAATTTAGGAAGGTTAGTAAAGATAGAATAGTAAATTTATTCGGTTTATCTGGAGAAGAATCTAAAATTGAAGAATTAAGAAGTCCATCATCAAATCGAAATATAGACGAAGAACCAAAACAAAAAACTAGAAGTTCAAGTGATTGGCTTGGACTAACAGCATCGCCTGAAATGCCAAAACCTGATATTAAAGCCCCCAATTCAGCACCTTCATTGCCAAAGTCTAGTCCATCTATAAGAAATCAACACCAACCAAAGGTAACATTGAACAGAAGTCGAACTGAGGGAGATTTATTTGCAAAAGAATCCTCTGAGGATCCTTTAGCTGTTATAGAATCCAAAGCAGAGGAATCAAAAATATGTAAAAAAAGGAGTAACCTTCTTGATGATCTATTTGGCAGTAGTAGGCTGAAAAAAGATGAATCGAATATTGACAAGAAAGTTGAGTTCTCAGGTAATATCCAAAGCAAATAATTTTATATATTAAATAGAATATATATTTATATGTAGATTATTGTTATTTTAAATAGAATAAATTAGAATGTTATTTAATATACTTACCTTATTAAAGCGGATCATCTGCTTCCAATTTTGATTATAGGTTTTAGTACCAGCACTATATTGGCTGATATACAGCAAGCAGAACCTGATCAAAATGATACATCTTACATGCCATCTTTGAGTGCCACGAGAAGACCAGAAAGGAAGAGAGAATCCAGCACTAGCTTATTTACAATACCTAAATTAGGGTATGCTTAAAGCAATCTATTATATGATATAAAGAACTATATCATTACTATTATCTTATAATTAGTAATGAAGTTATTACATTGAGTAACTGTGGTATAACAGCTTGGGTGGCGGTGGGGGGATAGTGCACTGATATCAAAAGAGGACTATTGTGTCTGCCACCCTACTACAATAATGGGACAGACAGTTTTACCCTTGTGTTACAATAAATTGTAACTTCAAGAAACATTTTTGAAGCTATTGATTAAGTAATCATTAATTTTTAAACCAATTTAGTTTAAATTATTAGTTTTATCATTCAATTATTTGGATCAAATGAAATTTTTAAATTTTATTATAATTAATTGATGATTTTGTTTTCATTTTTGTTATATTTTTTAAAAGGTTAGATGTAGATGCAGATAAATTGATAGGAATTGATGATAAGTCAGAAAAGGGTAATATTTATTCTAATAAACAAGAACCTCAAGAGAATCAAACGCATTCAATAATTCAAAGCAAACGATCACTCAGTAAGTACAAAAATTATAAGGATTTCAATGAAAAAATAGTACACATTTAAGCATTTTAATAAATATCACCATGAAAATAAGAAAAAATTATATTAGTTGTATTATTTGATAAAGTACACTTTGTTGATAGAATGGCCATCCAAAGAGAATATCTTACCAGAGTGGTTAGGCGGAGACACTACTAATGATACAACGCAATTAAATGAAAAACAGCCAAAATCTAACTTACAAAAACAATCGAAAGGTAAACTGTTTTTTTTAATGCGAAAAATATATGTGAGATCACTTTTTTTTTCTAAAATTATCTAATAAATATTTCTCGGTACCTGCTTTAGAAACATCATTCAATGTGCCTGAATGGTTAGGAGGAAGTAGCGGAGAACCACTAACGAGTAAAGAACAAGAAAATATGATCCCACAAGCAGAGAGCACACCAATTAAAGTACCTGATCTTTCACAGCATCCAAATAACCAAACACAAACTATTTCTGCAGCAGAACCTCGAGGTACTATTATTATTCAAAAGAGAGGAGGGCCGAACCCTCGCTATCCAAAGTCTCCATGGGCCCATATAGCTACCCCAAAAAGAATAACAACTACCGGGTCTGGAACAAAATTCCGGACCCCGGATTCACTCACTTATGTTTTACCGCAGTCCGAAAAATCGGACCACAATTTTAGAAAGACATAGCCTAAACTCTTCCACACATCCTGTTCCGACCAAAGATCCTGAACCAAAACAATCTGTCATGAGATGTATGGGTGTTTCTTCCTCTGTCTCACAAACACTACAAAAGGGGTCGGGCAGCCCCACTGTATAGAGGTGTCTCCTTAAGCCGCAATGCCCAGTGAGGAAACCAACTAGATGCCTGAGGGAGGTCTGTGAACGACACAGCAACCCCACTAAAAGTCCAATCCGGACCCCTGATGAGCTTCTTAGATTACCGAGAACCCACTGTGCTCATCCATTGGGAATGAGAAACTTTGTACTGCACAAGGTACTCTGCATTGCATAACTACCTCATCCAAGGGGTTTGTGTCCACTAAGTTCCTTTCACTTACCGCAGACGAAGCGCCGTATTATACTTGTATTATCCAAAAAATGAATATCAAGCAGAATCTGTAATGTCTCTATTTCCTACACTGTAAAGAACCCAACAGGAAATGGTAACTGACTGACAGTCCTTATCTTTACTAAAAATCCGCATCAGCCTAGATGATTCCTGGAATGAATTTAAATCCACGTAAAAGGATCTCCAGGAGTTTCTTGGCTTTCCTAAGAGCATATTTATATGCTTTTGAAAGATTATTATACCTATCTCGTAATTATGGGGAATCAATAATTACAGCCTTCCTGTATGAGCCCCTAACGTGTCTCGTTAGTTTTTCTAACGCACACCAGTGGTTCCTACTGCCATTAACCATCTTGGAAGGACAGAACTCCTCAGATGAAAATGTAATGTGTTCATATAGAATGCCAGCATCCCTTTCCAGTTCCGTAATACCAGCGAGGGCATCTGATTGGATAATCATTTATCTCCTAGAATTCTAGAATATAAACCCTAATCTGCCTTCTAGGGTTCCTAAAGGTACCCAGAGTGATTGGATCAATTCCTAGACTAAACTTAATGATCCTATGATCGAAAATGGAAGCCCCATAGCTGACCCTCCAATCCTTTATAAACGCATAGAAGTTGAGGAGGTGGAGAAGAACCATAATAGGGGAGGTAAGCCGAAGCCACAACTCGTTGAGGCAACTCCACCAACCCCCCCCCGGACCTAGCGTCACCGCCACCTTATTCCTAGAGCAAAACTGTCGAAGCAGAACATCGCCGACATCCCAACTAACTGAAATGCATGTCCTAAAATTACCTACGCCATCCGCCACAAACAGCCTGCCATTAACCATTCTTAAACCGCCAACCAAACTTCACAGGTATAAGGTTCTTGTATTACAGTAAAATGTATGCAATGTAGCAATAAGACGGCAGTTAAATGTAGCAATAAATCAGCAGTTGCATCTTTGCTGTGTTGCAAAAACCTCCTCGTGTTCACTTCATAATTCACCAAAAAAAAAAAAAAAGGGATCAAGAAATTCTCAATTTTAGCATTCTTTTTTAATATATAACGCAATCTATTTCATTATAAAATAACAGTTAATTTTTTTTTTAATATCATTGATTTTCAATTATTGTAGGAGATAATGTAATTGCACAGTTAGCCAATGTGCAAGCACAGCTGGGTGCAGCTATGGCAAGGCACAATCAAAATTTGCAAGCTTATATGCAGGTATATGTAATCAGTGAATATTTAAACAACTGGAGTAGAAATGATTTGAATTCATATATGACATATCTTCACTATCAACCAGAGAATTTAAAAAAAATAATTTTCACACTTAATAATTTTAATTGATGATAATATTAATTCATATTTTAGGTAATTATGAATGAGGCACAAAGAGTTGCTATAGGAAGTCAAATGGTAATTATACAAGACAAAGCTAATCACATTCAGAGTGATCAAGAAAAAGAAGAACTGAAATTTAAAATGGATGAGAAAGAACAAAACATAAAACAGCAAACTGATATTATATTTGATTTACAGACAAACATTACTAAATTGGAACTTCAAAACGCACAACTAGAAATAAAAATAAAGAATTTTGAAGAATTGAAAGAAATGGAAGTAGACAAATTAAAGAAAGGATATGAGTAAGTAATTATTATTTTTTAATTATAAAAATATTCCTTAGATTCTTTCGACCAGTTGCAAAAAAAGGTTACTTCCCTCATTATTCTGGGTAATGCATGAAATTTATTTTTCGGAATTGTATTATGAAAAACACAAAATTTCTTTTTAGATTTGAAATCTCAAATTGGGAAAGCAGATTGCACAGAACAAAATTGTATTATGAAGAGATTATTTCAGAATATGAAGAGAAAATAAATAGGCTCAAGGTATCTCAGTGAAATTTTCATATAATTAACAAAATCACTGAAAGTAACAAAAATCAAAAGCAAAATCCTAACTAAATAAATTATATTTCTTCGTTCAAATTTATATTTATTTTGTAAGAAAAAAGAAGAAGAAGCCGAAAAAGAATTCCAGAAAAGATTAACAACACTTGAGGCAGAAAAAATGGCCGATTTGGAAAAACTTGGTGAATTTCATCGGCTGGCAATGGAACAATCTGCCATGATAACGCTTAATCACCCAAACTTGTGAGTTAATAACTAAGATAATTAATTGTAAAATAAGGGATGATTTGTTATATTATTATTAAAATTGTGATCCGAAATTTGTCTATTCTGCATAGTGTCTCCAATTAATTTGCATTTGGAGCAATAATTCAGATGAGAAACTAATTTATTTTCGTAGTTATTTATATGAATGGATGCTTCTGAAGTGGCAGGGCCTAATGGATATTTTAAAAATTAATATTTTACTTTTTAAATTTAATATTTGGAAGTTTCTATTATTATCTTTGAACTAAACATTTCAATATAATTCTTTCTACAAATTTGGATAAACTAAACACATGAAGAACCAATGCTTGCCAAAAGATGATTCTCTTGGCTTCAAATACTTTCAACAACCGAAATTTTAATGCTGACCTTAGATTATTTCAGTTCGCACTGAAAGGGAGATTGTCGGCAGCCTTGTTTCTCTCAGTGGTCTAATAATAATTGTTAACTCCCAAATTTACTCCATATGTGGAGTCTTGCACCATGCACGAATCTAACCGCACCAATGGCGAGAACGTTTAGCCATAAAGAAAAATGATGTTATGACTATTTTTGCTAGCCATAAAACCTGAAACCATTTCTCTTTCGTAGATGGATATGATTTGCCAACATAAATAAAAACATTTTATTATAATTCCAAAACCAGTTTAAAAAAAATTCCTGTACCATACCCCAGCATAGCAATAATTGTATTGTAATCCACTTTATTTTATAATTATATGTATAATAATTGTAACAGTTACAGTTGTATAGCAATAGGAAATAATAGGTTGTTTGTTTATACAACAGCTAATGTTAACTCATACTTGCAGGCCCTCTGGTGTGAGAGTTCCATTAAGATACCCAAGTAAGCCTTCTGATGAAATCGAACTAACAGAAAGGGAAGCAGCTTTAATTGAAAAAGAACGGAATATTGAAAGTAATTATTTTACATAATTGATTTTAACGGATAATTCAAATAAAGATTAGTATGAAGAATAGTTACGTTTGGCCGTAGTTAATAAATCTAGCAAAATGTTGATTGGCTGGGGACAAAGAAAAAACCTTTTCAACTTTTTAAGTTTGTTCTATCGACTTTCGGACACCAAAGATGTTCCTTTAAAGTTAAAAATGTTTTCTTCTTTGGCCACAGCCAACCAATATTTTGCTTGATCAGATAAAGATTATTGTCGAAAAATGAAATATACTAAATATAAGGAAGCCAAAATTGAGTATATAGCTAAGATAAGCTTTATGTCTTGCCTGGGACTCTATCAGTTGCGAGTACTTATATATTATCAGTGATATACACAGTTTATTGCTCTTTTAACTGGATAGTTACTACCGCAGTCTTGATACTATGCTTCCATGTTAGAAACATGAGACGTCCTAAACTGGTCCAAAAAAATGTGCAAGCATAATAGATACAAACTCTTACGAGCTACCCTTCAGTTTAAAAATATCCGTTTTCAGCCTCTCGAATAAAAATAGAAATCAACAGACTAATACAGAGTAATAGGGAAAGAGAGGTAAATTTCTCTTCCTAGGAGCTTCTTCAGCTCACTGCCCGGAGAGCTAAAAATATTTATATTCATTAACGCTTACAAAAATTTTCAGTTCTAAAAGCTACTGTCGAAGCGGAAAAAAGAGATCTTGATGAAGCATTAGAGCGAGAAAAAGTGCGTCGTGAGGAAAGAGAAAGAGAGGTAAAGAGAGCGCTGATGGAAATGAAATTGAAGGAAGAATTTTATGCTAAAGACCACGAAAGAAAAACAGAACAACTAAAGGACATGGAACAACGATTGAAAGTAAGTACTTTGTTGTACCCTGAAGGGGGGAATGGTCTAGCCACTTCTTCAGGGATGCTGCAATGCCCTTCTAACATACGAATAACACTTACCCTGACCATTCCCACAGTCATATAAAACACTTAGGGCTTTAGGTAAATGACGTGTGCAACTGTTTGGGATTACCATATCCATAAGCAAAAAAGAAATAAAAGAACTGAAATAATCTAAGAACAGTTCGCACTAAAATTTCGGTTGCTGAAAGTATTTGAAGCCAAGAGAATTACTTTCTTGTTATGGTTCATTTCTAGTAAAAAACTGTAAAGTAATTGAATAGGTCGCTTCCCTCCCATCACTTTAATCCCTTTTTACTTTCTCATACTTCTGTAAGAGGAAGAATGAAATTCTGAATCATTTCAACTTTTCGAAATCGAGTTTTCATTGAAAATATACGTTTTGCGGTTCCCTGCGTCAGAAATTTCTTTGAAATATTAACTGAAATACAATAACCTGAGAATATTACTGTTAAAAAAATTAATTTTGATTAATTACTATTTTCTAGGAAATGCGTGACGATGCATTGAAAGAACAAAGCGAAATTTCCAGAGAAAAGCTAGCATTGGCTGCAGAAAAGGCTAGACTGGAAGCTACAATTTCTCTTCAGAATGATCCAGAAAAACCTAGTTTACATCCATTGGATTTAATGAAAGTAATTTTATGCTAAATTCTATGCATCATATATTAAAAAATTTAATATTTAAACTACTAATTAATGCATTATTCTCTAACCATTTATATACTTTATTTTAGGCCCGTGCAGAATTAGAAGCAGCTCTTGAAGTAGCACGTGAAGCTAGGGAAATGGCTGATCAAGAAAGACGTCGCCATGTAGAACTAAGAAAGGCTGTTGAAGAGATTGGTTGGGAGCAAAAAGATAAAGATCTACAATTAGAAATGAGAGAACGACATATCAGTTATATGCTCAAGGCAATAATATAATTTCAATTTCATCCACTTTTTAAATTTTTAATCACTTTTGACAAATATTTTGTAGTGTTTTTAATTAATGGTTTCATTTAGGACAGTGTTATAAAGAATAATATCGTGTACTTATAGGGCTAATCCAAAGTATTTAATGCAAAATAATGAAAATTGAATCCCTTATTACCTATTCTACGAATTTTTCATTTTTCCTCCAAATCATTCATGTTATCTTGGTTTGTTAACTAGGAGGCTGAAAACAAAAAAGAAGAAGGTCTAAGTGCATTAGATGAAGCACAAAACATGAAAGAAGAATTGGAACAAAAACAGAAAGAATTAAAGGAAATCTTAAAACAAGTTGAAACCAAGGAAAAAGTTTTAGCAAAAGTATAATTCAATATTGATTTTCATAAAAAATAAATCACAGTCTTTTCAAATTGACTACTTTTATACTGAAACTTCCCCTGAGAGGAAGGTAAACTAGCCAGTTCCTTAGGGACGTAGGCCGTGTCTGCGGATATTTCAGCCTACTAACACGCACACTTCCATCATAGACTCCATTCTAATGACTGTAGGGTACTTGATGTGTACAACTACTTGGATTTAACGTTTCCCCAGACAAATTTTAGGTCTTCACCACACACACTCACTCACACTTCAGATATCAGCAGTATTTGTACATGACATTCTTACATACAATAGATTTACACAAGAAGGCTACAAATAGATCTTTTAGATTGCATGCATTTATTTTTTAGCCAGCCGCTCCCTATACACATCTAAAACTTAGTCTACTAAGTTTGTGAAAAAATATCTAATTCCTAATTACTTTCTTATAATAGATGTCGTTAAATTGATATGTTTTATAAAAATGTCATCAATTTTTTAGGAAAGATTAGAAATTGCAAAAGAAAGAATAGAATTGGACAAGCGTAAATCTCAATTTGAACTTTTATTACCAGAATTATCTCCAGGAGAGGATCTTACAATTACTTCAGCTCCAAAACACTCAGTTAGTAAAGTTAGTTTCCAAAATAAAGTCGTTTTGATCTAATAAGATGTTTACTAAAAAGTTATTCGTAGATATAATTGCTTTGTATAGTTATGTGATTTTTAATTTTCACAGGGATATATAGACCCTAAAGCTGTAATAATGAAGCTTAAAGCAGAGAAAGATTTACAAGACTATATTGCACCGATAAGAAAAACTAAAGACAATTGATAAAAATCGGAAATCTTTCATTCCGCAGCTGTAGATTAATTTACAAAAATCACTCAATCAAAAAAACTAAAATACAAAAGTTTGTTACATACTTCCAAACATGGTCAACAACTTATTGTCTATAAAAATAGAAAAAGAAATTTTGAATATTAAGTACAATAATACCTTTGCATTTATTAGTCTTATAATTCTAAAGTTTATTTTCAGTGAATTTTAATATCTTAAATCTTGTTTCAAATATAAATGTATTTTTAAAAGTTTTTTACACCATATAAAGATCTTCCTTCAGTTTTGAGTTTACCTTCATTTTCTTCCAATGGCCTACTGAAACAAATCAAATAAATTTCTTAGAACGTTCAAAATAAATTCTTAATTCTTTGTATTAAATTCAAATGTAAAACATCTCGCTTTCAACATCTGAAATTTTACTCAATTTAATAAATTAGTCTTTTCAGACATAAAAGTAACTGATTATGTTCTAAAATATACAGAGAAATAGATTTAAACATAATAATATGAGAGAACTTAGTATTCACTTTAGAGATTTTACGAATTGAACATTTTATATTGTGTGGTAAAAAGTTTTTTATACCAATAGAAGTAAGCTATCATACAGCTTCGGGGAACAGTCATTGAATGCGTTAACCCATCAAGCCACATTTAACAACATTGGTGAAGCCAAAAATAACTAATATTTTTGTTCCCGCCTACTTGATTATGCCCTTTTTACACAAGATATTCATAAAATACTTGCTTTAATTTGTTGAAATAGCTAATGAAGCATTGCCAAAGAAGAGCAATAAAGCAGAATATAGTGAAATCGTACTCATTAAATTAGAAATATATTATAAAAAAGCAATATGTATTTGTGCATTACAAAAAATAACAAACTTTGTTCGCAATTAGAACAAAAAAAATTATGAAATACTCACACGGTTTTCTGTTACTGCAGTTCCTTACTTTTAAATGACAAATGTTTCAAAACTACATCATTTTAGTTAGCTTCAAGTGCTTTAGTTGGCTCAATTTGATATAGTTCGGAATCTATACACATTAGCCACTTTAGAGAGTAGCGTGAGCTTCTTTAGAGTGCAGGTGCGAAGAGAAGTACCAGCTTCTAAATTCAACTTCCGTTCAACCGATTTTTTTAAAAATCTGAATTTTAGCAACATACATAATTCTCATTAACATCATATGTTAGAACCGTTTAATCTATGGAATGCCATTACCAACAACCCAGAAAGATTGGCACTTCAGAAAGATTCCCAGCAACCCGCTAAAATGCCATTTCGATGCCTTGCACGGTTCTAGCACCTTTAAAATGTTAATGAGAATTATATATGTTGCTAAAAGATCGAGTTTAAGAAATAATGGATTAGATATGCAAATTCCGTGAACTGATTTTTAAATTCCCACGATTTTCTGGTAACGACACAATTCTTTAAATTTGGTATACTAACTGCTCATTTGAAGACTTATCACTTCTGTTTTAAACTTTTTTCAGAAAAAAAGTTAGAGGGGTCTGATGAAGCTGAGGGTCACGCTACTCTTTTATTGTGTGGTTTCTACCACTATTTAATATTGAAGGCTACTAAATATTTATTAATATTTCGACGTTTGAAGACAATTTGTCATTTAGAATGGAGCTTCTCAAAGTAGGTGCCCTGAGATGTCGGCTCCGGAGCCGTGAACAAACAAGATATAATAAAATGGAATTTCATACATTCCATTAAATAATGTAAACAAAAAACAAAACAAGAATTAAGAACAAAGTGAGAAATAAAAATTTTCAGATACTTCATTTTTTAAAACTTAATTTTTCCTATCATAATTCAAGATATAATAAAATATTACCCAAGAAACTGGATTTTAATGTAATTTGTCACTATTGAGAAAAATACGAAAAAACGGAATGAAATCACGTTTAAATGGAATTTTACGTTTGCAGTGTGTGTGTGTGTATTTTGGGTTGCAGAGGTGCTCAACGTCTTAGTCCTTTGCGTCTCGATAACCTTTCTATGTCAAATTTCTAGTGCATAAGTATTCAGCAATAATTTTAATAAACAGAAAACATTAATAAATAAACATTACATATCACAGATTATCGGACAATTTAAAAACAAGTTGGTATTGCAGCAACTAATATACATAAGTAACTAGGCAACTCCGCTACGTTTGTAGTAATTTTTCGTTTTTGAGACATTTTCTCTCTGAAGCAAACAAACGTACACACACATACACTTGCTTAATCTCTTGCTATTTTACTCGTGTATTTATTCATTAATATGTTTCATTGTATTTTTAAACAAAATCATAAATATTTAAAATACTTTAATAATGTAACTGATAAATATGGCTCCATCAAGAACATTTGCTAAAAATTTCGAAAATTTGACTTGATCGTAACACTTACTCCTATAGGGCAGAGAGAAAAAATAAAAACTATGCTGAGAGGAGTTTAAGCATTAGAGGCTAAGGGAAATTAAGAAAACATCTCTATTGATTAATATAACTAGTAATTAGTAATTGAAGGAGAAAATAAAAAAATAAAAACTTTTTTGCTGACCTATAGTCGTAATTCGAAATAGGTATTAACTGTAAATATTTATGAGAAGATTCAGCTTCCATTATCTCTTCGAGTTTTAAAACCAATTTTGCAAAAGATGGTCTTTGTTGTGGAGACGCGTCCCAACATGACAGCATTAAGTCATATCTGAAAACCATTTATTTTAGATTGCTTCCGCTGAGATGTAGAGTAAATTAAATTAGTTATACTGTCCGTTATAGTAACATCCTTTCAATTAATATTGCCGACCGATCACAATTATGAACTCACAATCTATCACTGCAAGATGGTGGTCTTTCCATTCTATATCCTTGAATTAACAATTCGTATATATGGGCACATTGGAATGAAGGATATGGGCAGCAACCTAGAGTCATTATTTCCCACAGTAATACCCCAAATGACCATCTGCAAAGAAAATGATTAATTTCAGTTTATAGCTAATATCTTAAAAACCAACCATAATTTTGGAATATGCTGATCATAATTCCTTCAGTCAAAATAGGCAGAAAAGGACAAATTCACAGAAAATTTGCCATTGAAAAAGAAACACAAAATTTAAACAAGGAATGAAAGAAAGTTTTACTACATAACGGGTATGTAAATTGAAACTATTCTTTTGGATTAACAATCCAATCCGAACAAAAGCTTTTATGCAAACTAAGAAAGAACTGATTAACTTAATACTGAAACCGTTTTACCTGTAAACAACAAATTTTAATCTTGCAGTTATATAACTTGTTCATTTAATGCTACAGTAGCAAGGCCTTTACTAATTCGATCCTTAAAATGATTTCTTTCCTTAGCAAATCCTAGCAATTTCAACATCAATTGTATTTCTTTTTTTCCTTTGGTTCTATTTTTAATTTACTTCTGGTATAGATTCCCTAATTTATTTATCTCGATACAATAGACTGCTAAAATTATACTGATTATACAAATTGATTTTAAGGAGAGTATGGTGTAGTTATGCAAACTTTGCACCATTTAAATATGCAACAGATAGCATGGCGATCAGATTTCTTACGTCCTTCTGTTTTTAAACCTATGTAGACATTTTAACACAGGCCAATCTGAAACTGAATGTGTTATAGAATTTTTCAATGATGCTAAACATTTTATTAATCAAATAAATAATTTTATCCGCAGGTAAACAGCAAATTAAAACTTTTAAACCATTTTTAATATATAATTCTTATATATATAATTCTTTTATATATAATTCTTTGAATAAAATTTTATTTTACTGGAAAAATCTAGTCAGAAACACTCTTACTGCAATCAACGTAATTATAACTGACACATTTTTCAACTTGGAATTTTTACTTAATGTATAATTGACCTCAATAAAATAACAGTTTTAGATGACCTTCCAGCTTTCCCAGAACTCATGTATATTTCTCGGAAAAAGTTTGTCTGAAATGTGGTAGGTCTACGAACCAGTAGTTAAGATACCAATTTTAAAGAAACTCGTTAGAATCATTACTAAGAATTGTAAAAAATTAAAAAACCCTTATATAAGTCGCACTTCTGCTCAACCGTTTGTTTAAACTTGGAAATTTGATGAGTCATTTAATTCTTTTCTTAGTTAATATTATATATACGGTAGAATCATATAATATATTGGAATGACTTAGGAAAGCATTCAGAACCTTCTACAATGAATTTTCCAGGAAAACTCAAGACAAAAGTGAAATTAGACAAGTATAAAAAATTTAAAGAAAATTGTTAATGCCTTTTTTGAGAAAATCGCAGAAAACTGAAAAATCCATTTTTGTAAAGATGTACTTTCGAATTTTACTAAATCTTCTAAATTTTACTAAATAATGTTTTTGGCGAATGGTTGTTTGTGTGTGTGAACAAAATATGAAAAGTCGCAGGAAGTCAAGTTTTATATTCTGTTTAGGTACTTCCCCCGCAAGTGGCATAACGATTTGGGTGTGGTGACATCCATCGACCGGAAATGCGTCTTTACCAAATGTTTTTTTTTCAGTTTTCATGGTTTACTTGAAAATGGTTTCAACGATTTTTTTTTAACTTCGTATATTATCTGCTTATATAAACATCTGTCATTTTAATTTAAACATTTTTACGAGAAAAATGTTTTTTTCCTCAGAATATGTTTTTGAGATAATTTTGAGCTAACTGCATACAAACAAATCTATCATTTTTATTTGAAACATTTAAAAAAAAAAAAAAAAATTATTTTAGGAAGTGTTGCATAATTTTTCGCGTTAGATTTCAAATATATGGGGCACATCCTTCACTTCCCTATTGCTTGGCTTGGTAGGTTGGTATGTATCCCCTCACATACGCTATGTTTATATCAGAACGAATGGGCAAAATTTTAAATTTAAAGAAAATTTATTCTATATATAACTGTATAGAGAAAGTCGTGAAAGTGTTATTTTTTTTTCCTATCTAATCGTTCCTGATCAACGCATCCCACAGGAAAGATTGTCACCACTGAAAAAACTGGGTTACATGTACTCGCCCAAATAAAAGATTATTTTAAAAGATTTTTACAAACGACAAAAAATTTTACTGTTTACTAAAACGATGGGACGGACGTATTACTTAAGAATAAAACGATAGTGCCCTTTAAAAAGGGCCATATAGAAACTTACTTCGGAAAGATATGATCCGGATTTTCTGTGCCCGTTCTTAACTAAAAATTAGAAAGTAAACTAATTGAGAGAAGTATAAAATTCTTATGTCACTAAATGCTTATTGAAAAAGTAAATAAATCATTGAAAACATTAATAAATTCTGCTTTAACTAAATCACAAGAAATCTTATACATTTTCAGTTTATATTTTCTAAAATACTTACACATCACTTTGTGTTGTAAATACATGATGTATCAGTGATTCCAAGGCCATCCATTTAATGGGAAGTCTAGCCGTAGTCTTTTTCCGATACATATTTTGTTCATATACGTCCCTACTTAATCCAAAATCAGATATCTTAGCAGTACGATTGCCAGTAAGTAGAACATTTCTTGCTGCTAAATCTCGATGTATTACTCGATTTTTTGACAAATATTCCTATCATTTAGCAATAATAATAAAAAATTATCATTTAATATTAGCAGACAATGTTTATCACTACTTTTTAAGTATTAACGTAGAGCTTACCATTCCAGTAGCAATTTGCCTTGCAAGTGAAATAAGATCCGCAACAGTTATTTCTAACAATTCTTTTTCTAATTCTAAAAATGAGAAAAAGAAAAAATAGTAGCTATTGTAAAACAAATTATAATTTATTTCAACATTAACCCGCATACAGCAAAAGAGTAATATAGAATATTTTCACTTCTTACCAGAATTTTCATACAAAATGTTGCTCACTGCATTGTTTACATTTTTTAAGGACGTATCTGATAAACAAAAGTTATTTGAATAACTTGAAAATTTTAGAACTTGTAAATTATTATTATTATAAACTCACCATTAACTTTTATGTTCTTAATCAAATCACGAGCTTTCATTGAATTTTTCCAAATCTTGAATTAAAGATAAATTTAAGCAAAGAAAAAATAACAAAAAATATTTAATTGTATTCCAAACAAACACTTACTTTTCTAAGATAGTTTTGTAAATCTCCAAGACTACAATATTCTACAACAAGAAGCATATTCGTACTGCAATATCCAATCAGTGATACTATATTCATATGAAAACCAACACTTTTCATCACTTTAATTTCTTTTACCAGTTGCCTTTTATCTTCATTTGTCGCTTTGTCTGTTTTTTTTAAAACAAGATATTAAAATGTTTGATTTATGAGCTAAGATAATTAATTATTGTTTATTGTCCATAACAATATTCACTTAATTATATCTACTTTTTAAAAACTAATTTAATACAAGTAGCAGCCCTCTATAAAATAGAATCTCAAATTTTGAACAAATTTATCATTTTAATTATTAAATAAACTTAAAACAATACTATATTTGAATATCACCTCTTAGCATTTTGACTGCTACATCTTTACTGTCACTACCATGATTTAAAAGAGCTTTTCTAACAATTCCAAATTCACCTTCTCCAATAATCTCATACAGTTGTAGCTTATCACGAGATATTTCATATTCATCATATTCTTCACTTAACATGATTACATTCTCTTCTTCCTATAAAAAATTTTACATTATACTTAACTTTCAATAACTTTCTAATGAAGCAAGATGCATTTAGAAAGATTCACTTACCATATTTTCTTTTTTATCTTCTATCACCTGGTTATTTATCTTTCTTTTGTGTTTTCTTATAAAATAAATAACAATTATGATAATGTTGACAGTAATAAAAATAAAAATAACGAAATATAACATAAAGTTATAAGAATTGCCACTATCTAAAATTAAATTATTTTAATTAGTTTATGTATGTTTTATAAAATATTAAATTCTATGAAGCAAAATGTCAATTTGAAAAAAGAAATTACAATATATTTTACCAAAAGAGTTAATTTTGTATATGTTCGGATATTATTGGAAGCAAAGCAATATGGTCATTCTAACATTCAGGTCAGGAAAGTCCATTGAAACACAGTACCAGAGATTTTTTCCATGATAGCCTGCTTCAGCTTGTGATCATCGACTGATTTCGGGCGTTCGCCCATGATGAAGATGTCTTGATATATAGTCTGATAACATAGATTTGCACAGAGCAAAATCAGCTTATACACTAGTGAATGCGAACACCCGAAACCGTCGATGACCACAAAATGAACCATGTTATACAGAAAAAAATCTATGATGCTTTCCAGCTATGCAGACCCAACCACAACAACTGAAAATTTTTTCAGCATTTAAATTTTAAATTTAATTTAATAATTTTAAGTTTTTACTCAGAACATCAGTTGCAATTATCTAAGTGTAACAGGATAGCCTAAGATTTAGGGCTCTGCATTGCGGTCAGTTAGGTAAAAAAAATCACTTGATGACTAAGTGAACTACGTTTCTAAGCTGATCTGTGGGCAATGATAAACGGATATGTAGCAGAAATTTAAAAAGGTTGTAACTTCTCGGATATTTCGTCTACTTTGAGGGAACTTCACAACCGGCATCTTTGTATGAATTTAGTGTATTCTCGGCAGACCAAAACTCTGATTAGGGATGTTGGTACATTTGAATTCTTGTGTTTGGGATGGGAGATCAGTAAAAATATGGGTCGTTCTTGATTTCTGAGGAAGAACCTTGAAGGTTTGTGTCGGCTTCTTCGGGCCCTAATAATTATACTACTAAAACATTAATTCCATGGTATACTACATTTTATTTAACAGGATTTTTTAATGTTAGTAACGTGATTATTGTTTTAGTTATTAATTGTCGGCGATTTTATTCATTTTTTTTTTTTTTTTTTGTAAATTAATCGTTTCATTAGATGCTACAAATTTTAACTCTTGAAATTTATATAATACTACCTTTACCCGGTCCGCTTTGCTGGACCCTAATATACATTTGAAAGTAAAAACGCAAATTTATTTTATTAGAAAATATTTATTGAAATGAAAAATAATAAGAGTGAATTGAAAAAAAATTTTTTTTGAATAAAAAATTTTAATGAAATACAATTTACCGAAAAAATGCATATGTTTTGTTAAAAATAATATTTTGATTGTAATGCTTTTCGAAAGAAAAAATTACTTTTCTTGCTGCAATGGTTTTTGATACACAATATTTATTGTTCTGCCTTCCGGGGGATATATATACAATGCGGAAGGTTTGCCTACTCGCGTGCAGCTATATACAGCTGTACTATATATACCTCAGCCTCAACAACATATTTAAATTTGACAACATTTGAGTAATTAATTCTCGAGATTTGCCATTACGTACAACGGACATTGATTTTTAAGAAGCGGAATGTCTTACTGATTGACGGGCATGCACTGGTACGATATGCGAAAAAAATGATTTTTCGTATCTTTTGAAAAGCGCCACCTATCGAAAATTTTGTGTACTAAAAACATCTATACCTGAGCCTCAACAACATATTTAAATTTGACAACATTTGAGTCATTAATTTTCGAGATTTGCCATTACATACAACGGACATTCATTTTTATATATATAGATATATAATTAGTTATTAGTTATATATTAACTTACTATATACTATCTATTATTAATAACTTACCAATATCTTCTTGTGACAATGATTTCTCCGCGTTACAATAACTGTTCCTTTGTTTGGAGTAAGCAAAGTCACTATTTCCAGAAGATGCTATAGAACTAATAAATAAAGCAAATTCCTGGCCAAAATCAAAATGATTCAGAGGTATACGCAAACTCGTTTCATTCTATAAATAGTTTAGAATTATATATTATTAATTAATTGATCCTAGGAATTGTTTATTAAATAAAATTCTTACCCCTGATAATGTAACATTGTGAGGAGTATTATTATAATACATTATTAACATGTAATTATCTGGCGGTACAGGTGGCTTATCCCATAAAACAAGTATTTCACAGTTATCAGGTATTACTTGAAGGTTTCCAGGCTTTTCTGGAACTAAATTTATAATAATGTCTTCAACTGATTAATGCAGATTAGTTCAAATAGAATTGTATGTAAACTATTTTGTTTATATAATGTTTTTCTTTTTTTTATAAATTTAAAAATATATTTTTGTTTAACTTACCACAGATTGTATAATTATAACCATTCATGTCAAAACAAGAAGGTGTTACATATGATAAAGAGTAGGTCTCGCTTTCTTTCTGTTCGAAAACAGCTTTTATATCTACACGGTATTTTGTGGAATACTTTAATTCATCAAATTTTATCATATACATATGCTTAAGCTAAGAGCAAACAAATATTTATTAGTAGAATTATTCAACTACCAAACATCACCACCATGCACTTTTATTTAGCTTTTAATTTTGTTAAAGACTGATATTTATTTAGAATTCACTTTTCAAGATACCTGTTGCAAATTTGCTATTACGGCATGATTATGTTTATCTTTTAAGAGATAGATTGGAAAGGTATGAAGTATAAATTAAAAATACTCTCTCTAATTTTTTTGTCTTTCTAATTTAAAAATTAATATATAGTAATTAATATATTATATATAGTAATTACCACTGAATAAATATGTCTTCTAGGAAATGACTCTTGAGCATAGATTATAACTTCATATTCACATGTATTTTCTAAAAAATTTAAAACAATGATTTTTAGTTTTTAATATTTATAAAGGGCAAAAACTATAAAATGTTACCTTACAATCCAAGCATATATTGATGGTTTTGTTATATGCTTTTTCTATAGTATTTTATTATGTAAATGATATGCTATTTTCTAAAAAAAGTGAATGCTATGTTTCAACTCGTTAATTTCATAAACCTGTATATGAAAGGAATGTAAGGATATGCTACCAAAAACCATATTTTATTATTTTTTCATTTTAGAAATCCAAACTCTTAAATGAGTAACAAACGATGATAATAATGTTTTCCAACATTTTATTTAAATTTTGTCTTTGTTTTAACTAAAATTATTTTACATGACAAAACGTGAATTTTTTATCACAATCTTCCTTGCATCAAAATGTTCAAAATTCACGTTTCTATTCTACATTAATGTTAGAAATATTAAAGAGAGTTGCGAATTATAATTTCAATATGCTTAATTTTTCAGATTGCATCGTTTATATTTCTTTAAAAGAAAGTCTATCCAAGTTCCGAACAATTTTGTTTGTGTGTTTTATATGGAATCACAACGAACTATACAGTAAAATATTATTTCCGTTTAAAAATGAGAGTAAAACTTATTTTTAAACTTTTTACAAGTGACATAGTTATTTAAAGTTTTCAATTCTAGTTAGTATTTGTGAAGCTCAATAATAATAATTAGACATAAGCATGTAATAAACCTTTAATTGGCGTCCAAACAAAGGTAGCATTTAATGAACGTCCATTACTAACAAAATCAGTTAGATTCGAATATTGTACAGCACTTAAGGTGAATTTATCTGAAAAAATACATAAATAAATAAAAAAGTAAGTAGTCTAATTTAATTTAATGACATATTTGGTCAATTAAAGGAAAACATACCGCTAAGTGTTTCAAAATCAGCATTGACAATTTCTAAACCATCTCTATTATCAGTAATAACAATTTTATGGTTTGTGCCCTCTAATAAATATTCAATTTTAAGGATATTTTCTTCAACCGCAAGCTGCAACATATTTTGTAGAATGAACAAATAAATTTAATTTTCCCTATATAAGAGAAATGGAAATAGAGAAATACTTCTTTAGTATTTTTTAATGGTGTATTAAAGTATATAATATCTGATAACAGAAGCAAAGTGCAACACATAATTTTTGCCAAAAAATAAAAAATGTATTTATAAAGTCAGCTTTTATTTCTAGTTTATTTAATAAAAATGTATTTATTCTTAGGAAATCGTTTTTACTTTTTAGATAGATTTAGTTATTTATAAGGTAATTGAAATTATTTGGATCCAACAAATGCGTCCTTTGTAGAGCGTGATTCGTTACTGTAATTCATACAGTTTACTTGCAAAATTGAAGGATTCCTTTATGGTTTGATTCCAAACATAAAATTATCTTACTTCTTTCCAGAGTGTCCAATATCCTTCAGTGCATATATAAATATAGGCTGTGCAATTGACAACCGTTTCGTTAAAGCATTGATTTAGATTGAATATTAAAAAGTTTATCCCTTTACATAATAATAGATCGTCTCCTTCAGTGTGCACTGTATCAACACAAAAAAATTCAGATGGAATTTATGTATTTATAATATATATGATGTTTAAATCTATTATGTTACAAGTTTATTGTATTACATGTTTTATTTTTTAATTTTTAGAACCATTAATATACAATTTAATATTCATATGTGATCAAAAAAAGACTAAGAAGTAAATTGTTTAATTAAAATACCTGATAATTCTTTTTTTGCCGAGCAACACGTGATACAATCTTGTTTCTGAAGGGCATAATTAAAAAATTCCTTTATGTCAAAACAAGTGACGCAGTTTAAATAAATACGAAATTATTAATTTTTTTTATACCTAAATTCTTTATTAGCACAAAAAATAATTTTTTTAAAAACCTAAATATAAACTGCAAAATAAATTAGCGTACCTTATAATTGCAAGTACTTTCAGCAGAACTATTAATAATGATATTACTAATAAAGGATATGGTGAACAAGAACAACAGGAGGGATAACATTTTCAACTACTCTGGAATTGTGATCACCGTTTAGTGTGCATTGTAATGAACGAAATCTGCTGCTTATATTACCATAAACTGTCCAATGGACATTACCTTGAGCACATAAAATAAATGTTCACTATATCTACATTTATTTTTATACTTTGTATTGACATGAAAATAAATTACTAGTCGAAAGATTTCCATTTATATCAAACATTTATCATACAGATCTAAGTAAATGTAAATAATTATAAGAAGTGACAAGTAATAATTCAGATTTTCTCCTAAAATCGTACTTATGTAAAGAGTTAAAAAAGGTCATTCAGATTTTAACATTAAGGATTTTAAATATTTAAGGTGTCAACAGAGATCTTTTTTTTTCTTAATTTATTTGCTAAAATTTATCCCATTTCCCTACTTTATTGAAAACGTAGGTATCACTAAAGGGATCATATCTTAAGATATCTCTCTTCTACCCTCATATGGAAATGAAAACCCGTTATCTGAAGAAGTGCGCTTAAAACTTGAAAATTAAATACTTTGATTTCAATATATTAAATGGACTATAATTTTATACTTTCAATGTAAGTGAACAATGTGAATACAATTTTTATGAGGAATATTACATTGCACGTCAAAGTACGTCAATCTAACGGCACATGTAGCACGGCAAAATTGTTTCAAACGACAATTGATACGGAAACAAATTATTGTCCGCACAGAAAAATCCACTTTTATAATTTACTTTATCAATATAATTTTTGGATTTTCAATGTTTTTTTTAATGCACAATAAATAATATAGCGATCAGGTGGCTGCTCATTGTTCCTCTATCTTGGTTTCTTTCAGCAAAAAAAAAAAACTAAAAATTTGTTTGAAAAATAAAGCCAATTAAAGTTTAAAAGTTGTTTTAATCAACACAAATGAAAATCAATCAATTAAGAATTCAGTGATAGGCAAAGATAATAAAAATTAAAGTACTGTATTATTATTCTAAATAAAACAATGTTTTTCTCTTCCTTGGAGGCTCATGTACTGGTCACTGTCCGGTGATGGACAGTGTTGTCTGTAACGAGAGAAAACTGTCCGGAGCCCAGCAGTGCACTGAGAAGGCTCCGGGCGCCAATGACCATAGACGTTAAAAAAAAAAAAAATTATAATGCATTAATATGCCAACATTATTAATGTTCATATTTTCATTAACTTTTATAATAAATTATACAAATAAGAATTGAATAAGGGCTGGAATTAGAGGAAATTATTTTCGAATTTGAACTACATATCAAAATGCTCGCCAATATTGACCATTTTGGTACGCCCAAATGACATTGTTAAAACGCTATTATCTATGTACGCTATTACCAGTATTATGATAGCTAAAAATGTTATAAAATATGCACAACCAAAGGAAGTTAAATGCATGTGATAAATATAACCTTACATAAGGTTATCGATGGATTTACATATTTTGCGTTCATTTAAATAGTTTTGTCGCTATATCTTAATTTTGGGGGAACTTCATTATTAAATTTGTCGTTCTATGAATGTTTTGTTGTGATTCACTTTTTCTATCGTTTCTCGTTCCAAATTTTTCGTTCGTAATACCTCCTTTGTCCGGCCGACAAAGGCACACGTTTTTATTTTGAGCAATGGTAAAAAGTAATAAAATTGAGTCGATCATATTACCTTTTTTAGAGTTTTCCAAATTGAAAAAATAAATAAATTCCCACACAATCGTTATTATTAGTTTTTGTTCACACTGTCCTTACAATTTCTGTAATTCTAATAAGTTATCAAAATGGACATACATTTTTGCAGTCATAAGTGTTTTTTGTTATAATTTTATTTTTACCTAAAGTTGAATTTACTTGATTGTTCCACTTTAAGTGGGTCTCTTCTATCTACATAAGTTGAATTTACTTAAGATGAAAGGAAAAGCGGCCATTGAATATTAAGTAACCTTCACTTTCTGCTGCACTTATGTCACTCTACACTTACATATTATGTCCATCATAAGTTACACTTATGGGGTCCAACTTACCTAAATCAGTATGAAATTTTTTCTAAAATCCGTGTGTATTTTACACAATTTTCTTTGATACTTGTGCTTACTTAGACAATGGCAGAAAAGGAAATAACGCACTCGTAATAAAATTTAAAAAAATTGACAAATTTATAATTTACTTAATACAAAAAAAAAAAAGATATAACGGAAGGAAACAAAAAATACTTCTATACAAATATTATCACTGGAATGATGAATAAAAAGTACAAATTATTATCATATACATGCAAGTGAAAAGGTAGGTAATTATTTCGTAAATATCAATACAAAACACGTCTACAACTTGAAAGTGAAATGCTTATACGCTTACATTTAACCACATTAACTAATATAACCGGAAAAGGTTTGATTAATAGTATTATTATTTTTTTTTTAAAAGGAGAATTCACTTTTATGTATTGAATAATTTAAGTTCATCGCAATGATGATCTCTTGGATGCTCTCAGACTTTTCTCTAGTTCAAATTGACGTAAATCGGCTCGTTCTAAGAAATCTTGTCGTTCCAGATACCTAAACATAAACATCCTTATAAATAATTAAGGACTGTCTATAAAAATCCTACATAAAATATGTATATTTTTTAAATAAGGGGCAATATTTATTTCTTACCCGTTTTTGCCTTTATTATGTCTTTCAATATCTTCTTCAATTCCTTCGCCTTTTTTAAACGAGTCCCAATCAAGTTTGCTCTTTTCTAGTGTTGATAATTTTTGCTTCTTGCCGATTTGTCCAAGAATGGATGCTATACCACCCCGACCTCTCCCTCTTCCGCGCGATGGTAATTGTGTAGAAGGTTGGGAACTGTTAGGATTTGTTGTCCCATTAGTGGCATTCACACTATTCGGTTTTGGTGCAGTCATTTCTTTTTCCACCCTGAAATTATTTAATCGACTTATTTAAAAAAGTTGTCTGAATAGATGAATATGTGGATAGATCCGCAATGTTAGATAACAGCTGGTATTTTATCCGTCGTCAGTGCAAATTCACCAAGTTCGTGTAGAGAATTCACTTCAACCAATGTTTCTGTACCTCACACTTGTTGGCTTGGGGTTCAAACCGGTCAAGGACCAAATGAATATGCATGCTACGACGGATAAAATACCAAAAGTCTGAAGAGATATTTGGCTGTTGCTGAATTCTTTTCCGACTTCGTAAAAAATAAAAGAATTTCTTAAATGTTTATTTCAAACGCAATAATCAAATCATCTTTCTTAAAATTAATCTTCCTTAAGGGACTACTTCAGTGATTTCAGTAAACTTTTCTAATTAATCTACAACTTAGGAGCTTCCATAGAGAAGAAGGACACTTGAAGTACCGAGAACCCATAGTACGCAAGATTCATCTCTCTCTCTCTCTCTCTCTAAATATATATATATATATATTTGTGTGTGTGTGCTTTAAATAAACGTATACATTATAGAAGAAAATCGCTGAAAGCCCAAACTTGAAAATCCGTTCTGGTATTATTACCGCATCATATTTTCGGTTACTTGGTTGCGGACAAAATCAATAATTGCTTTTTTTTTACTTTGTCTAACTCCTTATAAGAGAAAATATTGCGATCGTGTCAAATTTTTGAAATTCAGTTTTCAGTGAAAACTGGTATTGAGATCCGGTACTCTAAAGCGGCGTTTACACGATCAATAGTATTGACAATACTTTAGAGTATTGACAATAATATTGATCGTGTAAAGTGTTAAAAAAGTATTGATGGTCGGTATTGACAAGAGTATTGATGAAATTCAGATTTTCTATCAATACTGAGAATTGGAGGGGATTTGGACAATATTATTGGTCAGTTCAATAGTTTTATCGAACGTTGCAACTAACCTGTACAAAACAAAAGTGATACTATTATAATAGGTTAAAGAATTCTATGTAATGAACATCTCCTATAATATATTAAAGTTGACTGGCCCAATTAATTTAAAATTTCCATTTTAAGAAAACATTTCAGTTTGAACTCTGACAATTGCACTATTAGAAAAATCGTATGAGTGTTTCGCAGTTAATTTAATTTTTGTTTCAAAAAGGGTTTTTATATGCCATGCTGTTTAATATAGAGAGAAAATAGGCTTCTAACTTTCCTTCCGAATGGTAGGCATATTACATCACTACATGTCTACATGAAAAGTCAATCAAACAATTTTCCTTGTTTATGCCTGATTTTGGTGGAATGTTAGATAAAGATTTAGTATTTTGTCTTCTAAGGTGTTAATAAAAAATAAATGTATCTAAAACATGCAACACAAAATTACCAGAATTATATTATATTTTATTAAATATATCATTAGGATAAATGTTTATTTTCGATGTTTTATAAAGGAATTAATTAAGAGTGAACGATAGTGGAAGTAATTTAAATAAGAAACATTAGAGCTGTCCCCCTTGAGTTTTCTATACAATATTAATAAAGTGAGCAGCAGGGTAAAGAGCTAACTATAACCATGGGCCAAAATAATAGCTACGCAAGCTTTAGAACGATTATTCATTTTTTAAAGGTTAAAAAAAACAACTAAACTGATGAGTATAAACACGTAAATACACTCTCCTAGTGGCAGAAATAGTAAGTAGTATTGACAATAATATTGATCGTGTAAAGTAATGAAATATTGATAGTGGTTAGTATGAGTATTGATGGAAATATTGTCAATACTGGTATTGACAATAATATTGATCGTGTAAACGCCGCTTAAGTATGGAAAAATTATCAAATGGGTTTATGAACAAAAATCTGAAAAAAAAAAAATCGCAGGAAGCACAAACTTCTATGCCATTTAGGCACTAACATCGCATCAACACACAAAGATTAAAATTAATTTACCCGGAATTACGACTTTATTCAATCACCACCTTCCTTTATAGCAAGTTCCAAGAACTGTTTGAATAATCATCCTTTTATAAAATTGTTAAAAGTTTTTTCAAATTTGTAAGCTTTGATGTTGGTGGGTGCGTACATCGTTATGTTAGTCAGTAAGTGAATGATTGATTTGACAAAACACATTTGCAACAACTTTATTCTTTGACATTGATAATTAGGAAAAAGTCTGTTACAAAATTAAATAAAAACATAAAATCACTTTTCATTATATGTGACCCAAGTCTAGGCTTATTTTATTTTAATTTTTTTATTATCTTTTCATTCATTTTTCATACTTGGAAATTTGATAATAAACAAGGTTATTTACTACGTCTAAGATATCTTCTTTTGACAGAATGATTGGATAATGCAAAAAGGTAGGCACAGAAACGAAAATATGAGTATAGAGGTTCTGAAAATTCTCCAAAGTAATTTTCATCATATTTTGTTTCTCTCGATTTTGGATTTGTATCAAAATACAAAAATTTCAATTGAAGTTTCATCGGAAAGACATGTTTGATATACTGAATATAAATCAAAAGTTTCTGGTGTGACTGATCTTTCTTTTGACACTATCGAAAATTTGCAACCAGAATAACATTAATAATGAAAAAGCCTACCAATAATTGTGACTTCCGTGAATTTTTTTTTTCTAAACAGTTCTTATGATTTTCTTTGATCTTGTACTTTCAACACATACATGTATATACCCACCACCTTTAGCTGAAACATTTTTCCGGGAAAAGTGATTTTGCGAGATTTCTGAGGGGTACAGTAGCGTATTGAAAATACCACTTCAATGTGATATATGGTTTTACCCCTTTCATAATGTCAGTAGACAATAAAAACATTGATAGAATTCCAAATTTGAAGAAAATCGGTTAACCAGAAGTGCAACTTTGTAGAACATTTGAGATTTTTGAAATTTTGTTGGAAACGGCTGCAACGATTTTCTTTAAAGTTGGAATGCTCGCTCCTCACATATCACCCTGTACTTATCACCTTTATTTGAAAAATTATTCGGAAAAAAGTAATTTTAGAGAGAAGTTTAGGGGGTCTGCCAGTTAAGTTTAAATTTAAACTATACAAGCTTTGTTGGTTTTGATTAAGAGACCGTCCGGACAAATCAGCTCAGCATAAAAGCTTAACCTCTACCATCTTTTTTATGGCCAGCCCAACTAAACATTGAAAGCGGACGTATGGGCCTATTTAAAATTGAAATATTATTTAAAAAAAGAAATAGAAAAGAATTAACCAATTATAAGCCACTTAGTCTTATTTCAATAACCTATAAAATATTTATGAAAATATTATTTAACAAACTAAATAATAAACAATAAATTGGATTTATTTTTCTTTCAGCAAATCAGGCAGGTTTCAGATCAAAAAATATTGTACGATCACATAAAATATTATTCAGATTATATCTTAAAAAATAAGCAGTGTATTAAGAAAAAATCTAAAATTTATAATTTCCCTTTATATCTTTTATTTATAAATTTTCAGAAAGCATTTGATTCCGTTAAAAAGAATGTAGTAATTAAAATACCAATTAGAAAACATATAGATTACAGCATCATTACTATCATTAATACAATATAATCGGAAATGCATCGGTTGAATTTTCCTTGGATGAGACTTAAGTGGAAATAAAGGAGTAAGACAAGGAGATGTAAACTCAACAAAAATTTGCATTAATTCCGCAAGATATATTTGACAAATTAGATTGGGAAGGGAAGAGATTTAAAATAGATGGAACCTAGTTAAATCATCTAGATTTTGCCGATCATGTGGCACTTATCGCTAAAAATATGATCGAATTTAAAGAAATTGCTTGTGAAGTAATAAAAGAATGCAAACTGTAAGACTGATTATTAACCAGACAAAAGCAAGCTTATCTCAATGAACTGTAATCTAGAAAATTTAATGGTGGATAACTTTCAAGTAAATGTAGTGGTCAATTTCCAGAAATATTAAGAACATGCACTTTAGGCTGGAGGAGCATGGTTAAAAATAAAGAATTTTATTAAACCAAATATTAAACTTTACAAAGCCAATATTAAACCCAAAATAAAGCTATGGGATGAAATCAGTTTACCTGTCACAAAAATAGATGTGGAACCTGGATCTTGGATGCACAAGTTAAGAACAATTAAAGCTATGTAAGATAGATACTAAGAATTACTATAAGAGATAAGAAAAAGAATATATGGATTAGAAACCTAACAACTCATGAGAATAGCAAGAAAATAATGGAAGTGGGAGGTTCATATAATGAGAGGAAATGATCGGTGGATAAAGAAGATGATAGAATGTAGACCTCGTGAATGGAGGAGAGGAAGAAGACGTCCAGAAACCGACTGGGATGAAGAAATGAAAAAACTTGCGGAGGTAGGACCTGGAATAGTCTTACAAGCCGAATGGAAAAGAATGATGGCTATGCACTGTGAATTTAAATAAATGGTTTACTAAACCCTTTAACTATTAATATGTTCATTGTAATGTAATTAACTATAAAAAAAAAAAAAATTAGCAAGTCATTCAACCTCAACTATGGCTGATTTGTATATTTCTTATACCAAAAAGTTTGTTTTAATTATTATTATCATTATACATATAAATAATATACTCTTCTTATTCATTATGAACTCATATATGAACAAAAATTAGTAATGAATTTAAAAATCTAGCATAAATTAAGTAAGTAGCACAAGTGCCACATTATTGAATAATATTAGCATATTATCTTTCAAAAAATGATTAAATGCTGATTGATCATATATGTACCTCCCTAAAAAGATGAATTTTCAAAATTTATATACTTACAAAACTTTTTCGCCAGCAAAATGATATTCTTCAACCACTTTAATTTTTTCTGGGTTTTGTCCAAATTTTTCTTTTTTCTCGGCAGAACCCTGAGTAGACCCACTTTTTTTTCTAACAGGTGGATCACAATCTTTTAGGAAATCTAAAAGTTTGTTTAATTATCTTACATTAAAATGCTTTATTTTATTTAGAAATTTTCAGATATATTAAGAACAGAAAAAGTAAACAAAATTACATTTTAGATTTGATTTGGGAGCAAGTCACAGATTCACAGAGCGATAAGTATATCAGAGTTTTGCAAATATTGTTTTAAAATAACGCTATTTCAGATAATTATATGAAAAAAAATTGAATTACAAAAAATTATTTGATATATAAGGGTTTTATATCGAGATTTTACGAATCTATATATAAATTATGTGCCTAGAATAAAAAAACAATAAAAACCCCACCTTTATTTATATATTTCAAATGACCGAATAACGAACAATTATTTCATTTGATTATCTGAATAATGGGATATGAACTGAATTAATTGAAATAATTGTACGAAATAATCGATTATAGGTTAACTTTCTCTTACTCCTAGTTAGCACAGCACTAACTAGTACTACACAAAAATAATAGCGCACGGAATCAAAAATACACTTTCTTCATTTCTGTTGTAGTTGGTTCCGCAGAGCTGGAAAGCATCAGATATTTTCTAGCCTGCTTCTTTTTGTGGTCATCGGCCGGTTTCGGGTGTTCGCCCATCCTGATGATGGTTTTTTGTCAAACAGTGTGACAAAATAAACTTGCACAGAGCAAATTTAGTTGATACACTGGTTGAATCAGTGAATCAATCAATGATTTTTTCATTTCTCTTGTCAATGTATACTTCGTCAATCCATACACTGCCATATCTTCCTCGACAGCTTTATTCCATGAAGTCTTTGCCGACCTCTCTACCTTCTTCTTGTGGGTGGGTTCCTACCGCAGAATTTTCTTTAGCATCCTTCTTCTTATGTGGCCGAACCAATGAAATCTTCTCTCAGCAATGCTTTCCAACACGGTTATCTTGGTGTCCATTATTTTCCGAATGATTATATTTTTGATTCTCTCTCGTCTACACTTCCTAGCCGACCGACGCCAGAAATCCATTTCGTAGATAATAGCTTCCTTTTTTTCGAGTTTCTCTCCCGTAAAGCATTATATTCTGTACTATTGTACTCATATAAGCTTCTTGGTTTCCTTTAATATACTGCTGCTCCAAAGAGGGGATTTTGCATGCTGGTGGATTTTCGACCTTCTGTTTATCTTTTTATTACTTATTTTATTTTATGAGCCATTCGATTGCAGAATTGATTCCAAGTAATTGAGGTGGTCCAGTTTCATAATTTCAACGCCATCGGGAGTAAGGAGATTACTGTCAGTGAACAAGCGTTCGCTCGTACTGAAATTTACCTTAAACCCCAGTTTTCTATTCTTGAATTAAACTGGCACATATAAATGCTGAATCTTCTGTATCTTGAGCGATGACCACTTCGCACTTTGCGGATCTTGGGCGATCAGCAAAAAATGAAATATGAAGAATGTTCCTTCATCTATTTTTAAGCCCATCTCGCCACATTATGGCAACCAGCTTCGAGGATTGCTTTGGTAAAGAAAACTTCCTTAATAACTGCTTCACCACTATTCATGGAAGATGCTGTCCCGATAATGCCCATCTCTTGACTATATTTATTATTGGATAGCCTTCTGAGTCTATTACTATTTTCAATACACTCTACAGTTTTTGACGAGGTACACTGACATAAGCTTTTTCTACATCTATAACTGTGAGGCTAATATTTTCTTCTTTTCTTCTCATTTTTCCAGTTCCTGTTTTAGTGCAAATATGCAGGATCGCCCAGCTGTGAAGCCGCATTGCCTATATTATTCTTTCAATTATTTTCTTAACAACACCTCCCAATATGTTCATAACAGTGTTATTAACGCAAATCAAAAGGTAGTGAGGGAAGATTACTTTCTGTCTTCTTCCTTCTCTCAGCTCCTCTAATACCAACCAAGTCAGCTCATCTCCTAAAGCCTAGCTGACGATTTTGTGGACATTTTCGTTACCATTCATCATTTTTAGATTTTAATTTTACTAGTCTCTTCTTTTCATTGTAAGCATATATCAATTCTTTTATTTCCTCTGCCACCCAGAGTTCCCTAGAATTTTGGTGGGTATCTTTTCCTAGAACTTCTTCTGCCACCGATCAACCTTTTGTTTAAGGCAGGACACATTTCTTTAGTCGACCCATTATACTGTTCTTCTAACTCACTGCTGAGCCTTTAAACATAAAGGCCATAAAGATTTCTGATCCTTTCTTCTTAGAGGCTGCTGCATTATAGCGGTATTTTTTGTATGTTATATTCGAGTGGGTTCTTGACCATGAAAAACTCACTGATTCATTTTCCTGCATGATCAGTGAACCAATACTTAGGTAATATTTTTCAAAAACTTCTAGCTTAACCTCATGAAAGCACAGACTATTCTGGTTTTTTAGGACTTACAGATTAGACGACTCTCGATGACAAGCCTTAACTACTTCACAAGTAATAGTCCACTAGTGATAAATCTGGAAGGAGTAGCCACTAGAACATAATGCATCTATTCGGAAACGTAGTTGCTAAATATTTTTTCATATTACCACAGTATATGGAGAAGCTCCATCATATTGAAATTACGAACTTTTCGGTTTTCTAGTATTTCCTAAAATACATGGCAGGATATTTTGTAAATGTGGCCTTCTCATCTGTCAAATATCTTCGAAGAAATAAGGCCCAATTAACGACCTCTATTAAAATGCCAGCCTTAACTTTTAAAATCTTCCCATAATTATTAAATTTAATTTATGATCCATAAAATTTTAATCGAGTACAATATCATCCCGAAGCAATTTCAAGAGAAGCCTCAATCTAAGCATTTTTCTAACCTGACTCTCCAGGTGGACTTAATGAATCTTGTATGAATAGAAGTTTACTTTCGAAATATGTACGTGCAATCGGTTTAGAAATTTAGTTTTTTCCTCTGGTTTAATTCAATTAAAAGTATGGAAACGCCTCAACGAAAGCCAAAGCCTTTAATACATTTGTATCCTCATTAGCATGTCGAGGGTTCTCCTTGACTGATGCTTGTAGTAGTTCCCAGAAGAACTATGTAAAGCAAAAAAATTTGTCAGCGTCTATTTCAAACCTCGTTTCAACCGTGCTTCTTGTAGCAACACTTTTATTTCGCATATTCAATTTAGTTCGCACCGAATTTTTCCCATTTTTCTAGTAGCATTTAACATGTTACGTTTTTCTTCTTTTGAAAAAACAATTTTTGTATAATACATTTATGAGACTGAGTATTTCAAATAACATATTGTTTTCAAAATAGATTTAAAGGTTAAAGAAACAGAAGATTTTGCTTACTTTACACGGGTAACAATTAAAGCTATATTTTCTCAACAAAAGCAAAGAAATTACTGTTTTCAAATAGCATTAAGTAGTTTTTCCGGTAATTATTTACAAGCGTGCCCCAAGATGGACGACAACTAGCTACAGTAACCTTCTCACTCCCCATCTTATTACACTCACATTTCTGATATTTCTGATTTATTTATTCATTGACATTATTTATTTATTTCACATTTTCATTCATTTTCAATAGTATCAGACTAAATTTAAGCAAAAACTACGAAACATAATCAGAGTTAAACTTCAAACATTGCCCCAAGAACTTGTAGGTTTGAATAATTAGCAAACACTGGTTAATTAATATGAAATTTAAAATAACTTGAATTCTGTGATAAATATTAAACAAGAAGGTTTATATGTGATTGTTTATGTAAGCAGGTTATTGAAAAATTTCTAAAACCCAACTATATATATGTATGTTTCTTTAAAACCTCTGAGAAAAAAATATTAATTACCTGCCCACAAGGCATCAGCTTTTTGTTTTCTATCTTCCGCTGATAAATCTGGCTTTTCTTCCTTTTCTCCTTCATCATGTTTTTCTAGGATCCGGGATTTCAGCTTTTTTCTGTTTTAAATTCATTCTTAATTTTAATAAATAAAACTAACAGAATTAAGAAATTATAAATAATTATAAATTTACTTCGATCTCTTTCGGGAAGGAGCTTTCTTTCTTTTTCTCCTTTCTTCATCATTTTCTCCTTCACTAGTCTCTTGCTCATTACTTTCATGTGCTGATTCATCTTCAGAAGCAGGTTCATTTTCGGCTCCTAAAATTCGTTATTCAGATCTATTCTATGGCATTAATCAATAGGAAAACAAAGTTATTTTTACCTTGTGGAACAAAATCTTCATCGCTGGAATCACTGTCAGAAGGCAGATCTCTGTCTCCCATTTAACTTGCCTGTTCAAAGGAATATAAACTTCAGAACTTTCAATTTAGACCTATTACCAGAGCATGAAGCAATCTGTTAAAATTAATTAAAAAAAAAAGCAATACTTCATAAGTATATAAATTATTCCACAGAACTCTGAAGTAATATAACTGAAGCTCAATCACAAACTATCACATGTCAGTATGTTAATATAAAGTTTAGAGAACAAAGGAATAACCGGTAGTGGAATCTTTACGTTACTTAAAATTTAACTTTTAAACTACCTAATAATTAACAAAGTTCTTATTCTTTCAGTCAATATAAACTGTTTCCTTGAAAGAAGAAAAGGCTCACCAGACTAAAACTATTTACTAAATTTTTTTACTGTTACTAGACAGCCTTCAGCAACACGCACGATCTTAACTGGGCTTTTTTCAGGGACTACAGGTTTAAGGTTTGTAGGGTTAGCACCTAGCGCTAACTACAAAATCGTTAGTAAAAATAATGTTCTAAATTGTAATATCTTCTGCATTTGATTAAACTTTCTATAATTCTTTTATAAACAAACTATATAAAAATAGGTGTTTTATAAAATTATTAAAGAACATGCTTGTGCAATGTTAAATAGTTAACCAAAAAGTTTCCTAATTTCAGAGAATTATTGACCACAACGAATTCCTGAAACTACACTAATTTTTGCTTGTTAATTTCTGTCAAATATTATTTCCAGTACACAAAAAATATAATTCTCTAATTGAGCTTTTACTTCTATATTACCTTTCAATATCACTATGCTTTCATGTAATCATGTTGTGACAACTCCTTCAGATAAATTTTCAAAGTAAGTATAATTTTTTCTGTTTCCCCATTTGTATGTATTTTTACTTTTTCTTTTTCTATACTAACAAAATAGTTTGAATTTTTATTCTTTGCAGAAGGCAATGAAGAGGTTTCGATATGATAATATTGTTTACCTTGAAAGGTTATGAGTGCACTGGTTGTCAATTGTCTCCTTATTTAAGAATCTGTAGACATTCATTACTAAAACATTCGTTTTAGTTAAAAGTAGAAGAGGAAATGAGTGAATTCTCATTTTTGTATAAGCACTCAGACAGCAATGATGGTAATTGTTTAGTGTGATGTCAGAGTATAGATATAATGTTTAATCTTGAAGTAAAATGTCCAGTGATGGTTCATCAAATCCTCAAAAGACATGGCAGTTCGATGCCTTTGTGGATGTCATTGGACTCACGCCTCGAGTCTTATCCACGTTTCCAGGTAATAGTTAAACACTCTCAAGAAGAATAGAAGTTAGGAATTAGTTTAAAAAAGGATTGTCTGCTGTATAACATTCATAAAAAGCAATGAGTTATAAAGTGAATATATAATTTTAGCTTATCCCTTTATTTTATTTATATAACTATATGAAAATCTGGGACTTATTGGATGTGATAATGATTTAAAAATATTTTTACAGCAGAACAGTTAGGAAAATTGCATTTCCCTCATATCTTTAGGTATGCACAAAATAAAAAGGTAGGCTTAATGATTGCACTCCATTCTTTAAAAGTTTTCATTTTATATTTTCATTAAAGACTCTTAATTTTTATTTTATTGCCTGTATTGTTTCTTTTGACAGCGAAAAGACGCTGTCTTGAGATATCACCGATCCTAAAAGAACTTTTACTGTAAGGTTATCATGTATTAAAAAAATTCAAACTGAAATGATATTCATTTAACAATTTTTATTTAAGTGAAAAAAGAAATGTATAAAATAGCAGTTGTGTGGTTTTAGAATATTAATTTTTATTCTTAATAATTTTTTAATTCTCTAAAATTGCACTTTAGCTATGTGGATATCCATCCTATCAATAATATCATTGTGCGTGAAATTGTATGTCTTTTCAGAAATGTGGTACCAAATATTCTTGTGGGCACTTTTCTCATCGGTGTTAGTTCATGCAATTGCAGCAGTGATTGCCTTTTGCACTCTCAGGAAGCATCATTTTGGAAAGTAAGTAGACTTATATTAAATCCGGTTAGTTGTATATTTTTTATCTGCACTTATTCTGTATTTTATTTTTATGAGAGAATATAGTGCACTGTGACTTTGAAATATTTATTATGCTCCCTACTGGTGTAAGGGCGAAACTTAACCCTTCTAAATCTTTTTTCCTAAAAAATATGGATACCTGGGAATTTTCTAGAGGAAGGATATCTTCTCCTCCATTCCCAGTATATACACAGTTTCCTAAACCTTCTCTTGATGATAGCGTCAAAGTCTTGAGGAGTCCTCTATATCCATACAGAATCTGCAGTTCTATTGTGTTCTAAACCCAATTTCATCCCTTGGAGGAAACTTGTTAGTATACAGAGCATTGTTTCTGAGACTATGATTGTCAGGACTTTTACCTGCCCAGAAAAATCTTAAATGCGTCTTAATCACAAAAAATGTTATCCTTACTCCTAATCCCTTATCCTTATTCCTTTCTCTTCACAGGTCTTGTGGGCTTTATTGCAACAGGAAAAAAATACATTCGTCAATAGGAATTTAGTTAAGACATAGCAGACTGTTGTAGGGGATTATTGCACTGCGACCTGAAAGATCTATTGTGCCCCCCGGAGCCTTCTCTCAGTGCACTGGCGGCCTCCAAGCAGTGTTCTTTAGCCACAGACAACACTGCCCATCACCGGACAGTGAGTTGTAGAGGCTCCTAGGAAGAAAAATCTAAGGGCAGCATGCTGGATTCGACCCGGGACCTCCATTTTGCTAGTCCAGCGCGCTACCACTGATCTAAACCCTTCCTTCTCCCTTGGCTTACGCCAATTAACTAGGGACGGGGACCCTAGTTTGTGTACTGTATTTGTGCTTGTCTGTAAAGAGTAGAGTATATGTAGTGTAAGTGTATTGTGTACTGTTCTGACGAAGTGCATAGAGTGGTAACCCGTGGGGTGCTACTCCCCAAGTACTGCATGCAACAGATTACCCCTTGTGGACATAGTTAAGACGTTAAATGAGACACCACATTATTTTCCAGTACTGTTAGATTTTATAGGGAATATTGCACTGCGACCTCAAAGTTTGTGACCTCCGGAGTTTCTCAGTGCTCTGTTCATTACTAGGCAGTGATCTGTAGAGACTTCTAGAAGGAGATCTGAGGGGAGCACTGCTGGACTTTGCACCCGGAACTCTAAGTTGCAAATCCAGCGCGCTACCACTGAACTAATATCTTCCCCCTACTGTTAGAAGCAGGGCTTTTATATTTTTAAGATAATACACCAAATATTTTTCTTGGAAAAAGATTCTGCCAGATATTGTCTGCTATCTACACTTCTCCGCGAAGATAGTAAATCTTAACAAATGCAAAAATCACTTTCGATGTTTGAAGTATGAACACCTACGCAGAAAGATCTGTAAACAAATTAATTACAATAAAAGAACATTTTTTATATCTTCTTTAAATGATGAGCTTAATGCCAATAAAGGGTTTTTAACATTTCCGTTTTTTTTTTTTCAATTGACCCGATTTTTTAAATAGCCGCATAATTTCTTCATTTTTTCTCAATGAAAATCGACACAGTTGCTTATTTGATATAGCTACCTTACCCCCTTGTTTATCATGTACTAGTTTCTTTTGCTTTGGCTTTTACAGTTTTGAAAGATTAATTTCATACATTAAATACTTATAACTTTCTTTGTGAGTAAAACATACTTCTCTCAAAAAGTTGTCAATTAGTACAAATGATTGATCTCTTTCTTAAGGCCATATATCGTTCATTTATTTATCCAAATGATTCACAAAACATTTAACAAACCATCTTCTTTAAATATTTTTTCTAATAATAATATTTTTGTTTATATAGATTTTTCCCTGTAGTAATTCTAATAATGGGAGTTGGTGGACCATTAACTTGTGGAGTATTTACTAGTGCTGCTATAGCATTTGTATATCGTGCTTCAAGTCACAGCATGACACCTCTGTATGCTTGTATTTGGGGTATTGGGCAAACTGTATTGGCGGCAGCAGTTGGGTTTACAAGAATTTTAGCCACGTTATAACCCAGAACTTCTGTCGGCCATCTATTTTCACAATTTTGGCACTGATTTTGTTTTGTTTTGAGTGTGCGATTTTTTTTTTTGTAAGTGGAGTGTACCGTATTAGGATGGGGAGACTTTTTTGTGACGAACATACAAGTTTGCTCGCTCACGTTTAAATGTACGAGTTAAAGGTAATGTAGTTACTTTTTAAAAATGTCATTTGTATTTATTTAATTGAAAGATTTATTATTTTTTAATATTGTTAATTTTATTACACAATTACATATATATATATATCTGTGATTTACATCGATATATATAAATCACATTTAAATTGTTCAAACTTTAAGCTTCCACCTTGATAGTGAGCACTTAAAAACTTATTTTCTTCTTATTCATAATATAGAAGAAATCAACAAGTAACCTCAATTTGAATTGCGTTTTGTCTGACGTATTTCTATTTTTTTGGCATTTATCAAGAATATTATTACCCAATTGCGACCCTTCGGATTGTTTAAATTCTTTTCGACTACTTTTTTTAAATATTGCATCAAACTGCTCTCTTAATAAAATTGTTTTTGCTCATAGTACCAAATTTTTTTGCTTGCCTAACATATGGAGTAGAAATGCAGAACTATATTATTTTTGCTCACTTGTACTAGTAAGTGTAATTAAATCCATTATTTAAATGAAAACCTGTAATTTTCATTTTCGTTTCTATTTAAAAAATATTTTGTATCTGATTCAAAACATGGTTTTTACAATATCTTTTTCGCTAAACATACACCGCCCAAATAATAAATCATATATATTTTAATGTAATATCTTCTTTTTTTATTTATTTTAAATGTGATTTAATAAAATGTAGTAATTTGTTAGTTATCGCTTATTTTTTTATTTTGTAAGTTTCAAAAATATTTACTAATTAGAATATTAAATTATTTTATATTTATTGAAATGAAATGTGTCAGTCTTTCATTATAGGCGTTAAATCAATTTTTTTCTTTAATGACAATTAGGAATAAGGTGATATATTTGTTAATAGTTTGAAGAGATATAATGAGTATATTGTTGATAGTTGTCCACCAGTTTTTTTTTAGCAAATAAGTTCGAATATTATCAGCTTCTTATTCGTTTTTTATTTCGATTGTTGAAATTTTCTATTCAAAAAAGGTCCATTTATACATTGAATATTTGCGTATTTCTAAAGTTTTCTTGAACAAATACGTGCCTACTTAGTTTTTTTGACAAAAAAGAAAGGTTAAAAAAAAACTTTTTGTATTTGTATATATTTTATACGAAGTAAAAGAAAATCTTGTATAAATATTTATAAACGTCGTAGAATGTAAATAATTAAAGAAAAAAAATTATCAACTAAGTGGCAAATAAAAGCGCATTTTTCTGATATTTATTAAAAATATTTGTCGCTTTGTATGCAGTATTTTATTTTTATTTACTTTTTCTCATAATAAACAGCAGCTTGTACCACTTAAGATGCTTATTAAATCACAACTTATTATAAGTATACTGAGGCCGTGTAATATTATTTTGTGATGTTATCAACGATATTATGTGCTATTTTTAATAATTATTTAAAGAAATTTTAAAAATGATTTTAGAATCCAGTTATTTGTATTATAAAATGCTGTGCATTTCTATTTTAGTGATTTAGGTTGGGAATAAGTTTATATTTCTATTTTTTAAATAAATTTTATTATGGGTAAAAATTTGAGAAAAAAAAAGGATTCAATGGCCTTTAAGCTTATTGTAATTCTTAATACACTTTAATTTAACTTTTGTTTTCATTATATCAACAGCAAAATAAAAAGAGCAAACATATCAGTTTGTTGCAGAATTAAGTAGAATTTGTATATACAGGGTTCAGATATATTTCCTGACCAAAAAAAAAAAAAGATAAATAAATCTGCATAATTGTCGTGGCCTAAAACCTATTACCACGTGATAATATTTTTTTGTCCTATCCAATAAAAAAGAAATCTGTTAACATGAATCTTCCAACACTGAAAGACATTCTCTTATTGTGCTTCCTAAAACATTTTTAAAACCATACTATAAAAAAAGGGCTATCTCGATTGCAATCAAAGCCTTGTTATCTTTAGATAGGAAAGTATTTTCTTACAATTCTACATTAAAAACAAAAACAAACAATATTAAAAATAAAGAGATGATAGATTTTGTATTTTCTAAAGGATTAAAATTTCTTGTAAATGTTGATTAGATTATTGTATAAATCAGCCTTAAATATTTAAATAAAATATAATATTAAGTACTCACTTCTTTTGTGATAGCTTTTTTTTTTCTTTTTTTAAATGTTTGTAAATATTATGACATTTAAAATTAACTTAACTTCTTAATTGTATGTATTCAAGCACATTTTTCACATACTTTTCGATTAAAAAACAGCTTACCGTCAAGCATTTCAGAAAAGTTTATTTACAAAATAAATTAAAAAAGTTACTTATTATGTGTAATAAAATTGTGTTAAGAAAAATATGCAAAATAAAAATAAAAAGTAGAGATGTGTTAGGATAGTCTTTTGATTGAAGTGTGTAAACAATTATTTTTGCACTATTAGAAGACATTATGTATTCTTCGAGATTTATATGGTGATGGGACATTCTATAAATGGTGTATTGATTATTGAGGACTTTTAAGACTGCTATAAATAAGTAGCCCCTCCCAACTAAGTTATAGTTGTATTTAAACTTGTAAATTGTTTTAATATTGGAATAAATGGTTGAGAAATTTGTTACAATTCAACTCAAGTGTTAGATCTTTAATGCTTTTCCTTGAAAAATTAAGTCGCCACTAACCATACTGTATCTAATCTAGAACTCGGGGACTGCAGGGAAGTTCAGCATTTCCCATCGTGCAATATTATAATAATTAATTGAATAGAACTAGGAAATCCTGTAATCTTTGAATTATAACAGACAGGTTCATGGTTTGATATTGATTGGTTTGAAGTATCGTCAGTGGTGTAATAAGTCTTCTGGGTAGTTGCTAGCAATAACTTACTGCAGAGTCTCAAGTAAAGAATTAGTTTTCCTTGCAGTGGAAAACTGAAAGATCAGATAATTACCTACTCCGCCCGCTTTGTTTCATAAATTCGTTGGTTAAAAAGGGCGAATTTTCTATTTGTGACATTTTGAATATTAAGAAATGTGAAAAAGTCATTAGTGCCTTGGTTTTTTTAAGTAAAAATATTATAAAGTACATTATTCTGAAAACAATGTAACAAATTTATCTTTTTTTTTTGCTATTATTTCTTCTGAAACGTAGATTTTTCATTGCCCTATACTCCATAAAGCCCTGATTTCAGTCAAAACTTTCTTGGACAAATAGTAATATAACAAGGTTTCAGGTCTTGATTTAATTTTAGCTACCATTACATCCTAGACTACAATTAAATGATTGAATTATTTCTCTCTATACTTTTACTCACTTTTCAAGACCTTAAACTACTTTTTTGCCAGTTACTTTGGCAACAGTTCTGAAGTTATTGATTGCAAACAACGGTAGCTAAATTGAAATATCTTAATATTATAGTATTTTATTTGTTTTGTTATTTATTTTTAGTATAAATTATTACAAATATTTAATAGACAAAATTTTATAGCGAAAATTTTTTCAAATTGAATTCAAGCAAAGAAACCACACAAAAATGAAATATGCAATGACTTATTCCCTTATATGTCCAAAAAATTGAGAATTATTCATAAAATCAATTCTGGAAATTTTATAATAATTGCAAGATGTATTTAAAAAAAATTTAACAGTTCACTGCAGAATGTATCACTTTAATTTGATAAATTGGGCAGAAATACTGAATTGAATGGCTTCAATTAAATGGAAAACTTTGTTTTAATATAATAGTTTTCAGGTTGATAAAAATTTCGATCTATCACCAACGGAAAAGGGAGGACGTCACAAAAATAAAATATATTAAGTGAGTGGAAAATATCTGATACTTTTCTATTTGAAAAGCAGATATTTGGAATTTGCTAATAATTATAAAATTCTAAAATAAAAAATTTGGTGTGATACACTCACACAACTTTCTGTTAATCATTTTTCAAAATTGTGATTGATAAAGTTTACAGTTAGTATACCAAATTTAATGAAATTCGTCGGTGTTTTTGTGGAGAAAAAAGCAAAAATTAAAAAAAAAACTGTTTAGTTAAAGCACACTTCCAGTTTACTAATTTTCTTGAAACTCCGAATTTTGGCTGTCTTTTTATTTCTAATTAATTTTATTTAGATGGTACGTTTGTATAATCCACTACGATAGCACTTTAGAGAAAAGCATAACACCACCCCTCTCCCCAAAACTCCCTTAAATGAGTTTACCAGAAGAAATGTTAGAAATAAAAGTTGTTGCATTTTATATGTGTAGTTCTTTCCAAGTTGAAGAAATTGGTTGAAGTCGTTTTAGGGAAAATAGCAGAGTAGTGAAAAATACTTCCTAGTATTTTTTAGATGATAGAATTGTGTAATAAACTGAAATAGCATTTTAGAGGAAACCGTAACCCCACACCTTCCCCAAAAGTACGTTTAAATGAATTTTCCCGGAGAAATGTCAAGTAAACGTTGTAGCTCTTTAAAGTTGATGTACCAAGTTTCAAGAAAATCGTTGGAGCCATTTATGAGAAAATCGCAAAAAAGTAAAAACAAAACTAGTAAAGTGGTACTTCCGGTTGAGGAATTTTGACGGATAACGTACTATCAGATCCTAAACGGAATATCAAGTTTCAACTTTCTACGGATTTGCGTTTTTGAGCTATGCCGTTCACATACATACATATACACACACACACACACACAGAACACTTTCTAGAACCACTTTTTTGGACTCAGGGGACCTCAAAACGGACATTTCCGATGAAAACTCGATATCGAAAATTTGACTCGATTTCAATACTTCCTCTTCCTAGGAGTGAGAGAAAGTAAAAATTAATTATAGCATACTTCAGTGCAGAAGATTGTCACTAATTTTTTCTTACTCTTACTTCCAGTATAAAGGTATTTGTTGACCGTTAATGAATTATGTTATGAAGAAATTTGGTGAGGATCGATCAAGAAAGAAAGATTCAATTATGCCAACGTTTAGACAGAGTTTCTGTCTTTATCAAGGCTTTAATATATAGATAGCAGTGAAGTTTGGAGAAAGAATTTTTAAACATACACATTTGCTATATAGCAGAAAAATAAAGAAAAAAAATTCAAAGTTAACAAGTTTCTTATCTTAAATCTTCTACAGAAAAAATTCGACTGTTTTTAACATAAGTAGCAGCACTTGTTTGAAATGTCACTTTAGTGGAAAATTTAACTGCCAAAACTCCGGAAGATCAACTTAAAAAATGATTACAGATGAGAGTCAGACCTATAAGAACTGTAGTATAAAAACAATACTTAAAACGTTGATGCCACAACCTACAATTATAATACCCAAGGAGTTCGAACTTCCGCGATTTTTCGTTTCTGAGTTAGCTGTTGCGAATGCACAGATATATATATATATATTATGTGTGTGTGTGTGTGTACAAAAATCATCCAAGAGATTTAATTCTAAACTTCAGGAGAATGGCAGGAACTATTGATAAGAATTTCTATCAATAAAATAATCTCAAAAATCTAGTATGATATAGTCACACGAGTTCCTCTTGTAACTGCAAGTTGCATAGCTATAATTAACAAACCTTTTTCAAATTTATAATGTTTTACTAAATTACTATACTCTATTACTAAATTTTTATAAGTCATATACATTTTTTGAGAAAGCATGACCTTCCAGCCACACAGAACCTCTATACAATCAATTTTCTCAGAAAACAGTTTTTATTAGTCATTGTTAGCTAGGTCATCCGCAAATGCCAAAAGGGTAATTAACTTGATTCAGGTTTCTATAGCCCATATGAAAGCTGCGTATTTGGGGCTTGGAAGCTCTAATTACCATGTCCATAAGGATTACAAAGAGGAACAGGCTCAAGCTACAACCCTGCGAATGCCATTGTTTGTCTGAAAGACTCCTGACATACGATTTAATGTCCTAACAACGTTTCTTTCCTCTTAAATATGCTGCTAACCGCCAAGATAGTGCCCGTGTCAATTCCTTTGTTCTCAATGCTTCCAATACTTCTTTCATTCCTTACCCAATCGAATGCTTTCACCAGATCTACGAAACAGACCGTAACTTCCTTTTGCTTTTTTTCAATAGCTTTCTTTCTCTGAAATCTGTCGCATAGTGAAAATCAGATCCTGGCTACTTCTTTGGGGTCTAAAATCATACTGACTTTCATCTAGATTCTCTTCGTCCACCCTAGCAAAAGACCAACGAGCTTTCAAACGCTTTCATACACAAACAAACCACTTTCTCTCGTGACAAAGCAACTGACTGACAAATATGTACACAAGTGGAATAGAGACTGACAGACGACACAAAACAGATCGCTGACTAAGGAATTCTTTCCGACAGTGGCAAGCAGAGAAAAGATTAGCAAACTACCGGCAACGCATAAATTAACTCAAATCTTGAGCGGACATGGCAGTATGAGATCCTACTTGTATCGATTCCACATCATCGATAGTCTTGGCTGCGACTGCATTCAGGGATGCTACTTATTCTCATTTCCAAGATCTTGGAAAAGACTTTTCTGGGTACACTTAAAAGAGAAATGCCCCCGTGGTTCTGGCATTCTCTGTTGTCACCCTTCTTAAATGTGGGTACTCACTGAGATCTCCCAGTCTTTTGGTGTTAACTTCTGTTTCCACACGAGAAAACATGTCGTAACATCTCGTTGCCTCTACTCATTTAGATTCCTGGGGTTATGCGGTCGCAGTCAGCAGCTTTACCCAGTTTCAATTTTGACAGGGGCCTCATCAATTTCCGCTTCGTCAATGAGTCATCTACAACGCCCCCATGCTATTTGATTCCCGGAGACTCCTACTTCTGAGCTTACTCCATTCTCATCCGGTCTTCTCAAAATATTTCCTTCCCTACCCTTGACGAATTTGAGTACTGATCTTTCCTCATGTTCTTTATTTCTTTATAAAATAATTTTTGGTTTGCTTTTACATCCCGTTCCAATTTGCTACCCCAGGCATCCCAAGATTTCCTCTTTTGCTCCATTACTTTCTTTTAACCTCTTTCCTTATGCTTCTATATCTTTCCTTATTTTCGTTATTCCGATTCGCTAGGTACCGCTTCCAAGCTTCTTTCTTTTGCTTCACTAGGTTTGGAGTTCTTCCGTCCACTAGGTACGCCGTTCTTTTCGCCCTACCGCACACCTCAAGTGCTGCTTTCACTATTGTCTTTTTAAAAGAAGCCCAACATTTTTCTATATCATCGCTATCCCCTCTGAAATCCTCTGCCGTAGCTCTCTGTTCTATTGCCCGCTGGTACAATCTCAGTGTTTCTTCCTCTTTAGACTTATAGGATTTTATGGACTCCTTGCCATTCCTCCTGTTCCTTAGTGTTCTATTCCTGGTCTGCTCCCCTCTCCAAATTCTATCCAACTTCAATAAAAAATCGTCACTCCCTATTTCATAGCCTCTCTTCACCTGAACATCCAACAGATCTCTAATATCCTCCCTTACTAGAAAATAATTATAACTGATTTCTCCCCTCTCGGGTGAACATATGTGCTTTTTATGCTGGAACCTCGGATCAGCAACCACTAGGTGGTGGCTGCACAAAAGTTTTATAATCTTTCCCCATTATCATTCCTTACGTCTTCACCAAATTCCCTAACTCTTCAGGCCATCCTCTCTTCCTTCTCCTACTCAACCATTCAGGTTTCCCATCACGATGAGTATACCTTTTGAGTCTTCTACCAGCCTCTGCAACTCATCGAAGAACGCCTCCTTGTCAGTCACCACCGCATCCCCATTCGGTCTGTATGCTACAATAATGTTATAGATTAGTCAGTCTTCGTTTAGCATCACACTTATCATTCTCTCGTTGACGAAAAACCATTGCTTTATCACCTTAATCATACTTCGTAGAAAATACAGCCGACTCCAGCACTCCCTCTCTTCCCCTCTCCAACTCCCCAATATAGCATTCTTCCTCAATCTTTCTTCCTCAATTCTTCAACCTCAATTCTCCTCTTCCCCTCCTTTTAGTCTCTGTAATCCCCAAGAAATCCACCTTCTCCTATCAGCTCCCTCTCCTTACTATTCAAGGCTCTAACGTTCCTCGTTCCAGTGGCGGTTCCTGACTTGCATATGTCGGGGGTTCAACATTTTTTTTCTAATTTACCTATCATTTTTTACAAAATTACGTATCATTATTAGCAGCGTGGCTAGATAGAAATTATGAAGTAAGCCAGGAGCCAAGTAAAACTTGCATCCCTCCCTTACATTTAACAATTAAATATGTTAAATTAACAATAAATCGGTCACTGTGAACCCAGAGAAGTACAGTGAAGAAAAAAGTTGTACTGTTTGAGTTCGAAAATTAAGTGATTAACTTAACGGACATTTTAAAATCTTAAATAAAGTGTTTCGGTTCAAAGGAAATGTCAATGAGTTAACATCGATTCTTTGATGGGTCATATTATAGTGATGTTTTATGTACCAATACAACATCAATTTTTTATAATTATAAAAATAATATATAAAATTCCGCACATTGGCACAGGCACATCACATCTCAAAAAATAACGAGTACGAGTAACGTCGTTATAGTGCAATGTAGAATGTGCAAAAAACTTCGGGTAAGTTCGTTCAACGTTCAACGCACCAGTATACCCCACTCTTATTTTAAAAAAGTTAATAAGAATATAAGAAAATATACACATCTCTATACTAACAGAAAGAAATGTTTATACATTAAATTCTCCAGTGCGACGCCCAGCTGTAAGCCTCCAACTTCCTACATTTTATAGATCACCTGGTATATTTACGTATTATACCTACAATTCACTACAGTGCATAATTCATTGAACAAACACATTATAGTGAGCAAATAGCTGGGGGGTTCAGTCGCGCAATCGCGAATACCAGTAGCCGCCACTGCCTCGTTCCGTAGCGTATAAACCGTTTTCCTCCCGGGTCAGATTCCTTAACATCCATCCGGTTCTATTTTGTTCTGACTTGTGATAATTTAATCTCAGCTTTCAGGGGATCGGCCTGTGTATCTCAGTTCGGTTGGAGGGCTGCCCCCAAAGGTGACTCGTACCTTAGGGACGGTACATAAAGTGTGTACTGTGCCTGACCTTGTGGGTTGTGTAAGTGCCTGCTGTGTGTGTTGTGTACTGTTCCGGTGAATGTGCATGGTGTATTGAACTGTGGTACCCGTGGGGTCGTTACTCCCCAAGTAGTTGCATGCAACAACTGCCTCTTGCGGTTTCATAATGCATATTGTAAAACAAGTTTTCCACAGCGAGCAATTTTCTGCAACAACTGTATATTTTGCAAAAATTTGCTAAGAAAATCAAAGCACTGCAAACAATGAAGGAAATGAACGCTGTCTTTTTCGTTTAATTAGCGGATTGTACATTCTTTATCGGGATAAAACTTGCCTCATGCCGCTATAGTACAGGGAAGGAAATTTGTTATTGCATAACCTCAGTTGCGCGACTACCCTGATTCTGCTTGTATGGCACTTAATTATTAAGTAGTCTTCCCTGAATTTCAAAGAACTACAGTGCCGATAATGTATATAAATTTGGAATTTATTACAACACCTATATTCTTACTGATCAGCCAACCTTCGATTTTTATCATTTCCTTTCTCAACTGCGTTAAAGTAGAGCCGGCAAGATTCTTCAGAATATCTGCTCTATCAATTACATTTAAGTAAAACCTAAGTGGGAATACCAGCGAATACATGTATCTTCCAACTCAGCTAGTCTAGAGAAAATTATTTTAGGCAAACTATCATCAGCCATATTCATTTTTAATTGCCCTGTCCAGCATTTTGTTGAATGCTGTGAACCCTGCCAGTTTCCACCCGAACATAACAATCAGGAGTGTTGCGAGGCAATGCCAAAAGCGATTTCAGAAATCTTATCTATCCCCTCTCTATTAATTCATAATAATCACAACCCACACCTCTGAAGCATACAATAGAACACTTTCTGCTAGACCTTTTGTTTTTTTGGCAATATTAAATCTAACGATTGCATTTTTACAAGCCACATGAAATTTAGCCGAGCTAGCAAAACTTAGCCCCAAATAATTAGAAATTTTTACAATTCCAATTTTTCATTATTATAATACAGATGTTTCATTCTGCCTATCCTAGAGCCTTTCTAGGATAATGGTACAACCTCAGTATTATTTATATTAACTGTCAAGCCATTGGCCTTACAAATTCTTAAAATATATTTAATACTGATTGCGCAGTCTGTTGAGAATTGGAAAGCATCACTATGTCGTCTGCAAAATGTATCATTAAGAGGTCTGCATAGGCATTAATGCCGTCTCCAGGAGAGCCTTTACTCTCAAAATATTCAATAATTTTACAAATGTATAGAGAGAATAAAAGAGGGCTTATAACCTCACCTTGTAGGACGCCTTCAGTGATCACCCACATCACATACACACACACTCACAGAAGTAACAAAAGTAAGAGATTTATAAAAATTCTATTTATTCAATTAAAACAATTAATTTAACATCTTTATTAAATAAAGTCTTTACTTTTTCTTCAACTTGACTGTTAATTGGTACGTTAATAGAGGATTTTTTGTTTTTGTTTTAGGCACATAAATTCATTTTAAAAATTGAAATTTCTTTTAAATGATTAACAGTCGAGTTAAAAACGTTAATAATTCATGAATTTAAATATGAAGACATTGAATAAAAACATTCTTGCCACTTAATTTTTCCAGCATGGATAAAAAATACATAGAAAACATATCATTTGAAAAAATAACTGTTTTAGATATTATTTATTTATATTTCGATATGATTCTGGATGAGCAGAGAATTTTTAATTGAATAAGCCATTACAACGTACAGCTAAGTCAACCAAATTTATGCTTTAAGACAAAATTTTGATTTCTTCCCCAAATGATTTAACAACTGGCAATGTATATATATCTGAGAAAGTACAGAGAGATGCTCTCTCATTTAAAAACATTTATTTCAATAAAAAATAAATAGTTTAGATCCTTGGAAATTCTGACTACCATGAGAACTTAATAATCCTTTATTATAAAATACCAATTTAAAAAAGCAATTAATAATCCAAACATCCTATTTTAACATTTTCCCCCACAAATTATAACAAACAAACAAAAAAAAAACAATAAAAACAGTCTACCGTTAAGTATTGGATGAAATAATACATTTGCCTGTCATAATTTGTCAGAGACAATTTGCAAAGAGTAATATAATTTCATTATTTCATTTAAAAAATTAAATCGTTTATTAATTATGGTACATCCTTTTGAGAAAATGTTCAAGAAAGAGGATTGTCACATATCCATATAAGATGTTAATACTTGTGTATCAAAGATTTCACTTTTACATCCTAGACAGACTCTAGGTAGTTTACAGTTCACAATATGTTTCAACAATTGACATCTCTTCATTATGTAATATCTACTATGATTTCAAAACTATTTTCCTGAACATAGCTACATTCTCCCTATATTAAGTTACTGACATATACTGATGAAAAACATAATACTAATCATTTATAATTTGTAACTGAAGTATCTAGTTATATGTAATTTGTTCTAGAAGTTAATGTGAATTTTCAACAGACCCTACACTTGTAAGTTGTAAAATTGTAATAATCTTTCTTAAAAGAGATTCAACTGTTTCTTCTAGAACGCGTCAAATTGAAATTGGAGTAAAATATTAAATTTAGCAAATTCCCTGTTGTACCTTTATTAATATTTTTGAAACAGTTTAAGATGAAAATATGTAATTGGAATATTAACGAAATACTATCTTAACAATATAATTTTCTTCTTTTTTTTATTGAAAATAAAAGATAAAAGTGCGGGTCGTCCAAATTCTTCATCAGCATGTAACAATTTTTTCTCAGCCTTTGCGAAGGCATGCGAATTTGAAGGCTTTACACAAGATATTAAGTACTAAACATTCGAGCTATCAGACATCAGTGTAAATTAGTTTTCCATTATCAACCATATGATCAAACATTGTAGCCAATATTCCTTCTGTATTTACATGCCCGGAATTCGCCTTATAATCTAAATATTTATTACTTAGAGTTTTAAAAGTACCTCCTAATGATGCAATTACTGCATCTCCTGCGCATACATCCCACTTGCTGATTGCTGTTTTGTGAATATAAGCTGTTACATTACCAGAAGCCACTTCCAGAGATTTGTAACCTTTGAAAATAGAAATAGAATAGAATTAAACTAAATAAATTTTTGGAATACAGTTAAGGAATATTTGTTATGTTAGCATTGCGGTCTAAATGTTATAAGAGGCACAATTTTTTTTCCCAGTCTTTGAAAAAGAAAATGTAAGTGGTAAGGTGCCTTAAATTTTTCCAGGTGTCGGATTATTTTACGACAAATTCGTCCACGTTAAAAACCAACGACATCGAATTCTACTTTTTTATTTTAAATTAGGTAAACATTAGGCAACATTCAAGTCAAACAGGTTATTGTAAGGTAGCTGTTTTACCTTCTCTATGATTCATAGTATGAACTGTATATTATATGCACAATATGGATATATTATATGCTCGTTCTAATATTCTCATCATTCAAGAATGAATAGTGTCAGTATTGCGCATCGCGTTCTCGGACCAGAGAAATGATGCGTGTCAATGCTTTCGGGGTAGGTCAGAAACACTGTCGGGCAGTAACTCGTTCGTAATTTCTACCGAGTAGTCACTGATTACTTTAGGAATTGTGCGAAACTTGGAAACTTCCATTTGTAGTTAGCACAGGACTAAACTAAAACTGTCTCTTCAGACAAACCAAAATTGCATATATTTTTCTCTATCATGAAGTTGGGTTGTCGTGGAACTAAAGCAGACCTCTAATTCCTTGCCGAATGTTGGTTCGCAGGTTTTGGTGCGGTATTAAATGTATTCGGTGCAGATACAAAAGGGTACAATGATTTGTTGCTGGCCGCCTCTACTGCACAAAACATGTCAAGATTTCGGAGACAAAGAACATGGGTACGAATTCCCACTTGTGTAAATAATGTAAAAAAAAAGAAGAAGATGATTATTTAAAACTGGCAAAATCAAGGATAAGAAGAAGGTAAAAACTACTTTAAAATATCTACTTGACTAAACCCATTGGGATTTTTTGTTATTCAATGTCTAGAGATACAAAACTAAAGGCTACATTTTCCTTAATTTTAAATAAGTCCATATCTGGGAATTGTTGGTTTCGCGCTCATATTGCAGGCAAAAATCCAGTTACAGAATAAAAAATGACAGCCTAAGTAAAAATAAGAAAGATGGGTTCGCTTTTTACTTTCTTTTACTCCCAATAAGAGGAAATATTGTAATCGTGTCAAATTTTCGATATCGAGTTTTCACCGAAAATATCCGTTTTGAGGTCCCCTGAGTCCAAAAAGGTGGTTTTTAACAAATGGACTCTGTGTGTGTGTGTATGTGAACAGCATAGCTCAAAAAAGAGAAACCGTAGAAAGTTGAAACTTGATATTAAACCGGAAGAACTACTTTACTAGTTTTTTTGTTTTTTTTACGTTTTTGCGATTTTCTCAAAAATGGCTCCAACGATTTTCTGGAAACTTCCTACATATACAAAGATCTACAACTTTTATTTGAAACATTTCTCTGGGAAAATTCATTCAAGGGCATTTTTAGGGCAGGGGTGGGGTTATGTCTTTCTCTAACGTGCTATCATACTTGATAAAGTATAATTGGATGATATACAATTCTATCATCCGAACAAAATTAATTAGAAATTAATAAATGGCCAAAATTCCGAGTTTCAAGAAAATTAGTAAACCGGAAGGGCGATTTTAATGAACAGTTCTTTCAGTTGAGACAAATTTCATTAAATTTGGTACACAAACTATAAAATTTGTCAATTATAATTTTGAGAACTGGTGTAAGAGAACGTTGTGTTCTCACCAGATTTTTTTTGTTTTCAAACAAAACTTTGATAAAATAATTAATTTTTTGGTAAAATTACGAAAGGGTTTCCCATATTATTATTTTTTATTCTTTTAATTATTCATTTCTAAAATTTGAATTTCTCTATTTGCAATGCAGCAAATATGCAAATAAATAAAAAACTAATTTTCAAAATTTCTGAGAGTTGAAATTCAAATGAGATCGATTTCAAAACAAGAAATAGGTAAGATTTGTCATATACCTGAACCTCCTGCATATATAATTTCAGAATTTTCACCAAAAACTTTTTTAACTAATTTATCAACATTGCCATGGTGGGATCTTGAAACTATGATCACCGGTTTCTCATTCTAAAAATAAAACAGAAATGCACATAATCCTGAATTTTCAAATTAAAAATAAAACAATTCATTTAATATTGCCAGCGCTTATCAAAAAACATTTGAAAAAGAGATCGGTGTATGAACTATTAAGTGTTTAGTAAATTGATCGCTCTTAAAGTTCGAATTAAAAGAAACGCGAAATATTTCACTCCAATATTTCATCACCATCCATATCATAAAAAAAGAAATTACACACTCATGAAGAATGATTGAGGACATTCAACTTAGATAAATTTAGAATATTTGATTTCAAGGAGATTGAAATAAATGAGACTTATTTACGTTTGGTATCTTAAATGTTCAGAAAACCAGCAAATTCTCAAAAACCAAACGCAATTCAAGAATTGCAATATCAAGAAAAACAATATCAGTAACATGTAAAAAAAAAAAAAAAATGAGAAATTTACCTCTTTAAGTTTAACTTTTGAGAAAGTAAGATGAGGGGATTTCCCTTTATTAACCCATGCCCACACAGTTTTGTGTTCCTCTCCAAATGGCTTATGAATTACACCAATTATGGGATTACCTCGGTATGCTACACACACCATTGTCGTAACATAATTATACAATTGCTCTGGAAAAAAAAAATTGCTTGATATAAACATACATATTCTATTATATATTAATATATATAAAATAGTAAGCTATTTTATGTCATGATTTTGGGCACGTTTTTCTGAAACGCTGTTTTATAGAAGAAATTCGGCTGGACGAAACTTCAAGCGGTTTGCACCATTTGAACAGAAATTTCTTGAGAATGTTAAGAGGGGCGAAGGGTTGGGTGCCTAAGGCGCCGGGGGAGAGCAGAACCCTTCTAGAACCCTATATATATGTGTATATAGTATATATATGATTTTATATAGTAGGTGTATATATATATATATGATTTTATATAGTAGGTGTATATATATATATATGGGGAATGTATATATATACTATATGAAACTCTTAAAATTTTCCAAAGTAATAAAACTCCTAAAAAAATTAAGCTTGGTGCATTGCTTAATATATACTGGGGGGTCTCCGCTCTCTGATGCCTTCGGCGCCCAGCACCCCCGGGTGGAAGCTGCCAAAAAGAAAATGTAAAAACAAATAAAACTACACAAAGTGGAGACAAAATTAGATCCTTTTACCGCTATTCGTCAGTACCGAAGTTAGAAGCCGATTCAATGTAAGTAATTGATCTGTATTACAATTTTTTTGCAATTCAACGCTCTATTCATTCAAAACAACATATATAACTATTTTATATATATATTTTATACATGTACTAATGTGTTAAAATGCGTTAAAATATATATATATATTAGTTATATATATATACTATATGTATAAATGTAAAAGTAATCTATTTTGTGTTACGTTTTTGTGAAATGCTTATTATAGCAAAATGGCTGGATGGATTTTCATGCGATTTGCACCATTTAACACAGAATTTATTTGAGAATATTAATAGGTGAGTCCGGCACGGAAGGTTGGGCATAATTGGCAAGCCATGCACAACTATTCATACTAAATAATTATTTTAACACAAATTATTTAGCAAAGTGCAACACATACAGGCAATGTTGGTAAGTATAACCCTTGACTATGGTGTTGAAGTTCATGTATTTTGCTCTGTGTATTTATATCAATCCAATCTAATAATAATCTAGGATATAATTCTGTGTTTCAAATTTAATTAAGGTAATAATGCCTTCAAAAATAAGAAGAACGAAATATCCCGTTAAACAACCATCCATCAAAAACATCTACAGAATGTATGATAGAATTTAAAGGAGGAAGAGGAACAGAGCCTCTCAAAATCAAAACAGTCAGCAAAAATACCTGCTGAACACAAAAAAGAATGTAGGGATCGACAACGTCAATCAGTTTTGACTCTAACACCGATTTATTAGGATCTCATAATGATAGGGATATGACTGAAATATGTCAACATTGTAATGCATTATTTAGGAGAAAAATTTTGTAAAAAAAAAGTTGTTGCCATAAAGGTAAAGTGAAATTGTCAGAATTATTTCCATTCCCGATAGAGTTACACAAATTTCCTGACATAAAGCCTTCAAAAATTATATCCATATATTTAACTCGATGTTTACTTTTGCTACATTCCAAACAGATATAATATCAGAAAGACGGCTTCCAGTTCTAAAAGTATAGGGATAGGTACTTTTACGGATCTCTTTACGACTAATAAATGTACTGTAGTGAGATTTACATTTATGAACCTGATGTTGCTTTGAAATATAAAACAATTTCCGGATCATGTACTAACTTATGCCGATAAATTGGTAAAATAACGAAAATTTTGGAAAAACATAATCCTTACGTTGAGCACTGAAAAATGTAATACATGAAAATTAAGAGGAATATTTGTTATATTTCACAAGATAAAAAAGTGTATAATAAACCCGTAACATCTCAATGGGTAGATATAATTGTTTTGAATTAATCGAGCGTTGAAATGCAAAAAAATTGTAATACAGATCAATTATTTACACTGAATCGGCTTCTAACTTCGGTACTGACGAACAGCGGTAAAAGGATCTAATTTTGTCTCCAGTTTGTGTGTTTTATTTGTTTTTACATTTTCTTTTTGGCAGCCACCACCCGGGGGTGCTGGGCGCCGAAGGCATCAGAGAGCGGAGACCCCTACCAGTATATATTAGGCAATGCACCAAGCTTAATTTTTTAGGAGTTTTATTACTTTATAGAAAATTTTAAGAGTTTTATACTGTAAAGAGAAATAGACTTCGCTATGAAATTTTTTATTTATTTTACAAGGCAGGAGAACAGTTAATTTAGCAGTTATTCCCTCAGGCTTACTTAATTATTCCAATAAGTCCGTGCGGCCACTCGGATGACTGTACGCTTTCTCACTGGGCACTATAGACTTAATACATTCATCGCATACGTTTAAAAACGAATTGCCCGTGCAGCTTTTGTCAGGTTGAAGAGGAAACAGCATTGCATTGTTAGATTGTTATAGGGGATATTGCACTGCGACTTGAAAGATCTATTTTGCCACCTGGAGCCTTGTTAGCACCGCCCTTCACTGGGCAGTGACATGAAGAGGCTGCTCCTAGGAAGCGAAAATCTAATGGCAGCACTGCTGGACTCGAACCCGGAACGTCCGCGTTGCTAATCCAGCGCTCTCCCACTGAGCTAATCCCTTCCGTATGTATTATGTTAATATGAGGGGCTTGTTTGGCTCAGAGTTCGCTCCTGTGGGGACGAAAACTGATGCCTTCAAGCTTTCCAATGAGTTTCGCTCCACACTCTTAAATCTAATTGAGTAGAAGGACTAGAGAAAGTATTATAATTTAGGTTGCCCAATAGACCCATAGAGATCGCGATGGCGTAGCCAAATCCCACAGAATCTAATCTAAAACCTGTATGGGCAATGCTATTCCCCATTTCTAATTCTATGGCAATGCTAATTCCTCAATTGCAAAGGCAATCTGTTAAAGTGAAGAATATTAAGAAGGTAAAGTATTCAAAATCTATAACCTCAGTTAAATTATAATTTATCGTTAAGAAAAGATTAAACAGGAATCCCTAGTGAAAAGAATTCACTTGAAAAGGTTAATATTTCACGAACATAAATTTTTGCTTTTTAAATTATTTATGATAAAATTGTAAGTTATATATGACTGAAAAGATTTCGCTGGACAGGCACGTATGGATCCTGAAGAGATGATCGACGAGCAGTTGGAGGTTATTCAAGTTATTTGGCAGGCGTAGGCTACGATGGGCAAAATGCGAGAAGCCTCCTCTCCTCCCGGAAAAGGCGGCAGCACGTAGGCGCAATTGATGTCATTTTTTTTATTTTATTTTAACCTGAACATATCAAATACAAAAGGCACGTCAATAACAATACTTCATAAGAATGTATAAAATATTTAACCTGCATTATGTAAACTACATTAGCACTGAACGCTAACCACCAAACAATCAAATATCAAACTATTCACTTTAGTTCAAAGTCGTTAATGCTCCAGTTTGTATCAGTGAATTCTTTTACACTATAAAAACAGTTGAAAATTACAAACTTTTTCAAAATCATCTCAAATTTTCTTATTTTCAACTGTGTTATATTTAGTAGGATTTTATTAAAAATTCTTATTGAAACGACATTTGGGGGCCATTCTGTTTTCTTTAACCTTGTCACAGGTAAGTCAATATTTTCTTTGCTTCTTATGTTATACTGGTGCTGATTTCCTCTAGTCACTGTATCTTTATTTCTTTTTTGCCTTAAGGCCAGCTTGTATATGTACAAAGAAGGCAGAGTCATAATTTGTAGCTTTTGAAAAAGTGGTCTTCCACTTTCATGTAACTTTTTTTTCGACATAGTTTTAATCGCTCTTTTTTGCACTTTAAAAATTTTAACAGTATCAGATGAGGATCCCCATAGCTCCACTCCATAGCTCATTCTGGCATGGAATAACGCAAAATAAGTCATCCTCAATACTTCCAAAGGAACTTCATCTCGTAATTTCCTTAGTAAGTATACTATCTGAGATAGTCTATTACTCAAGAGAGTCAATGTGGATTTTCCAAGATAGCTGATTGTCCAATGTAGTCCCTAGAAACACTATCGTGTCATTCTGTTCTCTTTCATTACGAATACTGAAAGCCATATTCTGTTTTACTCTCATTGAGAATCAGCTTATTTTCCTCCAACCACTTTTTCAAACATGAAATATTTGTTTGTGTTCTCTCTGTTACCTTTATTAAATCCCTTCCTTTGGCAATGAGCGTCGTGTCGTCAGCCTACAAAATATTTCTTTTGGTAAAATTATTCCCACTTCATTGATGTACAATCAAAATAAAAGTGGTCCCAAAACAGATCCTTGCGGGACACCATGCTTACTTTCAACTACTTCCCAGTTTTCACAATTGTAATGCACATACTGTCTTCTATTCGTAATATATTCATGGAAGAAATTCCATTGTGATACCCCTAAGTCCGTATTTTTTTAATTTTGAAAGAAGTATTCCGTGGTTAACCATATCAAAAGCCTTACTCAAGTCACAAAAACTCACTATACATTTTTCTTGGATAAGACCGGCACCAAAGCCACTGGACGGTAGTTGTTGGGATCATTCAAATTACCCTTTTTGGGTACAGGAACCACCTTCGCTATCTTCAACACTGTAGGAAAGCAACCATCTGCTATTAAACGGTTTATAAAATTAGTGAGTGGTGTAATATACAGGTGTATAGTTTTCTTAATAAAGAAATTAGAAAGACACAGTGATCTTCACTCCTCTTTCCTTTCATTCCTTTCACCACTTCCAAAACACTGTCTTCACTGACTTCTTTCAATTTTAATTCTTCTTTTGAGCACCAATCCTGATGTGATGCATTATTAGACGAGCCTCCACCCTCATTAAAGAAGAGACTTGTAGCAGCTTCACAAAGTGTGTATTAAACATTTCTGCACTCACCGAAGTATCAACCTCACATAATTTCTTATCTCCTCTTCTCAGTTTCCATGCAGCTATGTTCTTGTTTTCTGACTTTGTTAGGAACTCCCCATTATTGTTTTTTTTCGCTTTTTTCAGATTTTCCCTGCATAATTTTTTTAATTTACGGTATCTGTTAAGATGGTCTTCAGTCTTCACAATTTTACTCAGTTCAAATAACAGATCTAGTGCATCCCTCTGTTTTTTTAATTCTTCCGTATACCGTACATTCTTCGACTTTTTTTTTCTTATACAACGCTTTACTTTGGGAAAATTAATTAATTTAGATAGAAATATATTGAAGTCTTCATTTATATCACCTGCACTTAGTACTAAATCCCAGTTAATCTGACTTATTAGAACAGTGAGTATACTAAAGTGTTCTAGTGTTCTTCTTACATCAACCTTATCCATTTAATATTTTTCAATTGATCATTAACTTTCAGATGCTCAGCTATGCTATCTATTGGCCAAGGTGATCGCTTACATGGTGGTTTATCACTCCCACATTGCTTTCTTCTAAACTAATTTACTATTATATTGTCTAAACAAGAATTAAGCCTAGTATGTTCACTAATTGTTATAACAAACCCGTAGCTATTACATAAATTTCTAAAATCAGATAACAACTTAGTACTAGTTAAAAAGTTGATGTTAAAATCAACCAATATCACAGCTTTTTTTTTGAAATTACTGATATAATTAAATATCTTATCCATTCTATCAATGAATATGTCATAGTCAGAATTTGGCGGACGGTAAACCGTAACAATTAAGATATTTCCTGTCTCTATAGCGGTAACTTCACATATTGATTCCAAAGCTAAGCAGTTACTTTCATTAAAACTTTAAAGTCACAACTCGATTTAATAAATATTGCCACTCCCCCGTGTAAAGCCCTTGTGCGACAAAACGCAGATGCAAGACAGTAGCCATCAGGAATGTATAAATCATTTTGTCTTTCCTTAACCAATGTTCAGTCAAACATAGAATATCATATTTCTCGAGTTCAAGTATATTTTCTACCTGCGCTAATTCATTGCTTAATCCTTGGATGTTCTGATGTAGCATTTTTATTTCCTTACCATTGACTGATTTTAGAATGAATTTGACAAAATACGTTTAAATAAGTTTTATCTATTTTAGTTAATACTTTTGCTAGTAAAAGTATAAAGAATAAATGATTAAAAGCGATTTGGAGCGATAATACTTTTACACTATTTAATCACATTAAATTAATACTAATCAATATCGAATAAACGAAAACTGTTAAATGAACTGAATAATTTACCATAAAATAGACAAGTTTCTTTTATTTGTCACCCAGGCGAGATAATTTTCCAACTATCTTGAGTCAGTAACTATGTTTCTTAATATTAGCTGTATGGCGTCTCGAAAGTAAAGATGGGAAATCTGGAATGCATGATATTTTGGAATGAGTAAACTGTTCCCCTAAGCAAAAAAATGCTCCCAAAACTAGCACCCCTCTTTGGAATCTATAGCTAAAGTTTCTGCAGAGGGAGTTGTTAGGATCTATGAAGATCACAAATGGATTATATGATTTAGGTTCGTTGAATCAGGGAAAATATTTCTTTGAAGTCACAGGGTTTACAACGATTTATCTGTTTCGGTTTAGTGAAAGTCACGAGCATATCTACCTCTCTGCTTCACACTAAGCGACACCTTCTATATTCAATATTCTTGTCAATTATTATCTCATTGCAGACTTTATGGGGCTGCTCACACTGAATGGTTAAATGAATGTATCGGACACATGAAAAAGCATGAAAAGGCGGGAACATGCCAATATCCAAATTATCATTATTATATCATCAAAAGATTAACCTGTATACTCCTGGGTTGCGTCTAATGGATCAATCCAGACGGTAATTTCGGAAGCCTCTACTTCAACATCAGGTAGACCATGAATTCCAAGATTTCCTCTTGGTTCAATATCAAGAGGTACAAGATTCTTGCATTCTTTTTCTCCTTCTTTTTCTTCTGAAATTACCTAACACAAAAACTAAAATATATAAAGCATTAAACCTATTACAATTATATGTAAGCATATTTCTAGAAACTTTAACTTTACTTACATTAATAGAAGGAAATAGTTTAGTTATACCATAGTACATTACACAATGAGATCTATAATCAGCTTCTGTTACTGGAATTTTAGCCCCTTCCTTAGTTTTACCTTTGATTTCCTCATTAAGATTGTTCTCCTTTGATACCTTTATTACCTCATGCCCTCCTCTTTCTGCCGCTTCAATCGATGCTAAAAGTAATCGCCTTAGATTTACTTTATCAGATTGCAGTGAAAAATGTTTAGGAGATAAATAAATAATAAAAAGGATTATCAGGGCACAAATAATGCATAAACCAACGCGATTAATTCGAATTGTACCACCAAAATTCATTTCTGTAGCATATAAATTTTTTTAATGAATGGTAATGAAATAAAAATTACTGTTATTGCTTTAACGATAATATCTACATGTTCCACAAACGTCGGTGTTCAAACCTACTGCAGGTAGTATACTAATCAGCTGATTTACAACAGACGCCACACAAGAAGGACTTAGTTCAATTTTAACACAGCTGAGCAACAATATTTTGACAGCCACTTTAGTGCCGATTTTCACTACATAAATTCTTGTAATTCATAGTAATGTTTCACCATTTTTCACTAATTTAGAACTGCTACCTAATCAGTGACATCTTTAGATAATTAAAGTTTTAATGTTAATCTTTGAACCCATGAAATGTGTTTGAGTAAGTACTTTTTGACTGAACTCCGCCTTTAAGGTTAAGTTATGTGATTAATTATTCCTTATGGATAAAGGATCGTCAGTAGGACAGAATATGGCTAGACTTTCGCCTTCCGAGGTAAGAATTTTAATAAATACGATATTAAAATTTGTATATGTAACTTATTATTAAGGTAAGAGGTGGCTTGTATGCAGTGTTACTTCCACCATATTTAACGATAAAAACTTTTACTTTTATAGAGTAATCTAGTAGCCAGCTAATTTCTTGCTTCCTTAGTTGCTGCTTTATACCATAAAATAATAAATAAGTGATTCAAGGAAATGAAGGATTGCAATCAGAATTAACACATGGTATAAGCCGAATTCATACAATTTAACCTTTTATTCAGATTTTTTAATACTTTTATCTGTTTCAACTAGTGATAATATAATCTCATAATTTTTCATGACATCTAGATCAATAATATAATTATATACATATTGCCATTTTATGCCTTATAGATTGTGATTTTGCCCTTGCAAAATGTCAAAACTTCTGTTTGGCATTATGAGTTCACCTTTAAAGTAACATTTTACAATAAAGACACCTTTTTGGCATGTATCTGGTACATTTGGTTCTAAAACCAATGGTATTATATGTGTGTCTCTGCAGGGCAAAGAGGTAGATGTTCACCCGTCATATTATCTTCTTTCTGGGATACTGAACGATACGGAATTGCATGAACACCATTGCGATGAAGATGTTTACATATTTTATTTCTATGCAACTCATTATTGTCCGCTTTGCCAGAAAGGAGAGAATCTACCTCTCTGCCCCGCACTACAAGATGTAGCCGCTGCGGTCATTTCTTTTTTTAATAACATTTACATTACAAAATTTGACTGGGCTGCTCGACAAAGAATGACACAAATTATTGTCGGGCGCAGGATAAAATAAATAAACTACTTCTGCTATATAGTGGATACTCGTAATAATTTTTATGAAATCCTTAACTCAATAAGAGTATGATAATTTACAGTAATGTTATCTTCATAATTGTAATGAATTCATTTTATACAATTTTCTAATTAATTAGGCATTAAAGAAAAAGTTTTAAATATTCTGTTTTATTAAGTTTATTTTCATCGGATTAATCGCTAAAGCGATTGAAGGATCAAAACTCACAGTTGATGATACTGACATGCATTGAGAATGTCCGGACGCCAAAGGATTTATATAAATTTTAGAGAATAATGATATTTTGCCTTTATATTTCCATTTGTCTGCTTGATCTATACTTTTAAATATGATTACTTTTGACATATATGCTTGTGAATTTGTTGGTTATTTATTTTAGAAGTATCTTAAGGAGTGAGGCCATTTGAGGAAACTCAAAAAAATAAGAATTAGTATATTGGTAAAATATACATTTTGGAATTTAACAATGTTTCCAGGTTATCTGTTACAGTTATCTTTTTGTAGGAGTCGTAAGAGTAGAATAGAATAGAGGAATTTATAGTAAACTTAAACATACTCTTAGGTAACATACTTGATATCTCATTCTCTATCTCTGGTGGTAGATTCTATTCTGATAGAATCAATTAATTGGTAAATATTTGGTCCATGATTCTATATTCCCGCTCAAAGATATTTCTATGTACTTCCTTTCCATAAACTCTTATTAATTAAGAGAAGTGTACGTTTAAAGGATCGATTAAAATTAGTCTACAATTTGAAGAGTGAATACTCTGAAATTATTCACGCAGGTTTATCGTACAATAATTATTTCTGATTGAACACAATTTTTCCCTTCTAATGTGTTCTTAATGAGTTTTCATACAAGTAGAAGATTTGCAAGAAAGTTCTTAATTTATCATTTTTTTCTAAATTAATCATTCTTAAAACTGTAGTTTTTAAGACATTCAAACAGGAAAATTTTTACCCTGAATCATTGAAATAAAAGATAAAAATATCGGTAAAGTACAGTTTTTTACTGTTAAAATCAGGGGATTTCCCTAGTGTCAGTCAGTAATTTGTTCTTAGTTTTATTATTATTCTTTTCACTAATGCAAGACACCAATATCGGTAGTGTTTGCCGTTCATTTCTTTGGTGGGAAATTAAATTTTATTGAAATATTTGTTTAGAATGAGATTTTTTCTCCTGATATATGAGTATTTATTGTTAACGTTTATTTCTTATTACTTTTTTCTCAAAATGAGAGTTTTAAGTGACTTAAAAAATATTTAGTGATATAATATTTCTTATTCTTATAACATCAAATACAATAAACTTCATTCTATTTTTTATTACATTATTATATAATAATAATGTTCTATAAAATAAATAAATAAATAAATAAATAAAAAATCATTCCAAGCGTAGAGAAGCAAGAAATGGTCTGAAATCAATATTATGTTAACCGCTAGGTGTTGCTAGTGTTGAGTGCGCTAACTGCTGGTACTTTCATAGAGGAACTTCATTCATTTCTAGTCAGTTTCTAACGAGACTGCACAGTTGTGTGAAGTGTTCATTATTTATTTATTTTTTAAAGGAAAAGTATTTTTTATTACTTGTCTAGAACTAATTTGAAATAGTTTCCTTTTTATATGATCATGGCAGTTCTGTGTTTTACTAATAGGTTTGAATTGGATTCAGTATAGGTAAAATGAGATTTTTTGTTTTTCTAAGATTAATTGCAACATTTATGGAATAAGTTTTCAGAAAAAGGAAAATAAGAGTTCTTTCAGGAGAGCTGATTTTTAAAAATACGAGTATATAAATTGATATCCTCTATTTTGAGATTTTTTTTTTTTTATTCATTATTCTGATTAACTAAAAAACACCAATATATATATAAAATTATCCGTATTAATGCCTGCACTACATTTATATTACTTTATTGTGCTGGATTTGATTACTTTACATTCCTTAAAGGCAAATTTGATAGAGATTTAATTTTACATGTTTTATTTTTCATTTTGTGGGAAAGTTGTCAAATATTTAACAAAATAGCTACATCTACTACTTATTAAAAATAACTCAACAGAAAAGGAATATTTCAAAATTAGAAATATTAAAGAATTATTTTTAGTATTTAAGCTTTAAGACATTGATATTTGAGCTATAAAATCACATTTTACAAAATATTTAATTTTTTTTTATTAAACTTTTTTCTTTCTTTTTCTTTTGTGGCCGTTACATCCTAGGCCAAATATTTTAGATTGCAATTTACTCTCTATAAATAAATATTTAATGAATTTTCATTGAGTTCAGTCTTATCCCAATCTTAGAGAATAGCCTACTTTTACTACAGTTGAAAGAAACGAGTTTCCTCTAAGATTATAAATATATTTTTTTTTTTTTTATTCGATAACCTATCTTTGTTGTAGATCGTAGAGCTTAGTAACTTATTTCCTGTAGATTGTCCAGGTGTTAATTTTATACTGTGGTATCTTTTTCCTTTGTTATAGTCAGATCTATTATATATGAACCGTCTAATGACTGTAACACTTGAATTTGGAAACTTTGAAGATCATGCAGATAATTTTGCTTTATACCAAAATTCTTTTAGATTTCGCAAGGTGACGGACTATCATTTTTTCACTCCTCAAGAAAGTTTTTGATTTCAAATATGAAATTCAAATATCCATTTTAAAAGGAATATTAAATAAAAATTCTTGAACTAAATATAGAATTAATATTTTTAAGTGGCCGGAAAATTAAGGGTTTTTCGATTTTTTTTTTTTTTTTTTTGAAGATATTTCAACAATTTTAGTATTCCCGTCGTTTGGCTTTATCTTATTGTTGCAAAGCATGGAGTCGGTTCAGTTTTTCTAAATTGAGGATTCACCTGAAGTGCGTTTTTGGGATTCACCCCCTCGTTTTTTTGGGGTTGAGGATTCACACCCCGTGCACGAAAGTAGTTCTTCCTTACTGTGAGTGTGTGCAAACTCAAAAATTGAAGTAATTGAAAATGTGTAAAAATATATTTCATTATAGGCACACTCAAGCATATGATACTAAGGGATAAAATCAGTTTAATCGGAAATACATTTTTTTTCCAGATCTTTTTAAATTTCTCAAAAACAGTTCTAGAGTTTTTAGAAATATATATAATACATGCTATATGCAAGGTTCCAACTTACTTGGAAACATTTTTCCCGGAAATTCTTTAAACAATTTATGGAGATGCTTTGATGTTTCTTAGACATCAAAGTGACGTTTATATGTTGTATGGTTTAAACAGTTTCACATCTATTAAATATTAATCCCAAATTTGAAGAAAATAGTACTCTACCAGTAATAGTACTCTACTGATTTCCTACCCCGCATTCGTGTACATTCAATATAACGATTTTTACTCTCTTATTTTCCATTATTAAACTGGTTGCTTTTACTTAACAATTATGATCTGTATTTTTGCTTGAAAAACTTTTCAGAAAAGAAATTATATTTTTATGGTTCAGAAGGAGTTGGGACGTTAGGCATTTAGGAAAATATTCTTGCTTCAGGTGTAAGTTACACTTGAGTCGCTCTGTCACTCTTCGCTCTCTCTCTGTAAAGGGCGGTTCTTCATTAGGTAATAAAAAGATAGTATGCAAAACTTTCAGTTCTGAAAGCTATGATTCAATTGCATAGTGGTTAGATGTAGGTGTGTATGTCTGTGTGTATGTGTAAATGAATGACTGTGTTGTAGCTCAAAAACGAAAAGTCGTATAAAGTTCAAAATTGATATTCCGTGTAAGTATCACTGTTGGATCTAACTAAAACTTACCTGTCAACTTACTTCAACCGGAAGTAACATTTCACCGAATGTATTTTTCCGTTTTTTTGCGATTTGCTTGAAAATAGCTCCAAAGATTTTCTTTAGACTTGATATATCAACTACACATACAATAAGCTATAAACTTTTATTTGCAACATTTCTCCGGAAAAATTCATTTAAGTTATTTTTTGGGAAAGAGGCAGGATTATGTTTTCCTCTAAAGTGCTATTTCAGTTTATTATATAATTTTATGATTTAGATGATATTACTTAGAATTAAATAAATTATCAAAAATCTTAGTTTGAAGAAAATCGATTGACTGGAATTGCGTTTTTACTGGTTATTTCAGTTTTTTACGGTTTTATCTATAAACACACCGAACGGATTTAATAAAATTTGATACACTAACTATAAATTCAGAGACCTGTCACTTTTGTTCGACATTTTTTTCCAAGAAAATTCATTTACAGAAATTTTGTGCGATTGAGAGTATCTGGTTTACGCAAAAGGAATTCGTTTTTCTGGAAAATTGACTTCAGGGTTTCAGTGGTTCTGTAATAATAGATTTTAAATGTTTTTTTATTTTTTATTTTTTTTTAAATTTTTTAATGGTACTGGCAGCACGGTCTGTTAATGTACTATCACTTCAAGTACTATCTGCATACCATACCTGCTGCTTTAAGCGCTAACCAACATATAACCCTTTCTTTTTTTACTTTCTCTTACTCCTTATAAGAGGAAGTATTGTAATCATGTCAAATTTTCAAAATTGAGTTTTCACCGGAAATATCGTTTTGAGTTCCCCTGATTCCAAAAAAGTGATTTTTAGAACAGTGTGTGTGTGTGCGTGCGTGTGTGTGTGTGTGTGTGTATGTGTTTATGTATGTGAACAGCACTGCTCAAAAACGAAAAATTGCAGAAAGTTCAAACTTTATATTCCGTTTAGGTATCACCATAAGTTATCTGTCAAAATTCCTCAACCGGAAGTACCACTTTACTGAACGATTTTTTTCACTTTTTTTGCGATTTTCTCAAAAATGGCTCATAGCTTCAACCAATTTCTTTAACCTTGGTATTTCAACTACACATACTAAAGTATGTAAAAAAAAGTTGGTCTACAACTTTTATTTGAAACATTTCTCCGGGAAAATTCGTTTAAGGGCACTTCTGGGAAAGAGGTGGAGTTAGGTTTCCTCTAAAGTGCTGTTTCAGTTTATTATACAATTCTATCATCTAAATAATATTAATTACAATTAAATATGTTGTTAATATTCCGAGTTTAAAGAAAATCGGATGACCATTGAAGTGTGCTTTTACTGTAATGTATTTGTCAGTTTTTTTGCTATTTTCTCTAAAACGGCTGCAACGATTTTCTTGAAACTAAGTATGTGAACTACACATATAAAGAGCTACAACTTTTATTTTAAACTATTCTCCGGATAAACTCACTTAAGGGGGCTTTTGGGGGAGGGTAGGGTTATGTTTTCTTCTAAAGTGCTGTCTTAGTTGATTATACAATATTACCATCTAAACAAAATTAATTAGAAATAAATAGATGGCCAAAATTACAAGTTATAAAAAAAATTAGTAAACCGAAAGTGCATTTTTACTGAACAGTTTTTTTTTAGATTTCGTTATTTTATTCATAAAACACCGACGAATTTCATTAAATTTGGTATATTAACTATAAAATTTGTCAGTTACAATTTTATAAACTGCAGTAAGAGAATGTTGTGGCAGTATTTCACACCAGATTTTTTTATTTTATTTTATCTACTAAATAATTGTATAAGATAAAAATATTAATAATGCTTGTTGTTATTTTCCTGGGTTATTGTTATTATCTTTTTCTTCACTTTATTACTTTCTCTTTGTTGATAAGAGGAAATATAGGGAAAGGAATATGGAAAGAAAATAGGGACTACCATTATTGTTGCGAACAGTTGAAGTCCATTAGGCAAGATTTAACCGTGAGTATAATCAGTTGTATACATAAAGATAGGTCGAATTCGTCAGTGATCATAAATTAAGAGTAATAAATATTACTGGATAATGGAACATGGATGTATGTAGAATTATTTGTTTTGATACCGAATTGAATGAGAAATTAAGGTGCAGTAGATAACCTCTTAAAAAGGTTAAATCACAGATGACTCTTATTAATTAATAAGAAAAATATTGTAATACTATAATAGGAAGGGAATAGCTAAGTGGTTAGCACACTGGACTAGCAACGCAGAGGTCCCTGGTTCGAGTCCAGGTGTGCTACCCTTAGATGTTTCTCTTCCTAGGAGCCTCTGCAGCTCACTGTCCGGTTATGGACAATGTTGTCTGTAACGAAAGAATATTGTCCGGAGGCCGGCAGTGCACTGAGAAGGCTCCGGGCGCCAATAATCCATAGATGTTGATGCGCCTTAAAAAAAAAAAAAAACAGGAAATATTGCAATTGTGTAAATTTTTCGATTTTGAGTTTTCGCCGGAAAAGGTTTCTAAGGTCGCTTGAGTTTGAAAAGGTGGTTTTTAGAAATTGGTGTATGTATATGTGCGCGCTTTGTCTGTCTGGTCGGCATAATTCAAAAACGGAAAAGTCGGAGAAAGTTCAAACTTCATATTTCGTTTAAGTTGTACCAGTGAATGTGACAGCGGGAGCCATAGCTTTTATTTGAAACATTTTTACCGAGAAAATTATTTTTCCTTCTTCTGGGGGGATGCTTTCCTCTAAAGTGCTATTTTTAGTTTATTATATTATTCTGTTCTATATATAATATTAATTAGAATTATATATGTTTCAAATAAACCGAGTTTGAAGAACATTATTTGGCTGAAAATGCGTTTTTATTTAAGTTTTCTACAATTTTATTCATTAAAAAGTTAACAAAAATGAACGAATTTTTATTAAATTTGTTACACTAACTATGAATACCTAGAACTCTCACCTTTGTTGGACACTTTTTCCCGACAAGTCCCTTTAAAGGACGTTTTGTGGGAGGGGGAGGTAATGCTTTTCACAAATGAAATAAAAAAAAAAATGGATTTTTAAGTTTAGATTCCTCCATTGATATAACATTAAAGACAAATAAACATTAAATAAAAGAATTATAATTAAAAGTAATTATAAGTTTTGATGAAATTGTTTCAATAATAATTATGTAAGAGAAAGTTGTGTGAGTGTTTCTCTCTAGATATTTTTTGTATTTTTATTTAATTTAATTTTATGTTGTTGAAATAAACATTTAGTTTGCTCAGTAAGTTTTTTCTATAATCAGTGATGATTGTATCGAAATAATCTTTGATATATTTTCGTATTGAGATTAATCAGTAACCATAAAACATTTTATTTTATTGCAAGTTAATTCGTGCAAATGTTGCATCATACTATAAGATTAATAAATAATAAAAATTTTATTTCCTAACAAGTACTTGTAATCATGAAATAGTTGTTAACTATTTTTATCTTTTTTTCTCAAGGAAACTGGTATAGAGAAGCAGCTCGCGGCCCAAGGGCCAGGGACGTTTAAGATACAAGTAGGGGAGGGGTGATCAGGACCAGAACTATTCCGTTTGTTCTGCAGGACTTCTCTCACTTTTTATTACTTTTCTACATGAGTGGGGTACCACTGCCTGCTACTTCTCGAAAGCGAGACTTTTCTCAACCCCTCACCTAACGATTGTGATAAAAAAAAGAAATCCTGTGCTTGATATAATAAGAGGGATTATCTCCACTCTTGGAGTTTCCGCCGGAGCATATTGCTGCCAACATTTTATCTGCAACAACATGGTAATGTCTGCATCCGGTATTACAAGAGACATGAATTAAGAATACTTGGATCAGTGCTTAGTCATACCAGACTACATCTGGCCGGGCATTAATGACGAAGAAGTCTTGTCAGCACTACACGATCCCATTATAGCGAATTTTGTGCACTTTCAATGCCCAGTAGTGAGATCATATTTGAAGTAAGGCATCATGAATGAGACCCAGATTCTGCGCAAGTTAACGGTGCAAAATTTTGTCCATACTGTTATGCCTACTTTAAAAAAAAAACTGCGCTAATATTGAGGCACGCGGCAAGCAATCGTTACTCTACATCTAACATCACTGATGGTACATCATCGTTACGTTTGTAATATCTGGTGGGCCACAAGCTGGTCTTGAGATCTTTTCAAGGGTTCCTTCCGTTTCAGGAAATAGGTTCACACATGCGTAAACACATACAAACAAATATCGCTATCTTATTAATACAAATAGTAACAATATGCAATTTTATTATCATTAATCTGTATATTTTGTTCACTATTCATTATTCTTTTTATATTCTCTATTCATTATGCATTCTTATTTTTTGTTAGCCATATCTCTAAGTAAGAGGATATTAACTTTTAAAAAAATATCAATTTTCTAATCAGTTCTCTATCAATGGGACTAAAAATTGGGAGACAGCTATTTATTAACGTTAAAACTGATGACCTTATTAAAATAAAATCTCCAGCTGTGTCAGGAATGGAGATAATATTTTATGTTAGGTATCCAATGATTAAATTCATTAGCAGTCTATAAAGCAAAGTCTAAATTATTCATTACAATATTTTAGCTATTCTATTCGATCTGTACCTGCAAAATTAAATTAAAACAATGTTTATTAATTTTAAAGTGTTTATATATATATATTGATTTTTTTTTCATGTATACAATTTAAGTTAGGTTAGTTGTATTTGTCTAAACATAGATAGTATTTTAAAGCTGTTTTTAACTTCCTTATCAAGGCAATTTAACAATAATACACACCACAATAACAATAAAATGAGAAAAACTTGTTTCTGTTCTTATATAAATATTTTTTTCAAAACATAATTTGGCTTGAATGGGAGTTAAATATATAATATGTCAAAGTAATATATATAATAAGTAATATATATCAGTAATAAATAAATAAGTAATATATCAAAGTAAATGAATAAATAGTCAATTGCATGTTATTTTAATATTTTCTCTAAATGCTGTGAGAAGAGGTAATGGTATTAAAATTCCTACCAGATTTTGGATTTTAGATATATCTGTCCAGCTGGTGAAATATCTTCAGGAACAGTGTTTTCTAAAATAATTGCTCCCCTTCACTCCTCTATATATAATTACGATTATAAACCTCCAGCGGACACTTCAACCAAATTTCAGTTGAAATAGATTATCTGGAAATGCCATTTTACTGAATTGAACCTTTTTAGTTTTCGCTATCTTTGCCTCAAATAGCTTCAGCAGAATTTTTTGAAAATCCTTGTGATGTAAAAATTACACTCTTTAAAAAAAAATCGCCAAATCCTATTTTGCTTATTATTATTTTTTGTTTTTGGCTATGTTTTTAAAAACGATTCGATTTTTTTTTTTTTAAACATGATGTCCCTGTTACACACACACACACACACACATACATATATGGAAATCTGTCAATTTTTATTTGAAACATTATCCTATATAATATCTTGATATCCTGGCGCTGCAACGGGAATATAAGTCTATTACTTTTATTTGAATTTTTTTTTTTTTTTTTAATTGAGATTTGATAGTTTTTGCAGAATTCGTAGCATTAAATTTCAAATTTTATTTGTGTTTGTTCAATGTTGTTATTGTTAAAGGGTCTACCCTCCCGCCTATTTGGTGGATAGCTTGATATTGTCTCCCCACCACCTCCTACAGTTATGCTAAGACATAATGAATAAATGTTGAAGTTAAAAAAAAAATCTGGTGTGAAACACTCATACAACTTTCTCTTACTCCAGTTCTCAAAATTATAATTGACAAATTTTATAGTTTGTGTACCAAATTTAATGAAATTTGTCGAAAACTGAAAAAAACTATTCAGTAAAAGCGCACTTCCGGTTTACTGATTTTCTTCACCACCCGGAATTTTGGCCAACTATTATTTCTAATTAATTTCATTTGGATGATAGAGTTGTATAATCAAGTATGATACCACTTTAGGGTATGATACCCTTCCCCTCTCCTAAAAGTGCCCTTAAATGAATTTTCTCAGAGAAATGTTTTATATAAAAGTTGTAGATCTTTAAATGTTTAGTTTATATGTGTAGCTTCAAGAAAATCGTCGGGGCCATTTTTGAGAAAATCGCGAAAAAGTGAAAAAATCATATTTAGTAAAGTGTTAAAAGAAAAGCACTTCCAGTTTTCCGATTTTTCTCAAACTCGGAATTTCAACAACATATTTAATTCTAATTAACATTATTTAAATGACCGAATTGTGTAATAACCTGAAATAGCACTTTAGAGGGTAACCTAACCCCACCCCTCCCCCAGAAGGGCCCTTAAATCAATTTTCCCAGAGAAATGTTTCAAATAGAAGTTGTAGCTCCTTGCATATGTAGTTGATGTATCAAGTTTAAAGAAAATCCTTGGAGCCATTTTTGAGAAAAACGCAAAAAAGTAAATAAGTCAACTAGTAAAGTGGTACTTCCGGTTCAGAAATTTTGACAGATAACGCACAGTCAGATCGCATGGTGATACCTAAACGGAAATCAAGTTTCAGTTTTCTACGGTTTTTCGTTTTTGAGCTATGCTGTTCACAACACACACACACAGACCATTTGCTAAAAACCACTTTTTTGGACTCAGGGGACCTCAAAACGGATATTTCCGGTGAAAACTCGATATCGAAAATTTGACACGATTACAATACTTCCTCTTACTAGAAGTAAGAGAAAGTAAAAAACAGTAAGAGAAAGTAAAAATGGTGGTTTTTATATATAAAGTATATTCAGGTGTCAGAGACAGTTGCGTGAATGTTTCTACTTGATTTTTTTTTTTTTGTGCAAAATATGGAAAATAAATCATTTCACTTTAGGCTTTTCGTTTTGGCATTTCAGTAAAATACTATTGTTCCTAGCAAAGACTTCGTTATTAAATAAATAAATAAATAAAGCATAATATTTAAAATGTTCACAAAAGAAATTAACCAACTTTATTCTAGTAAATTAACCTGTTTTTCTTATAACTCACTAATGTAGGTAATTTAAGTTAGTTTAGTTTTATTTATCGCTATGTATGTATAGATAGTATTTTAAAGTTGTTTTTAACTTCCTTATCAAAGTAATTTAACAATAATTCACACCACAATAACAATAAAATGAGAAAAACTTCTTTTTTTTGTTTTTTTTACCTCAATATTTTTTCACTATATAATTTTCGCTTAAATAAGAGTTAAATGTTTTATATAATTCAAGTCAACATAGAATATCATAAAAGTTCAATTACTTCGATTGTAATTAAATTTGATAAATCTAATAACGTGTTTATAGGTATTCTTTGTTATAAATAAAAACTTTTTAATAAAATTAATGAAATTATTTTTCTAAAAATAACCTAATACGATTTCACATATTTAATATAATTGGTTTAGAGAGTGACCTATATATTAGAACTATTATTATTGTTTCTCAAAATAAAGATCGCTATTTTAAAATATTCTTATAATCATTATTGCACTTTAGCTTTTTATAAAACCATTTGTATAAGTGTTCACTTCCATTATTATTGTTAATGAAGTGTTTGAAGTACTAATTCATGTAAAGTATTATAGATGAAAATTTATTTGGAATTTTGAATGGATTTAATTAAAGTAAAAAAATAAAAACTAATTGATGAATGAAACATTCACAGTACTCGTAATTGATAAATGATCTTCAAAACTGGCATTTGATCACATTTTGTTTGTGATCAGCTGGGAGCGTGCGTTTTACTTGTTGGTCCTTAAGAAAAAAAATCTACCTGAATGTGATTACATTTCACCATTTAGCGCCAATTGATCCTCCTTTCCCTCAAAAAAACTGAAGATGACCACGTAAAGTTATGCCTAAGTATTCCAAATTAAATCTTTCTGGAAAAAATAGCCTTAATAGAGATAGCCTTCCAATATCACAACTTCCAAGTTGTGCCTTTTCGAGAAATTGCAGAATAATTCGGATATCTATTTGGTAAATTGCATTCCAGTTAATTTTGATTTTTATTAAACTAAGAGTGCAATGCATTTTAGTGGACCTTAATATTATATTGGCAGTAAGATCTCAAATTTTACTTGAAGAGCATTTTAGAGGAAATCTTAACGTTGCTAAGCTCTCCTAGAACTTGATTTTTGATCAAATAGCTAATAGTGGGTTGTATATCCCCTCTGCGGGATATGTTCTACTTAGTTTGCGAAGTTTAAACAGAATTATTGCAACTGCTTTCAAGAAGATCACGAAAAACTCCGAAAAACGGAAGTGATTTTCCAGTTGAAATACTCATGTCAGAACCCATTGTTGGATCTAAAACGGAATACCAAATTTGAAATTCATTTGAATTTTATTGTTTTCGAGATATTTTGTTCACACACTATCGAGGTATTTCTGTAATCAGGGTTTTTGCAACATGTAGCCTACCCTGACGTCGGTCCTACCGCTATCATGAATGACTCTGACACCTGCGCTATTGTACGGTCTTCCCCCCTACTTTTTTGAAGGCGTTCATACGAAGAACATATCTACACTACCTTTAATTAATCTTATATTTCATTATGACGAATATGTCTATTATGACAACATCTGGCACTCTGTCAGGGACTGTCTTCCTCAAACTCTTGGTCTAAAATCTCATTTTCATCGCATTTAGGGCATTTCGAAGTGTCTGCTATGAATGTACTTACATGCCTCGATTCCCTATAACATTGGCTTTTTTTACGAAGGAGGTGCGTATTTTTTGTTATATGGGAATGCTAACAACGCGGTGCCAAATTACAGAATGTAACATCTGTGTAGCTGTTCTTCCCTTTATTATTTTGTTCCTCATATCTTCATGACAAGTACCATCTTTACTCAAAAAGGTTCCCAGGTACTTGACGCTAGAACGTCCCATAATTACCAGGCCTTAATCTACTATCAAATTAGGCAAATCTGTAGACAACATAGCTGGCACTTTCTTCGTCTTGCAGTAACAATGACTAAGCCATCCGTGTAGCTCAGGGTGTACACTGAGAAACCAAAGACCTATTTGGATTTATCGGGACTCAGAGCACTTAACGGGTATTTCCAATGAAACTCTATTTCAAAATCTGACAGAATATTTTTTCTTTTTCATATAGCAACAAAAAGAAGTGAATATTTGCAATACGTCTCAATATTTAATTAACTTTCCACCCAGATATATTTGATATTCAATAAATGCCCCTCATTCATCTAATAGAGCTATTGGAAGATTGGCTGGTATATGAGAGCGCGACCTCTAGTCGCGATGTGATGTGAACCTTCTTTGAATTAACATCCTGGCGAGTACAATATTATATTTTATTCAAATATATATTTGTAGTATGTTTTTAGTAGCTTGTTCTTTTTGTTTTACTATTTTTTTTACTGGCGAAATTCTGTGACAAGTGGATCGCGGTTAAATGGCATTTCCGGTTGGAGCAAGATGCAACTTGAGAAAAAAGTCGTTTTTGTGCGTTTTTACTATGAAAGGTAATTCATCACAAATTCATTCCCCTCGTTCTTTCCATGTATTCCGATCTTCACTGCCAATACTAGATAAAATGTATTCAAAAATGGCCCAAGATAATGTTCGACCCACACCCCCCGTCAGACTAAAGAAAAAAGTCGAAGAACTTGCTGACATTGAAGTTGTTTTACACTAACTGCTATAATGCAGACTTAGCTACAACTGACTAGGATTTTTCCGGTCCGTGACATATGTACTTGTTGTGGTGGTTGGTTCCGCAGAGCTGGAAAGCATCAGAGACATTTTTCGTGGTAGCCTGCTTCATTTTTGTGGTCATCGACCGGTTTCGGTCGTTCGCCCGTCTTCAGGATACGTTTTGTCAGACAGTGTGATAACACAGACTTGCACAGGGCAATGAGTGTGTAAACTGAATGTCCTGAATAAAATAAATAAATAAATAATCTAATTTTAGACAAAAAAAAAAAATTCAAAAAACTTGATTTTGACATTCTGTTTAGGTATTACCACTACCATAACATCCGACATGAAGGTTTCGGTTAAAATTCTATCAACCGGAAGTGAGGCTTTTCTGAATGGCTATTTTTAGTTTTCACTTTCTTTTTTTTAATTTCGAAAATGGCCTCATCGATATTCTTTAAACTTCGCATACCTACTATAAACATTAATATGGCTTATCACTTTTATTTGAGACTTTTTTTAAGGAAAAATCACTTGTTGGATGGTTCTGGGGAAGGAAGGTGCAGCGTTAAGTTTGCCTAAGGCCGTGTATTGTATTACTAGAATAACAAGTTTAAAGTAAAACGATTAATTGGAATAGGTTTTTGAGTTGTTTTTTTTTATATACATATAATTTTCTCGTCAACACATCCATCAATTTTCTTGAATTTTAACTTTACAGAAATAAACACTTTTATCTGAAACATCATTTTCTCAAAAAATGTAATTTTTTTTTAAGGTTTCTGAGAAATGTGTGAATTACATTTAACATAAAACTGCTGCTATAAGTTTTCTGAAGAAAACAGTAGAAGTCGTTCGCTTCTATACATCTAGTCACGTTAAGATAAACCTTATGTGTTTGAGAACAACTATGATGCCCACAACTATTAATGCCATCAACATGTTTAGTGAAAAATTCCTGTTTGATGAACTTTCAGTCCATTGTGAGGTTGGGATGACCGATATGTTGTGGTCTCTATTGCAAATTGTGTGGTAGATGAAATAATATAATCAACATTTTTTTTCTAATTAAATCATCTTCCAAAAAAATTTAAAGAACTTGAATCATTAATACTGTGTAGTAATTGCATTAAGAAAAGGTCATACTAATTTATTATAATAGTAAAGTGATTTATAAGGTCTTATGTTGTCATCGAAAGAGATTTCTCTGTCAAAGTAATTTCCCCCTAGAATAATTTGTCTTGTTTTCCTTCATTTTGGTTTTCTTCTCCTTTCTTCTAACAAAAAGTAAGATCTTTTAGTTGTTCACTTTCTCTTCCTAATCTAAGGACATATTTATGGGACCACCAGAAAATAACAGTAACTCTTCTCATTCATAGACGAAGTATGTATGCATAATATTTCCTATTAAATAGTAATAGTTTAAAGATAATGTTTCTAAGAGTTATTTAAGAAAGTCTAGTTTAGGTTCTAAGTATGACGTAACCTAAGCCGCCTTCCAAAATATATAATAAATAAAATACATTAAAGGAAATATTATTATTATTATTATTATTATCAGTCATAATATACTTCCTGTATTTGAAAATATTAATTTTTCAATTAAACATTATTACTTTCTCTTACTCCTAGCAGCTGATAATGCCAGATTTTCGAAATTGAGTTTTCTCTAGAAATACATATGTTGGGGTGCCTTGAATTTGAAAAAACTGTTTTTAGCGAATGGTCTGTGTGTGTTAACAGAATATCTCGAAAAGGAAAAGTCGCAAGATGCTCCAAACTTGGTATTCCGTTTAGGCACTACTATCGCATCACACACGAAGATTTCAGGCAATATCTAACAAGCGGAAGTGTATTATTATTGTTATTAATGGTTCTTTAAGTTTTTCTTTAAACTTCACATACTGTCACTTTTGTGTATATTATATCTATCACTTTTATTTAAAACATTTTTCCGGGAATATTAAATGCCGATGGGGCAAAGCTTGTCAGACGGCGATTTTTATTGATGGGTGTAAAGTAAGCACGTCGCGATTCCTACCACTGTTAGTTCTGGACATCGCTAGTTCCCACATTGTCACCTAGATGCCTGGACATTACTCTGTAGCTCCTCACTTTTTCTAGGACTCACCGTTTTTACACTGGGAATCGTCGCATCAATGACGAGTGTGCTAGCCACTAGGCCAACGAGTGAAGGCATAGCTATGTAACAATCACCAAATAATTCAGCCACATTAAAAATACAATAATGAAGGTAGAGCTAATTATATTATTAATATATAGTTGGAAATAATAAGTAATAGTAGATCTTTATATTTTTCTATTAAAAAAAAAAAAACAAATACAAAATTCAGTTTAATAGTTCAAAACAAAAACTTTAAAAAGAAATAAACATAAAAAGAAAATAAACTTCCAAATTAAACAAATCAATAAAATGATAATTTATGGTAGCATAAAGACAATTCATGTTCCGAAGACGGTCTGTGTAGTTCAGTAATTATATAATTATTATCTTAATTTATTATTCCAAGAAATATAATTATTATTATTTTACTATTATTACTCAAGACAACAAGTCTGAGAGCATTTAGGCAATTTATATATATATATACATATATATAAAATTATTGAATTAAAGTATATCTGTTTATATGCGTGTTTACAATAGTTAACTACACCCTTGCAATTTAAACCGTTTAACAATACTAAAACTTGGTTCTTATTTAGGACATTGTCTTTCAACCATTTTTTTCTGGTTTCAGATAACAATGGACATGTAGATAAAATGGATTATATTATTTGGTTGCTGCCGGCTAGTCGGCTTGTTTCATCTAACTAGAACTTGCTATTAACTTTAAAAGTTCTCCTTTTGCTTTCATTGTCCTTCTTATATTTTGAATTAACTGAGATTCAATAAAGTAATTTCCTTGTTTCAAGCCCGACTTCAGCTACCTGTACAACTGACAGACTCTGGAATTTCTTAATTGCTCTAGGTAATGGTCTGTTAATTTAACTTCAAGATTAGTTATTATACTGATAAAACTTGTTTTACATTACTAATTCTATTAAAAGCAATTCTTTCTAATTCAAAATCTAGTTTATATTTTTATCTTATATTTTTTTAAATTAGTATACCAAAAAATCTGTTTCTTTCTAATAATTTCCGCCAAAGAGCTTGGATATTTTTTCTTAAACAGTGTGAAACATCTAATAATATAATTCAGGTGCATCTAACAGTATAATTCCGTGGGGTAAATGAAAATAACGGGGAGCAGCTTAGTTTCTACATGATATAGGCCGGTAGGGTTCTGTGGTTATTTTGGGAGCTTTTTTACAAAAAACCGCAATAATTTCCCTAGCTGAAGGTAGTACACTCCACCCCAGACCTGGGCTCCATAACATAAGACCATCCTGCTCGCCGCATTGAACACTTTTATTTTGGAAGCTAAGCTTATGTCGCTATTCTCAATTACCTGATTCCAAATTAAATTTAAACCAAGTTTTGCTTTTTCTAATTTCTCTCCGTCAAGTGTTTTGTAAAAGACAGGTTCGATGACAAAGTATTCCTAAATATTGTAAGAGTTAATTGTTTCTATTCTCTCTTTACCATAAAACCATCTTTCTCCACGTGCAAACTTTACGTCATTTCTGAATACAATAACATTAGACTTGTTGTAGTGGTTGGTTCCGCAGAGCTGGAAAGCATCAGAGACATTTTCCGTGGTAGCCTGCTTCATTTTGTGGTCATCGACCGGTTTCGGGCGTTCGCCCATCTTCAGGATGCGTTTTTCAGACAGTGTGACAACACAGACTCGCACAGAGCAACTTAGTTAGTGTGAAACTAAGGGGCTGAGTTGTGACCTGTCGGATTAACTGACTTCGTTCTCTCTCATGTTGTTGGCAGCGGTATATAATGTGGTCCCAAGTTTGTGCCTCAGAATCCCCACATGGACACAGAGCGCTTTCGGCCAGGCCGAACCTATAAAGATAGCTCGGTGTTTTCCGTGGCCACGCAGTACTTGTGTCATCATACATCCTAATGCCAATTCAGCTTGCTGTCTAATAGTTATGTGGGGGAAAAACTCTTTTGTTGCACTTCCATTGTCGGTTCTTCTCCACTCTTCCTCCCATTTAGCATATACAGCTTTGTGCGTGTGTGTGAACAAAATATCTCAAAAATGAAAGCCCAAACTTGGTATTCAATTTAGGGCACTACCACTGCATAAGACACCAAGATTTCGGGCAATACCCATCAACCGGATGTGCCACTTTATTGAATGGTTTCTTTATCGCCAGTTTTTCGTGATTTTCTTGAAAACGACTCAAACTATTTTTATTAAACTAATCTGCCCATATAAATTCTTATTACTTTTATTTGTAACATTTTTCTGGATAAAATGTTTGTAGATGGTTCTATGGAATCTGAAACGTTAAAATTCAAATGTGTATTTCACAAACTCAACACGTTTGCTTAATTCACTACATGTCTTGTTGCTAGGTAAAAAAAAGAAAAAAAAAGTAATAACATTACCTTATTTCTTGCACTAATTACAACCTACTTGTGCAAACATTCATTTATCACGCTTTTTAAAACTAATTATCTATGAAAATATTTAAAAAAAAAAATAATGTAAGATAAAGTTTGTAAAATATATATATATATATCAAATAATGGATGGTCTGTTTTATGTACGTAGGTTGTTTAAGTGTTGTTGTTAGCCTTGAAATCTTCGGTTCCGTAATTTATAATTTTAATAAAATATAATGTATAAGACTTTATTAAAGTATCGTATGTTCATTTAAAATGCGATATCGCCACAGTTTGATGATGTCATTTCTATCAATGTATGTTATTGTTAAGTTTATTTTGATTATGATGGGGATTTGTAATGAGTGTTTAATAAGATATGTAAGAGAGTTTAATGAAAGAAATATGGAAGGGTTCACATATTGTGTTATCACTGTATGTATGTATCTGTATATGTGTATCTTATTCTGTATATGTGTATCTATGTGTCTGGCAGTCTGAGAGAGGTGATTAGTAATTTATGTTTTAAAATAAACCTGGATTATGATAATGTAGCAATGTCCTTGTATGTCCAGTCTATATATATATATGTAGAACAACTATCTGGTTATGTTAAATAATGTACATCTGTGTGTATTATATGTGATACAGCACTCTGACATAAATGTGACTAGGAAGTAATACCATCATTATTCCCAATAGTCGTATATAATATGCATATTGTAATGGTTCTTTTTTCATTGATGTCAACAGCTGTAAAGATACCAAGTTTGACATTGCGAATTATAAATAGAATAAATAAACAGGATTCTATATTATATAAAGTTATGTTGTAATTTCCAGGAAAACTGTTTCAAATAAAAGTGATTGTATGTGTGTGGGAGTGTGTGTGTGTGTGTGTGTATGTGTGTATGTGTGTGTGTAGTTAGTTTGAGAAGTTTAAAAAAAAAATGTCTCCATCTCTTTTCGAGAAAATCGTAAATAGAAAAAAATAAAAAAAAAATCTGGTGTATAACACTCACACAACTTTCTCTTACTCCAATTCTCATAATTATAATTGATAGTTTAATAGTTAGTGTACCAAATTTAATGAAATTCGTCAGAAACTGAAAAATCTGTTTAGTAAAAGCCCATCCCGGTTTACTAACTCCTCTGAAACTCGGAATTTCGGTCATCTATTTATTGCTGATTAATTTTGTTTGGATGATAGAATTGTATAATGAACTATGACAGCACTTTAGAGAAAATCATAACCCCACCCCTCCCCTAAAAGTGCCCTTAAATAAACTTTCCTAATAAAGTGCTTTTAATTAAATTTAGTAAAGTGGTAAAGTAAACGCACTTCCGGTTATCCGATTTTTTCCAAACTCGGAATTTCAACAACATATTTAATTCTAATTAATATTATTTAGATCTTAGAATTCTCTAATAAACTGAAATAGCACCTCAGATAAAAACCTAACCCCACCCCTCCCCATAACTGCCCTTGAATTTTCCCAGAGAAATGTTTCAAATAAAAGTTGTAGCTCTTTGTATGTGTAGTTCATTAACAAGATTGAAGAAAATCGTTGGAGCCATTTTTGAGAAAAACGCAAAAAAGTTAAAAAAAAAAATAGTAAAGTAAAGTGGTACTTCCGGTAAAGTAAAGTGGAAATTCCGGAATTTTGACAGATAACGTGCTGTCCGATCCCATGGTGATATCTAAACGCAATATCAAGTTTCAACTTTCTATGTTTTTCGTTTTTGAGCTATGCTGTTCACATACACACACAACACACACACACACACAGACACACAGAGACGATTTGCTAAAAACCACTTTTTTGGACCCAGTAGACCTGGGATGGAAGGGAAGAGTATGACGATGGGAGGGAAGAGTATCTACCCTGGCAGGTAGTAGAATGATTAACTTGTAATCCACAAGAGAGCGCCAATCATTTTGAACAAACACCATGTGAAATTTAATGCAAATTTCCAGAATTAAAATAAGATTTTTCGGAAAAATGTTTCAAATAAAAGTGATAGGTTTCCATCTTTGTAGTTAGCGTTCCAAATTTAAAGGAAATCGTTATAGTCATTTTCGAGAAAATTTAAAAAAAAACAAAACTGAAAAATCTGTTCAGTTCATTTGCACTATTGGTTAACCGATTGTCTTGAGAATTGGAATTTTAGCAATGTTTTCGAAGAGATTAGGGATAAAATCTTAATTTTATTTATTTAAATACATATCTGTTCGATATATCTCAATTTTTTATAATTTGCAAACTTGGTTTTAATTAATTAATGTTGAAAAAGCATATTTATAATAAATTGTGAGAATGGAATGGTCAGGAAATTGAGAAACTCTTACTTAACCAACCATCTCCATTCCAACTGCACGATATGATAGAAATTAATATCTGTCTTTGACATATGTTCAGCCAGTATATTAGAGTAGGGCTTTTTGGGCTAACGTCATATCTATGCCACTCAAATGATGTCCACTACCCAAGTTATGGTTGTCCATTTAGATATGACGAAGAGATATTGGCAACTCCATGCCTATATTCCTGGAAATACAATCAGCCCTTGGAACTGTAGGTTGGGGAAATCTCCCAGTACCAAAGTTGTCCCCTTCGTTTTTTTTAAATGTTAGCTCAGCGCATAGCCCCTGGTGGTGAGAAAGTGTTCTCGTCTTTATTGCGAGAAATTAAACTTCGATTCCCTTGCCAAATGGTCGTGTAATATTGATCTAGCAACATTAATGGGAAGCTGCAATTAGAGCGTACCTGTTTGCGGTCAGTTAGAACCGCGGCATGATAATCAACACTCCTTTCTCTATTAAAATACTCATCTGACCATCTTTTTACCCTTCAGAGATGTTGCATCAGAGATTTAGTTCATATTAACATAAGGTTTCCTGGAATATTGTGAGCGATCCTTCATATATAAGGTTTCATAGTAGTAGATAGCAAGTTGCGATTAGTTATGCTTAATTCATGAATCGAATTACTGAACGTAAGAGCAAAGGACTTGTAGTGAAAATGGTTTAAGTATCAACTCCCCTGACTGAGGTTATGAACAGAATGCACTCGCGATATAAACTTAACACATTGGTCTCTCGGAGCCTGTTAAAAGGCCTCCCTAACTTCCAAAAGAAAGATAGAACTACTTTCTGATTTTATACCCTTACTCAAGCGCTGGTTATGGGTATATCAATATGCCCTTAAATGGGTCAAACGGGAGATATATCTCAGGATACTTTCATCTGCTTGCAAGGCCTAGCACTTCAGCTCTAGAGGAAAAGGAATGGTTTTTAAAATCCCTAATCCCACTAAGATTAATACAGACTTTTGGGAAGTCCAATTAGATTTATGTTTCAACGGTAGTCTTTATTCTTCCTAGCAATCATATGATGTAAGTCAGTTTTCATATACTTTCTGCCAATAGCATGTTTTTGTTCTTATCTTACAAGAAGTTAATTTCCTTAGCATTCTCTGCCGCCTCACCATTCTTGTCTGCAATTTACCTTCTGTAAACTGAGCCCAAAATTTAATAAACCATATACCTCTCTCTTTTTCTTTTTAATCTTTTTTTTATATACTATAGTGTTGACAGTTAAACAGTAAATGAAGCTATATGTGAATATAGAATCTCTTCTGAAAGTTATACACATTTGTAGTTGTATGATTAAAATACAGGGTCATATATAAAAAAATACTTTCCATAGCTTTGCATTCAGTTTATTTTTGTATTCAGATTCCAAACCAGTTGTCAATCTTTGTGTGAAAACAAAAATATATATATTTGGTCAGTGTGCGGCTGAATCATTCTGAGCATTATATTAAACCATGATGAGTATTTACTTAGAATGCTTATGCAAAATTTTCATGTATTAAACTGGATATGGGCGTGTCTTTTAGTTGATTTTATTATTATCGTGTATTAATAAACATTCTTCACATATTTTGTAGCCGACCTAGTTTCTAATGTTTAATTCAATTCTTTAAGTATCGCTTATATGTATATTGGAAGATATAACCAGACATTCTGTATATTCTAAGGTATACAATATTGAACAATTGCATCCAGAAGTGTCATTAATTTATAAGGTAATTTTCATTTTGTTATATGTATTTATTTAATGCTGTAAACGTTTTTTGTAAAGGGGCGATGTTGTCACGGTAAAAACTTTCTAGGCCGGCGGGCGCGCGCGTGTGTGTGCGTGTTTATGTATTAAGTCAGTGAGAGAGGAGATGGCGGTCAGGGGAAGGGGGTAGGTTGCACAACACCATTCAGGTTATATAAGAACCAGTGGGGGAGAGAACGTGACATAAACTTGGTAACCATTTGAAAGTTAGGTCAGGTTAAAGGGTGGCCACTGCTGATTGGCTTGGTCCCTCTATGCCCTTATTATTTTCAAATAGTTTCAGTTTTTTATATTTTTGTAAAACATTATTACTCTAAAACTGGAACTTGTTTCTAAAGCCTCAGTTGCCAGAGCTTACTAGTGTTATAACAGTAACTTGTTAATGTGTTTTACAGCAGTAACTTGTTAAGTTGGCTTTAACCAGCGAGTAAAGTTACTGGATTACTGGACCACTTTTCCTGCTATTCACTCGATATTTTACCCTCTACCTAGGAACATCTCAGCGGTAAAATCATTGCAAATGTAATTGCTCTGTTTTTGAGAATTCGCCGATTTCTAATTTCCTTCAAATTTAAGTTGTTATACTACTTTTTTCTTTTAAACTTCATCTTTTACTTTAATTTTAACTTGATATTCCATAGCTCAGAACATTTCATTTCATCGTCATCATCATAATGAGTTCTCTTTTACCGACTAAACAGTGTGAAGAGAAAGTCTACATACCTTCTTTGAGCTTGACGGTTATCAACCAATTGGCTCCTGTTACTCCAGACAGACCTCGTTTTTGGAAGGCCTTCCTCCCTTTGAAATGGTGAAATCCAGTAATGATCACTATTAGTCGTCCAGTTGGTTGCAGGGCCAACGAAATTACTAACATAACAGGGAGCGTTTACAATGCAGCGAAGGATTTTTGATTGTAAAGTTTAGATTTGTTTATGTTGGACCGCTTAGCTGTTCTACAGATTTCAAGTCCGTAAGTCCTAGATAGGTACAAGAAGTGTCGTTTGTTCTGTAGTGTTAGTTTTGAGCGTTTATCAAAGAGTCCTGATGTAAGAGTTTGTACTTTTTGTTAAGTCTACATACCTTCTTTGAGCTTGACGGTTATCGACAATGCAGCGAAGGATTTTTGATTGTAAAGTTTAGATTTGTTTATGTTGGACCGCTTAGCTGTTCTACAGATTTCAAGTCCGTAAGTCCTAGATAGGTACAAGAAGTGTCGTTTGTTCTGTAGTGTTAGTTTTGAGCGTTTATCAAAGAGTCCTGATGTAAGATTTTGTACTTTTTGTTAAGTACAGAGCGTTTGAGTATTGTGTGAGGGTTCCAAGGGTTCTCTTGTCTGGATATAGTTCAAGATACCGCAATGGCCAGCTGGTAGAATTGGAGTATTGAACAAAATCATTTCATTTAAAATAAAAAAAATCTGGTATGAAACACTTCCACTTAATAATAATAATAATAATAATAGCACGTTATAGTTTCGAATGATACATAATGGTATAATAAACAAGTTACTCTACAGGCATGGATCAATCCATTAGCCAGAGTCTCAGACAAGATTATAAATTCATAAGACAAATAAATCAATATTAATTTTTTCTTTTATATAATTATTTATTTATTTTAAAGAGAAAAAGAAAGTAAAGAACTTCATTATAATATCTGGTAATTAATAAAACAAAATAATAATAAAAAATTAAGAAACAATTAATTAATAAGGCTAACTCTTACTGCAAATTAATACAATTCAAAAATTGATTAATTTTCTTTATTCTTAGACATTTATATTGAAAGTTTAGTTGCCCCCTAATATAACTTTAGTGGTGGTGTGAGGTTACCGATCCAACTTCTGTGATTTGAAAATTGCAGAGGCTTGCTCTCACTTCACAAATCTTTGAGTCCAAATTAGGTAATAGTGTGTTTAATTTTAAAAATTTTGTTTAATAAATTGTCCAAATTTACTGGTATTAATTACCACTTGTTATTAGTGGACTGTTTTGGACTGTTTATTGTAACTAGCTGATTCACCTTATTTCTTTTTAATTTCAATCTTCGTTCAGGCGAGATAAATAAAGACCTCGGTGAATCATTCATTGACCTGTAATCAAACTAAACCTCCAACTAATTCAAGCAGAATAATTAGTATGTTTTTTTTTTTAATTAAGGCAATGAAAAATTAAATGCTAATAAAACTATATCTTAAACAATAAAATAGGTTATATGTGGCCCAACTCATAAAACTGAAATTTATTACTGTATAAAATAATGTTGAAAATTTAATATTACTTTATTGTAAACGGTAAACGTTGTTAACTAATTTATTGATAAATTGGGAAAGTCTTTTGTTGAAATTTCTTGGTTTCAAATAGAACAAAAATTGTAGGACTTTAGCGGTTTTAGAAGAATATAATCGAATTATTTTGTTACTTTGTTTATTTATTGTAATGCATGTTTCACAATAGCATATTACATGCAGGGTTACAAAAAAATGTAATAAAGACATCAGCAAAATTACTTTCTTGCCTTGTTTCTTCGAGATTGTTAGTTTGTCCCAGTCTATTGTAGGTGAAATTCTAGAATGTTTATGTACTGAAGAAAATGCTGTTCGTGGTTAGTCATTAGTTGAGTTTTTATCTGGCCAAGTTCCACCAGTTAATACAATTAATTATTTCGAATCTTTTAGTTTCGTAAAGTATCTAGACATAGGCCGGTCACATGAACTGCTGTTAGAGAAAGTATTGCAATCGTGCCAAATTTTCGATATTGACAAACTAAGCCCAAAAAAGTGGTTTTTAGAAAAAGAGATTTTATCTTTTTCTCAATTACAATCAAAACTTCACAACCGGAAGTACCATTTTGTTGAATGGATTTTTCATTTTTTTTGTGATTTTTCTCGAAAACGGATCAAACAATTTTTCTTTAAACTTAGAATATCGACTACTCATTTTTGTTGGAAACTTTATATGAAAAAGTTCATTTAAAAAAGTTTTGCAGGCGGGGGGGAGTGTATGCTTTCTTTAAAAAAAGACATTTTATTAAGTTTAAATACTCAAATTGATAAAAAAATGAAGATAAGCAAACATTTGATCAATTAGATCTAGTAAACTGCAATAGGAAACAGTTGTGTGAGTGTTTCAAACCATGTTTTTAACGTAGAATGCGTTTTTTTCGGAGGCTCAAACCCTTACGAAAAAGCGAAGTATTCTAATAAAATAATAAAAAGTTATTTTAGACTCGCAATACTCTGAAGAAATATCTATTTAATTTACCTTATATTATGTGATATGTAATCTTGAACTTTAGCAATGAACGCATTTCACCCTGTAAATTCTGATTATACCAATATAAAACTATATATTTCATTATTTTATAACTTTGTCTTATATATAATTACTATTGATTATAAAAATTATTATAATAAAAGCCTGAAATAAAATGTTTTTTTAATAAATTAAGATACCTGGAAAACGACACTAGCGCATTCTGTCTACCACTGCATTAAACACAAATTTTTTTTTTTAATATATTGTATGAAACATAAAAAATATTTGCACGATAACTAAAACAATTGTAAAATTTATGTCATTTTTCAGTTGTCATCGTCCCATTCAAGTATTACCGGTTGTAAATCAAACTTGGCAAAAATTGGAAATAAATAAAAATTGCCCTTATAATAATTCAGATGTCTTTATTATCCATTTTAGTCTTCACTAATCAATTTTCAAATATGTCAAAAAAAAAGTATTCTACGCATGATGCGCAATTGCCATGTGGCAGATACCGTTTTAATTATTATCATTATTATTTTTGTAAATTGAACCTTATTAAATTAGGTGCTATTCGTATGCTTTCAGTTAAGATATAGGTTATTTTGTAGTTATTACTTTCGATTTTGACTTGAGTAAGTATTGGATATGTATCAATTAATGTAAACTATATGCTTTGTTACAGTTGGTCTAGTGATTTGTTCCTTGGTGATAATTTAGAAATTTGTAACTTTAGAAAAAACATTTCTTTTCTTTTTTTTATAATTTAAGAAAAATTAATAATAACAAAGTCGTGCCTTTTTATTTCTTGCAAAGATGAAATATCAGCCGGTTTGAAAGGTAGTTAGCTGGTGGGGCTTAGATGGTTGTTATTACTTTTCGTGTTTTTTTGTTAAAAATAAAAATAAAACATATAAATGTCTGTCCTTGTGTGTTTTTAAAGGAAGTAACGGCTGGCTTGGGACCTCCTTCAAATTTATTTAGTTTGTTTTTTCAGTAAATAAATCAATACTTCATTATTGGTGATGATAATTATCATTGGCCGGGTTATTAGGTCAAAGATTATAATTTTGGAAAGAATCTCAGTCGTAGAAAAAAATAATCTGGAGTAAAACATTTCTTTTCAATTTAAATTCATCAGAGTCACTGTTTTTATACAAAATTTTTTTTAATTTTTTTAAAGCGACATTTGTGGTCATTGGCGCTATAAACTTGTTATTTTTCTGAATATATATACATATTTTGTTTTCTAGGCCATTTTTCCTTAATATTATGTAGTTATGAAAAAAAAACGATTGTTATAAGATGTAGTTAACTCAATTCGTATCAGATTTTTAAAACTGAGATTTTCAGCGGAAATACATAATTTGGACATCTCTAAATATGGAAAAGTTGTTTTTAACGAATGGTATATATATATATATAAAAACAAATTATTTCAAAAAAGAAAAGTTGCTGGAAGCTCAAACTTGTTAGACTACCGCATCAGACCAATAAGAATTTGGTCATATGTATCACCTGGAAGTATGACTTTTCCTGTTTTTCAAAATTTTCTCAAAAACGGCTGCAACAATTTTTTCTAAACATCATTTTACTATCTATATTTTTTTTTCTCTTATCACTTTTATTCGATCAGGGAATCTGTCGAAAATATTAAACAAAAAAATTAAAAAAAACCTTTGATGTAACATGTCGACCAGCATTGCTGCTGGCTTTGTAATTCATATTTCGGATGGCCTTTTACGAGACGTGCTCTCTGATGAAGGAAAAAATCTGTGTGAAACGTTCTCTTACGGAGTTGCTCTTATTCTATTTCTTAAGTTTCCTAAAGATCGTAGTGAGCATTTATTTTAATTAAAACTTCTAGCATTTGGTGAAACCGTATATTGCCTCTAAAAGTGCCTAAGTCTCGAGAACGGTTCGAGAACTCTCCTAAAATAAATTTTTTCAAGGAATATGTTTCAATTAAATATAATAAGTTTTAGAAAATTAGTTTTACTCTTTACAGCTGTTTCAAGAGAAACTACAAACAGTGTGTGTGTGTATATATATACAGACAAATATTTTTTTTCTCACACAGAGGAAACTATGACATATATTTTGGTGGACCATTTAATTTGAAAAATTTGACAGAACTACACCAATACTTACTCAGACAGAGAGAGAGTGTCAAAAGGAGAGCAATAAAAGCGAGAGCTATGGAAGTATTTATGCTTGATGAACGTTAAAGAGCACTATTCAAGCTATTCTCATTGTTCTGACATTCTCTAATAAGTAAGTGCTTTTCTTCCACTTTTCTTTTGTCCTTATGATCGGCAATTCCCTCCTCCTCCTTTCCTCCTCAGTTTTCTATAGTTATTCTTCTTTGGCGGTTAATGAAAGTGATCGAACGGAAGCTAAAAGTTAAAAGCTTTTGGTGTTAAAACTATTTTCTTTTAATTATTATTATTATCTCTGAATAATTATCTACTTCTTTATTATTTTAATTTTTAATCAGTAAATCATTTACTTAAATTTATTGTTATTGCATTATACTGGCACACACACACGTGCGAGTGTTTTGTAATAATAATGAATCATCAGCCAGCTGTTGTAATAATACTGTTGATGATATAATTGATAGGAATGGTATAGACATAGTAGTATATAATTGAACTGATCATCAGTATTGGGCCTGATCTACTACAGTCGATTTATTAAGGAAATCTATTAATTTATTTTTTTATCACTTTATCACTTGGACTAGTTTCTTCTTCTTTAATCAACAATGAAAAAATGTCATTGTACATCTGAATGCAATTTTTCTTCAATTTATGTAATGCATATAACACCGCTTATGCCAGAACTCTTTAAAAAAAATCAAAATTTTTCCGATTTTCTTCGGAAAATATTTACAATAAAAGTGAAGGTGTGTAAGTGTGCGTATAGTTGTTAAGCGAAGTTTTAAAGATTCATAGTTGAAACAATTGCAAGAAAAAAAAAAATCCCAAATAAATTGAAGAAAAAGAAGCAGACAATAAAATTACGCTTATCGGCTGACGGACATTTTTTAACAGAAAATTTTTCTTGTGGGATCCCTTTTAGGTGGTGGGTAGTCAAACGGAACTGTAAAAAATAATTCCTCTTTCAGCATTGAGTGCAATTAACAATTAACAGAGTTGGTCTTCTTCCCCAATAGACACTCAGTTTTATTTTTTAAATTTTTTATTTTTATGTTTCGCCCAAAATCTGACTGACAAGAAAGATTATTAAGGAATATTGGTAAAGTTTTTTGTTTTGTTTTATATAGATAAATATTAAATGATATTTTGAAATATCAGTTTAAATTCTCCTTGGCATTATTAATATTGAACGACATTCCCCCTCTCTTTTCAGACCAAAGATTCTCTCATTGAGACAAATTTTATTAAATTTGATCAATTACAATATTCTAGTTATTGAGAATAATAATAACTTTATAATATATGTATACAATATATAAATAAATAATTTTGTTACTTTATTTTATATATATATAAAATTTTATTTTATTAATGTATATTAATAAAATCTATATATAAATTTATTAAAATGTTTTGTCTGTTTAAGGCGTATTGCCTGTTTATGTTTTTAAAACAACTTTTCTGTGACTAATTTTAGATATATATATATATATATTATGAGAGCTCACTTTCACATTCTTCTATATTTATATCAATAATTTTAACATATTTTATTTATTTATTTATACAACACATATTATCCTCTAACAAATGTTCACATCAAACTGAAAGTGTTCATAGTATATGCCTCCGAAAAATGATTAGACAAAAAGAGTTCATACTTCCGGTAAACCGATTTTCCACAAATTTTGGTCATACATTAAATATTGAATACAATATTGAAATGGCATATTAGAGGAAAGCCTAACCCCAGAACCATCCTTAGAAGAAAGCCTGACCCCAGAACCATCCTTAGAGGAAAGCCTGACCCCAGAACCATTCTTAGAGGAAAGCCAAACCCCAGAACCATCCTTAGAGAAAAGCCTGACCCCAGAACCATCCATAGAGGAAAGCCTGACCCCAGAACCATCCAGCCTGACCCCCAGGCCATCCTAGAGGAAAGCCTGACCCCAGAACCATCCTTAGAGGAAAGCCTGACCCCAGAACCATCCATAGAGGAAAGCCTGACCCCAGAACCATCCCCCTGAACCATCCTTAAGAAGCCTGACCCCAGAACCATCCTTAGAGGAAAGCCTGACCCAGAACCATCCTTAGAGAAAAGCCTGAGAACCATCCATGAGGAAGCCTGACCCCAGAACCACCATAGAGGAAAGCCTGACCCCAGAACCATCCTTAGAGGAAAGTGACCCCAGAACATCCGAGCCTGACCCCAGAGGAAAGCCTGACCCCAGAACCATCCTTAGAGGAAAGCCTGACCCCAGAACCATCCTTAGAGGAAAGAAGAACCATCCTTAGAGGAAAGCCCCCAGAACCATCCTAGAGAAAGCCTGACCCCAGAACCATCCATAGAGGAAAGCCTGACCCCAGAACCATCCATAGAGGAAAGCCTGACCCCAGAACCATCCTTAGAGGAAAGCCTGACCCCAGAACCATCCTTAGAAGAAAGCCTGACCCCAGAACCATCCCTAAAAGAAAGCCTAACCCCAGAACCATCCTTAAATGAATTTTCTCGGAAAAAAAATTCATATGAAAGTTGTAACTCTTTTCAAATTTAGTGTGTATTAGTTGTTATACAGTGTTTAAAGAAAATGGTTAAAGCCGTTTTTTAAGGGGAAAATCTGGTGTGAAACACTCACACAACTTTTTCTTTCTCTAGTTCTCGAAATTATAATTGACAAAATGTATAGTTAGGGTACCAAATTTAATGAAATTCGTCGAAAACTGAAAAAACTGTTCTGTAAAAGCGCACTTACGATTCACCAATTTTCTTGAAACTCGGAATTTTGGCCTTCTATTTATTTTTTAATGATTTTGTTTGGATGATAGAATTGTATAATCAACTATGATAACACTTTAGAGAAAACCATAACCCCTACCCTCCCATAAAGTGCACTTAAATGCATTTCCCCAGAGAAATGTTTTAAATAAAAGTTGTAGATCTTTGTATGTTTAGTTTATATAGCACGTTTCAAGAAAATCGTCGGAACCATTTTTAAGAAAATCGCGAAAAAGTGAAATAAATCATTTAGTAAAGTGGTAAAGTAAACGCACTTCCTGTCATCCGATTTTTTTCAGACTCGGAATTTCAACTACATATTTAATTCTAATTAACATTATTTAGATTAACAGAATTGTATAATAAACTGAAATAGCACTTTAAATAAAAACCTAACCCCAATCTCCCCCAACAGTGCCCTTAAATGAATTTCCCCAGAGAAATGTTTCAAATAATAGTTATAGCTCGTTGTATGTGTAGTTTATGTACCAAGTTTCAAGAAAATCGTTGGAGCCATTTTTGAGAAAATCGCAAAAAGTAAAAAAAAAAAAAAAAACAACTAGTAAAGTGGTACATCCGGTTGAGGAATTTTGACAGACAACGTACTGTCAGATCGATCCTACGGTGATAACCTAAACGGATTATCAAGTTTCAACTTTCTGCGGTTTTTCGTTTTTGAGCTATACTGTTCACACTCAAACACACGGACCATTTGCTAAAAACCATTTTTTTGGACTCAGTGGACCTCAAAACGGATATTTCCGGTCAAAACTCGATATCGAAAATTTGACACGATTACAATACTTCCTCTTACTAGGAGTAAGTGAAAGTAAAAAAAAAAAAAAAAAAAATGTGAAACAAGTAAAACAGTTTTCAGTAAAGTGGTCTAAAACTTTATTGGCTCGACCTCATGTAGCCATCTAAACGATATAGCAAGTTTCAGCTTTCTACCATTTTCCATTTTTATGTTTTGCTGACCACATACACAGACCAGTTTCAAAAAAAAACTATTTTTTCGAATTTAGGGGGAACTCCAAACATGTATTTCTGGAGTAAATTGAATTTGGAATATGTGATATGATTGTAGTACTCCAGCACCTAAAACACAGTAAAGAGGAAGTAATAAATAAATTTATTATATTTTTTATTTAAAAGTAATTAAAGGAAAAAGTAAAAATTAAAAACATAATTTCTGTATTTAATTGTTTAAGAGTATTTCCTTCCTCCTAGTCGTTTAATTAAAATTCTTTTCATGGTAATTAACCTGCCTTAATAAAGTATTTAATTATCCAATTTTTTCAGTTTGTTAATTAATCTATAAAAATGTTAACAACCAGATTGGTGATTCAAAGGTTTGTTTTGAAGAAGAAGCAATTTGCTTAATAATAAGAGTTGATTCTTTTAAATTAGAAATATAAACTTAGATGGGATTTTTTGTGTACTTTTAAACAGTAATTGCTCATAAATATTGAGTTTATAAAACAAATTGTCTAGATTATTACCAAATATGGGATTGCTAATGTAGGTCATAAAATAAAAATTGCCTATAACAAATAACAATTAAACGCGTTGTATACATGCCATATCGGTTTTATATATTCATTATGTGAGTGGTGTAATTCAAACTTCTTTATTTCGATTATTTCCGAATCATTCTTATAATACCAAAAGAATAGTTTAAATTGATATTTTAAACAAGATAATAGTGATTTTTGACATAAGAAAATATTATAATAAATTGATTAAAATCAGTTCACCAGATAATAAAGAAATAATATATATTAAATATGAATTATTAACTTTACTGAATTGTGACCCAATGATTAAAATTAAAAACTTATTTTGTTGATAAAATAAAACTCTTAAATTGAAATGTTTAATTAATCAATTGCTATAACAAAGATTGGTGGTAGAAAATTTTGTTAATACATATGTTTAAGGCGTATTTCCTTTTTTATTCAATTGTATTTATCTATTTTGATTATACTGGGGGGGGGGGGGGGCTGCTGTGCTCATTAGCGCCAACCCAATTCTATTCCTTCACGATCTGTAGCCATTTGAGCCGGGATGGCACATACTAATCTATGTGGCTTCCACATACAACACCTTACTTAGCAAGGTAGGGTGGAGCTCTAGATGTTGAATGCTTTTCCACACATCCCCTCTTCATGCTAGTCGACGAGGGGGATTGTGGAACATTGTTTGTGCCATCCCTTAGTCTACTAAAACTAGATTTGTAGATTTGGGCAAAAGTAAAGCACTTTTTTACGATGAATTGCATTATACACATATTATCACATAAATAATAATTTTATTATGTAAGCGATCTTAAGGAGGCTATTTATAACACAAACTAATTGAGTGGTGCAGTACTTTTAACAAATTTTCCTGCACCACCCCTCTAACGGACTAATCCTAAAATGAACTAAACCTACTAGGGTTGAAATACTTATATAAAATTTCTTTCAACCCCTGGATAAAAGACTAATCTAAACATACATACTAACATTCTCGCCAATAAATACATACACTCTGTAAATACATTCATGCTAATAAATACATTCAGACTGAACATTCAGTCTTTCACAAGGGGAAAGTACTCAGTATTCCTTTCCCCTTTAAAATAATAAACTAGCCTAATTGGGTGAAGTCTCGATATTCCTTCACCCAGTTTACTTAACTTAACTACTACCCTAAATTTTGCTTATATAAATTTATTTCATTCAAATACAAAAATAACCTTCTAAAGTAAGGAGAACCCTCTTGAAGAATAGCGCGTTTGTCATGTGGCAGGCCTGCTCTTTCTCTCTGAGTACGCAGGGCCTGACACCCTTCCAATATGTGCCCCACCGTTAACCTTTCTCGGCAACGAGGGACCTCGGTCTTCTTTCTCCAGCAAGGAAATGCCCGTGTGTCATACGTGTATGACCAATCCTTAACCTCGTCAATATTACTGATTGATGCCGCAGGTAATTCTCGACTACAGCGTTTCGCACACATGGCTTAATTTCTTCTAATTTTTCGTTTGTTCGGTCTCACTGAATTTGCCATTTTCTATTTATGAGATTTTTCATATAAATTTGTGAATCAGTGGGGGACGCACAGGTGTGATATGTGATATCATCAGTGTATGTGTTATTATTATTATTATTTATTATTATGATAATTGATGGTGAAGGTAGTGATGTTAACTCTATTTTATTGACGAATTTAAGTAAGTTCCTATATTATTATTATCTGTAGCTGGATCCCTCCTTTTGTATATTATTTTTTCTTTTTTTTATGTAATTTCGTATTTATTTCTTTCCCTTTTATTTACTTGTAAACTGTGATAGATAGCAAAGTTTACTATAACTTTTATAAGTTAAATTACATAAACTTATCTGCTATATAAGTGAATGAACTCTCATTATAATCAAGCAAATCAAATAAAAACGATTTTCATATTTATTTTTATCACAAATAACTAATACCAAAAAAACAATCATGTCCAGCTTAATATTAGCTTATTGTAGAAGAATCTTTTACTATTGATGATCACTATAATATTAATATGCCAATGGCAAAAAATGATAATATTTTTAAATTTATTTATGTATGTACATATATGTCCAAACTCCTTGTATGAGGCGAAAGTCTTTTAACAAATACATTGAATTGAATTGAATATATTAAATATAAATTATCAGGCTTAATGTAAACATATTTAACAGTTTATGGTAGATATACTATAAGGATACTCTTTTTTTTTTTGTAGTAATAAAAGGTAATGCGATTTTGCGAAATATCCTATTTTTAGAAATAGAAATTTGACCATAAATACATATTGAAACATTAACCAAGTGTAACTTTATATAAGGTAATGAGTGACTGTCGATGTGAACATCAAAATGGACAGTTGCAGAAGCTTGAATTTTCGATATGCCTTAATCTCAATACTGGTAGGATGTGTGCGGTTATATTGAATGTATTTTTACTTTATTTTATTGTTGTAATTGATGGAATTGCGATTGCGTCAAATTTCCTTCACCACAATACATGTTTTGAGGTCCCGGAATATGATATAGTTATTTCTACGATGTGGTTTGGATATGAGTCTATCTTATCTCACCCCCCTCTCTCGTGTTTGTGGGAACAAGGGAACAAAATATCTAAAAGAAAATCCGCTTTAGAAACTCAAACTTGATATCCGTTTATGTAACACCATTGCAACCGAACTGAAGATCAAATCTATCAATCTGTTGTGCGACTTTTCTTTTTCTTTTTTCAGTTTTTCGCCATTTTCTTTAAATTTCGCGCACTAACTATGTCCGTAAAGGCTTTTATTTGAAAAATATTTCCTGGAAAAATGTATTTTGGGAGCGTTGTGGGAGAGCTCCCAACGACGCTCCCAAAACGACTAATATAATTCCCAACACTCAAATTTCTTTATATTGCCAAGGCCAAATGAGCGAATTCTTACAAAATCCAGGTATAAAGAAAATGTGTCCACTAGAATTGTAATAAGTCGCAGCAGTAAGAGATAGTCACCTGAGTGAATGACTCATATTTTTTTTTTTGTATATATACAATACAATATTAGTATTTCCCGATTAAAGTGAAAACGCCTACAATGTACGAGTACAATGTACTGCTAGTTTATTGGAATGGTAAAATAATTAAAAACGAGATTAGTTAGTCAATTTTTTTTTTAATTGTAATGTTATTCATCCGAAGGAAGTACTAACAATTTCCTTCATGTACTTTATCAGATTCTTTATCAGAAAATTACTATGTAATACTTTTCTTTGTGTTAATAATTTTCTATGGTGTTAACAAATAGTTAAGAAATCGTACATTACGATACCACTATAGTACAATATAGTTATAGATAATTGTAAAAGGTTGTTAATAATTAGATCTAGAATCTATAGTATTATTTAGTAATTTGAACACTTTCTCGACTGAAACTTGGTAGAGAATATATATATATAAATATAATGAAAATTGTTAGATGAGAATTTTCCTGAATACATAATATCATTAATTGTTCTCAGATTATTGTTTTATATATATAGAATTATGTTCGAACAATACATACAATCAGTGAACAATTTGTTTATTGCCAAATTTTTGCCCTGTGTTTGACGAGCATCCAATCGCAGTAATGCAAACTATGCATTACACCGTTTGTCACACCCATTACCGTTTTACCCTATTCCAGCAATCTTATTAAGGTGTATTCCACATTAGTTTTCATCTTTAATAATAATCTGCCGTTTCATCCACTATAATTGCATAATATTTATTAATTTAATTAAATATGAAAGAGCTTATTTTAGCTACTTCATGGAGTTGAAGATGACTTGAAAATACCCAAAACTGATGTGAAATAAATAAAGGCTAGTTAAACTTCGTCCAGTAGAAATACAATATAATTTGTGTTCTTCATCACTTTCTTAGCTCTATGGTTCCTGAAGGATCTCCTTGGCATCCCCAGCTAATCTCCGATTGGTCCCTTTTCCCTACAGACCTTCACCAGCTTCTTACAACCCATGCTTCTTAGATTTAACTCAGCCTGATCCAGCCACCTGAGCCTCGGTCTTCCTCTTCTTCTAGCCTCTTATAGTGGTAGTATGGTGGTTGGTGATGGAGAAATGAGAACGCACGAACCAATGCTATAAACTCACGGTTATATTTTACGATACTAGAGAAGAGAGGAGAGTATATGTGGGTAGAGTGCGAGCGAAGAGTGATGATAGTTAGTAGCGTGATGAAGGTAGAGTGGGAAGTTGATGGCTGTTATGAGTCGCTTGAAGAGTGATGTATTTGAACTCTTGCTTGTTCTAACGTTGGTGGGCTAGTGTGGCTATCTTGGTGTAGCACCTGATGTTTATTCTTTAAATTTTATCTGGCAACTGACTGTTACGCCTCTCAGATGGTTGGCTTCATTCAGTTTCATTTATCGCTAGAGACACTTATAGATGAGAATTGGCTGATGAAACCCATTCGGCACTACATTGTAATGGGCGTGACAAACGGTGTAATGCATAGTTGCATTCATGCGCTTGAATGCTCAGTGATGGCTCCTTGATGCGGTTGCTAATGGAACTGTTGAGTCCACGTTTAGTGTTTCGAATTTGCTGGCAAGTTAAGTCCATTACACACCCCAGGGTGACCGATCCAGTCGATATTAATATTATATTTAAATAAACGGGTTACTTTTTTAGCTCCTAGGTCATACGTGCTATTGGAATGTAAGTACAAACCAGTAGCAGCGCTTCTATCGATTTTAACAAAAAGAAAACGCTGGTGTGAAACATTACAATTCTAATTGAGAGATTTTCTTCAATCTTGGAACTTTTACTAATAGTTTAGTTGGCCTTGACAATATTTAAAATTTAGCCATTAAAATTTGGGCATTATACTTGATTTTTTAGGGCATAAGTTTTACCTAAATTGTTGTGACGACATTGTATGAAAGCGCCACCCTGCCAACCGCCAACTAAACTTGTAACACCTTTAAAGTTATGAATAACTCACAAATGTGCCCACAATCTAAAATTAATTTTTCTGGGCAAATTTCCAATTCCGGAAAAATTCATTTAGCATTCTTACTTTAAAGAAAATCGTGCAATAGATTAGATGGTTGAGTCCCAGATTGTTGGGTAATATCTGAAGTTGGGAGTATTGTGTTCCACAAACTTTAAAGTGGAAGTTAAAGTCTCTACAGCAAACTAGATTTTACGCTGATTATGGTAAAAAAGTTTGAAACTCGTCAGAATCAAAGATAATAAGCATGCTAAAGATGGGTACGATCTGAGAAATTAAAGAAGGATCTTTAGAGTCATTTTCGAGAGAATCGCGACCAAAAAAACATTAGTTCTCAACACTTTCGGTTTTTTCTTACTCATGGCATGGCCTTAAGGCCTCAAAACATGTATAACCTGTAAAATCTCAACTTCGAAATTTCGGCACGATCGCAGTACTTCCCCCTTACTAGGAGTAAAAAAAAAGAAAAAGAAATATGGTTTAAATACAAATGCCATTTGTCATCAATGCTGCTTTTAAAAATTTTGGAAAAAAAGTTTTTAAAAAATCATTATTAGAAGAGTTTTTAATATCAGAATTCATAGAAATTAGTGTTTTGAGTTTATTATATCGTAGTCCACGTTTACATTTTTCCCCAAAACGCGCTACCCACAAATGTTTGCTACCTGAATAATCTAAAGGATTGATGTTTAAGAGAAGTCCTATTATTTAATATTTAAAATTTCCATTTAAAATGATCTCATATACTTAATTATGTGAATCAAATTAAATTCTTGTTTTACTGTTGAAGCTAATTGGTTTAATTCCATTAGCATTTCCAAGTACATAGTATACTGTATTGCGCCAACAGTTTTTGAGAACTTTTTAACTTTTATACATTAATAATACAATTTTGTAGTGAAATTCATTAAAACAAAAACAAAAAAAAAACAGTTTATTAAAACTCTTAAGAATTCATGCTATTATCATAAAAATAGTTTGAGATGGATTTTTATCTAATTAAGTTTTTGAACATCCTGGTAATCGCATAACTTTATCTCACTGTTGGCAACCGGAAGTATTGCGATCGAGTCAAAATTTTGAAATTGGGTTTTCACCGGGAATACATATTTTGAGGTCCCTTGAATACGAAAAAATGTTTTTAGCATTTTGGACTGTATGTATTGAGTGCGAAGAGAATATCATAAACATGAAAAATCGCAGGAAGCTGGTGTTCTGTTTAGGTGCAATAGCATTTGATGCTTAGATTTCTCGGTAAGAACCGCAAGGATTTACTGAAGGTTCTTTTTTCCATTTTTTACCGATTTTCTCTAATACGGATCCAATGATTTTTTTTTAAACTCGAATACAATCTACATACTGTCAATAACTATCACATTTATTCGAAAAATTTTTCAAGAAAAATTGATTTTTTGAGGGTTTCCGAGGGGAGAGTGGCGTTAAACGTTAACTCTAAACTACCACTTCAGTGCAATATCTGGTTCTGCCACTTATATAATACTAACATACGTTAGAAGCATTGGTAAAATTTAAAATTTGAAGAAAATCGGTTAGCCGGAAGTACGACTTTACGAAATAAGTTTTTGATTTTTTTTTTTTTTTAATTTTGTCGGAAAAGACTATAACAATATCCTTCAAAACACAGATTTATTTCTTCGAAAAAAATTATTGTAAATATTTATGCGGAATTTGTGATCTTAAATTTCAAATGTCTTAGGTCTTGGTTCATTGTTATTGGCACTCTCTAATAGACTATAAGGTAATCACTTCGTCTACCTGGCTGTGTAGGTTACTTGGCCCCACACTACCACTGCATATTTTTTTTGCATTAGCTGTTAGACCATAGCCGCCACTATATTATTCTATAAATGTGAACAATTCATCGTCAAATATCCAACATAACCCATCTCAAAACATCCAGCTACAGCACCTTTATTACTTTTTCGTAATTTATACCTTATTTATGCCGAATACTCATTAACAAATTTCCTATCAGTCAATACATTCTCACGCTTAGTTGCATTCATATCATCTAAACTCTCATACCAATAAATACTCTCCTCCTAATAAATACATTCATTCTAACAATTTCACACAACTAAAATAACAAGTACTCGGGGTGGAGTACACGATATTCCTTGCACTACTAATTCCTTAACCTAAATTAAATTTATACACACAAGATTCACCCTCACATTCACTCAGTGCTGGTTAGCCAATCCCGGCTCAGACCCACCCCTCCAAGAGATATTGGCTCCCAATGTTAAGATTCCCACACGACCAAAAGTTGCCACCCCCGGCCGGTATTGGTCCCTCCACACTCAATCATAACTAACATTCAAACTAAAGATTCTAATTCTAAATAGTTCATTATTCCTAAACAATCTCTCCAATAAATACTTTCATCCAAATAAATACAGACATCCGTAATAAATAAAATATATACATGCAAATAATATAATACACTCGTACAAACACGCTACCGCACTCCCACACACACACACTTTCCAAGTAACATATTAAGGGTGGAGTACTTGATATTCCTCCGACCCATTCAATTTAAATCTACTAGGAAACTATAACTAGTTGCAAAAGCGAGGTTTATCGGATATCGACAATAAATTAATTATTATCATATTTGTACACAGCCAAAAAAATAGTTCTTGCAGAACTACTAAATTATCTGAGAATATTATACTTTCATAATTGAACGGGGACTCTAAATATTTCAATATTTTATTAAAAAAATTATATCTTTCGTGAGAATACTTAATATAGGTCATGACAATGTGCCTAAAATCTTCTTTCCGTTGACATTGTTCACATAGAGGGGAAGGACACAGCCCCAATGTAGGATTTACAAACTGCATGATTGCCTTTTAAACGATTTACCATCGTAACCACCTTTTTATCAACACTTAAGCCCTTACACCATGCTCTTTTTTTGAGAAATGGATGCATGGACTTATAAAAACTTCCTTTATTAAGCTACTGTACGTTTCTTGCCATTTTTCCACTACTAACTTTCCTAAAGATCTTTTTAAGTCTTCTATTGGCAAAGAAATATAATCTAATCTTTCCGCATTAACTGTTGCACCCTTTGCAATAGAGTCCACAATGTCAGTTATGTTTGGACGAATTAGTGAAATTTGAAGTTTAAAGAGAATTTATCATTTTATATGTGTAAGAGAAAGTTGTGTGAGCGATTCACATTAGATATTTTTGGATTTGCTGTGCATGTCATTTAGTTGAATAATCATAATTCTATATTTAAGAAAATTGAACAATCAATTGAGCACAATTATCTGCTCGGTAGAGTCCACCTTCAGTCCGAGATGTGAATAAAGCCAATTTCAATAAAGTATGCTGGATTGTAACTGTTTTTTCCCTCTGTCGAAGTTTGTCATTTATAGATATAAAATACTGGAATCAGCGTTAAATTTTTTCGCCGACTTTTTTTTACTTTGCAAAGTAATATTTTTCTTTTATTGTGTCAAGATAGAAGAGTGAGTTAAACTGTGAAATAGGATAACTATAAAGAGACATACTAATGCAAAAAATGGAGACAAACTTCTTGGCAAAAAGGGAAGTTTTGCCAGGATTTGCGTAAAAAATTGTTCATCTCATGGGTTTGCTTGTCTGTCGATATAGGAAAAATAGCTTTTCTTTGCGGAAGATTCCCCATATAAATAAAATGTGGGCCGAAGCGCTTTTCAATACTTGCACCTCTTTGCATATCTTTGTAAACTATGTTTACCTTTACAGAAATAGCATATCATTTATCCCCATGTATTGTGATAAAAAACAAATGATATTAAAATATAACTTTATTAAAATATAAAAGAATTATCACGATTTACTCTTTAAAAACAATAATTATATATTAAATGACAACTTTTCTGTAAACATCGAAATTTATTCATTTGTTCTAATATTAAATATATAGGTGGGGGTGGAAAAGTATATACCCAGTCATTACATTGTAGTCGAAAATAGAGTGCCAGTATTATAGAACAAACGTTTTCTAAATTTAAGCAATTTTATCGGAAAAATGTATTGATTATATTTAATAGTAATAGTAGTAAAAGTTACAGTGTAGGTTTGTCTCTGTGCAGATAGCATCCCAAGTTTAAAGGAAATCGTAGTACTCGTTTTCAAGAAAATTCCAAAAAACTTCCAACATCTATTCTAGGGGAGGGAGAAATACCCACACTAGAACCGATTCTGGGATTTCTTAGGGAGCTCAACTTGGAGAGAGTGCTGTAGTTGAGCAAGCTCACCTACGGCACCAGAGGGGGGTACAATAGATTACTCGATAGTCGCAGTACTTGAACCCTCAAAAAAAAAAAAA